>JAAWXA010000005.1:1493331-1665261 GCA_038090715.1 Florisuga fusca | reverse complement strand
TCCCTTGTCCCTTGTCCCAAAGTTTTTTTTTTTTTTTTTAATTATCGTGAGGACTTCTTGGTCAGAACTGGTTAGGAGAGAGAAGCCAGAAGATGGCAGCCTCGTCAGGCAGCTGGGAGCCGGCCTGGCCTCAACAAGCCCTCTCCTGCACGCTCCTACCTGTTCCAGCATCGTTATCAGGCTGCAAGGCTGCTAACTAAAAAAAAGTAGAGGCATCGGGGAGAGTGGAACCCTAACGAGAAGAGCATCCTACTGAAAATTGCTCTTACTTACTCTTTTTGCACTGCTGCCCCCAGTTTATTAAAATGCACGATAATTATCTGGTATCGTGCCCAGTAATTTGCTGTTTTTTGTTTCTTGGCAGCCTCCTACATCTTTTTCCTAGGTTTTGTTTTCATCGAGGATTTTATGTGTGTTCATTATCTCCATTAAACCAAGTGCTACGCGTAGTATTCAGACTTATTGTGAATAAGAAGAATTGGTTATCTTGTTAAAAATTTGTAGCAGCACAGAGTATCAATCTATGCTCAGGCTTCTGACTCTCCTTTACTTGGCAGCATTAGTTTTTTTACCTGGGATGCACACTTTCAGTGCTACAAGTTAATCTCTGAGGGTCAGGCACAGCGTTGCCAGTGACAAAGGAACTTTACTTTTGTAGTAGTAGTGACTAATTTACATGCCTGCTTCCACTCCCTTTCTAGCCTTCTATTCATAAGCAACATACCAAGGGTGGGTGAGCGCCAGCAGAACAGCCTGTCTTCAGGAAAGATACTAAGCTTTTTTTTTTCACCCTTGCTTGACTCTCTACTTGTGCTGGCACAGAAAGACTGTCAATACAACCTCCACCGTTACCTTATTTTTCCTCATTTCCTTTTCTCCCACTCCAGGTCCCTCCAACCCTTCAGTTTCTTCCTGGTAAATATCTTGACGCTGAGGAAGGTGCTAACAGGAGTTTGTGTGTGTTTTAATTAAGTCGTTCTTCCCGAGATTGATTTTTGAGGAAGGAAAAGTCTCTTTGTAACCATCACCTGAATATTTCACATCTGATACAACTGTCTTGTTTTGTTTTTTGTTTTTTTTTCCTCGGGTTTATTATAAGCTGCCCTGAAGCCAGCAAAGCACTCGAGCTTCTTGCTGAAGTTGCACCCGGGCACGCCTTTCCCCACAGCAAGGAAGAAAAGGGGTCTGTGAGAGTTCACACTAATAATGCCTCTAAATGCCCATTTCCCACGCGTCTTTGCTAGCACAAACGACTAAAATAGTCCACTTGCAGAGAACCTGATTCAGCTTTCTTGCATTCCGCAATAACAGATGGATTGCTAGACTGTTTACTGTTGCTTCCCACAAACTTCCTGTTAGTAAACTCCTGTATTATTTATGAAACAGAAAAATTACAAAGAAGTATTTTAGCTAATTACTGCCTGCTGGTGAACCACTGCCAGAGAAACTTTTTAAACAAATATATGTATGGGAGCAAAGATCACTCCCACTGCAGTTTTGGGTTTTCTTTTTTTTATTTTATTTTTTTTTAATTATTTTGGCTATTGTTTGTTTCACCACATCCTGTGACCCTGGCTGGACTCGTGGCCCTGTTGTGGTGAGCTCTGAGCAGGTATTTCCTGCACCCAGACATTTACAGTGGAATTGAGGTATCTGTGAGTGGGTGAAGGGAAAAATAAAAAAAAAGAACCACCACAAAAGGCATGCATGCGTGTTACAGAGATGAGGTATGAATAAGAAAATTTTAAAGCCTTTTTTTTTTTTAAATACTATGATAATGATGAATCAAATATGTTACAAATGACATTTAACCTCTGCTGACCTGGCTTAGGAAGCTGGCTACCTTGGAGCTGCTGGCAGAAAACCTTGAGAATAGTGCTCTGTCGATCACCTTCATGCTACTTCTGACATAAGTAGGCAGTAAATGTGAAGAAACTTTGTTTTGCTCTCAGTTTGGCTGTTAAGCTGCACAAAACACACAAGCTGAGAAGAGCACTTTGGTTTGCACTGCATACCGTGGGTTAGACTGATTTCTGACTCTTGGTGGTGTGAGAGAAGAGGCCAGCCTAAAATCTGTTGAAGAATTAAATCAGCAGAGCTAGTGAATTTGAAAAATAGCCTGTAATTTTTTTTTTTTTTTTTAAAAGAGCAAAATGTTGTGCAGAAATATGAATCTTGTCTACTACCAAAGTGCTTTTAGTGATTTTAGAAATAACACTTGACCTAATCTGGTCATTATGGTTTCTTAAATAGTTGCTATTTTATTTCAGTGAGTTTCCATTCTGTTTATGTATTCTTCAGGAACAAATTAGCTGCTCCACCTGATATCTATGACTGTAGACATGCCTTATACACACATACAGAAACAGAATGAAAATTTTCCTGATCTGAGATGCAGATAAGTCTTCCTTGAGATTTTTTTTTTTGTGTGTGTGTGAGAGTCCCTAACCTGAAAACAAAACTCAAACCAGCACCGCAGACTGAGCACTAATGTTAGCCCTGCTGCCATGGATCATTCATTGTGTAAAAAGTTCAACACAACAACAAAAAAAGACACTGTGCATGGTAGGCAACTGCAGGATGCTGATTAAATCATCATTTAACTTTCTAAGATCTGTATTTGCAAGGAACTGCTATCAGATGGAACAGGGCATTTGCTGATCACACAACTGGTGGCTCATTTCAAACATTACTAAGAATGTATCTTCTCTGATCAAATTTTCTCTTCTCTACCCCACTCGATGCCCTCACTCCCAGCTCCTATTGACAGAAAAAGATTTCAGTATTATTAAGGGCACATGATCGACGGCAGCATCTCCTGATGCTCCAGTCTCCCAGCAAGAATCCTGTGACAGATGTTTTTGTGCTTTATGCAAATAGGAACTTCATGGATCAGTTTTCCTTTCCTCCGTGGAATATGCACAGCTGGAAAACAGAAATCCAGCTCCATGGCATGAAGTTAAAAAAAAAACAAAAACCAAAACAAAACCAAAAAAACCCAAAACCCAACCAAACAAAAAACAATTCAAAACATGCCAGTGACCAAACAGGCAGCTCAGAGCAAGCAAGCCTTGGATGTGAAATCGAAATAATTATACTGCTGGTTCTAGGGATCACTTCTGAGTCTTTTAGTCAAGCAATGGTTCGGGTTTTGTGGGCTTTCTCTGCAACAACACTGTCACTCACAAGTCATTTCTGAAAGAGAGGGGGAAAGAAAAAAAAATATCTTTCCCGGGTTGTGTCTCATGTTTCTTCACAAATCTTTTTATTATTATTTCTTCTCAATATTTTTTTTACCAGTTCGGATTTGGTGTAGTTATGGATAAGAATATGTAAGTGTATTAAAATAGTGAAGCTGAGCTTGCACATGCAAGAAGGATTTCAGCTTCTTGCACGTTATAAATAGGGTATAGACATTTATATAAACCATGGGTTTAGTTATGTTCTTTAAAATAGCACAGAAAGCTGGATATGCGAAAATGATTGATGAAAAGAAGATGGAAGATTTCCTTCCTATTTATTAAAAGAAAAAACAAAACACCACAAGCCCCAAACTTAGTGAATTAGGGGATGTTTATGGGAAATTTAATAGTACAAATTATTGCATAGTATATAAAGCACGTTTGAATTTAGTAATTTCTATAATAGCATGCAATAAGAACCTATTATTAACCTAGAAGATAATGAGAGGTGGTCATCCTAAATGCAATGACTTAAAAATATCCTATTTTTATTAGTATTATTAAATAAAATGAGTGTTGTTATTTTTGGCCTTCTTTTAATTTTATGTAGTTCTTCTAAGATTTCTTTGCAATTTTTTTTCATCATCAGGCACCAGAACAAGTCTCATGAATTGTTAGTCAATGGAACTATACCTTATTTTCTTGGTAAGGCTTTTATTAATCTTCTGTAATTTTGGTGTTTTAAAATCTCTGGGTGGGGAGGGAGGTCACAAAAATATCTTTTCAATATTTTAATTTAGAATTTAATTCAAAACCTATGTCTGGTACTCTGAAGGCATTCAGTTGGGAACTATGATGAGTTTTCTTTATATACACACAAAGCCTGGTTTTATATCATGGCATTGTGTAGAATCTTGTCTCCATTTCGTGACGAGTCAAATGCTGACAAGTAATCTTTATTCAATTCAGATGTACCACACAATTTTGCTTAAAAGTCCCTTTCTGTACCTCTTTTTTTTTTTTTTTTCCCTCATGGTTAAATTTATAATAAAGATTTCTGATTTTACATAGATTTATTTTAATTGAGTACCTCATTAAAAAAGCACCCAAAAATGAAGCACCAGTGCTAGGAAAAGAGGAAAAGAAAAGAACTACATCTGTAAATTACTGTCATGATGTACTAAATGTAAATCAGATGAGCAGTCAGTGTGTTTGTACATCTTATATCATGTCTGCTGTTGCATGATGTGCAGCTAGTGATGTTCTGCAGGTAAAGTCCAGCTAAGACCTGTGTCTGAAGAGTCAAATACCATTCTAGAATCAAGTATTAATTTTAGTTTTTCATAAGTGCAGCTGCATTTTCTATTTAATTATAGGTTCCCACAGTAGTAATTTTTCCATGACCTGCTCAATCTCAAAAGTCAGAAAATTGCTTCTTTTTTAAAGCTGACAATAGCACGGTATGTTTCCAAAGGAAAAAGAAAAATTACAGAAAATCATTACTTTAAGCATATTTAAATAGCCAGGAAGAAATCCTAATTGAAAAGTTTGCTAAAATGTGAAGAAGTTAGCAGTGGTTTGGTTTTTATCTTTTGGTTTTTGTTTGTTGGGGTTTTTTTTTTAAAAAATATTATTCTCATGGTTTTTGTAGCTTTACAAGCTGCTTATTATACGATTCCTTTCCTTTCTCTGCCCACCCCACCCCCTTTCTTTTTTCTTTGATAAGAGAAAACATTTTAGGAAGCAAATATTTTAACTGGTGAGCAATTAATTTGTAGGTGTGTTTAATAATCTAAATTGATTTTTTTTCCTTGTGAAAATGATGCACAAGTAATGAGAATCTTTGGGTTTTTTTATTTATTTATTTTTGCATGAGCAGACCACGAGCCTTTATTTTCCAGCACTAGATAGTTTCTTGAGTGTTTTAAAAGAATTTTGTAACCCTGGGTAATTTTGTAATTACTGTGTTATCTATACAGGTGATACAGCAGCAGCTGCCATGACTCCTGGGCTCTTTGTGCCCCTCCCTGTCCTGGCCAGCTGCCCATGGAGGTGCTGGTTATTCCTCATTAACTCCATTACTGCCAGTTTTAGGGTATTTCCAACCACGGCTGGAAAAAAAAATTTAAAAATGGACTTGACAAACCTGAAGTGCAGCCTGCTCCCTCCACCCCTTCCTCCCTGATAAACCTGTGCTCTTCTCTCGTTCCTCTGGTTCTTCTCCTGATGTTTCCTGGCTCTTTCCCTGGCTCAGATGCAGGGTTTGGCCTGAACAGTAGGGAGAAGCTTCCCAGAGGAACCTTCTACTGTGAAGGGCACCTTCTACTGTGAAGAAAACCTTTCTGCTGTCACAAAATATCTGAAGAGAGTTGTCTGCTGAGATAGGTAGCCACAGAAATGAGTCTTCAGCAGTTTCCCCAAGGGAGCATACAGAAGAAGGAGTTGCTCTCCTTTCTCTGCTGAAGTGCTCAAGCTCTTCCCCATCCCTGTCTTCTCCATTTCCCAGCCCTAAATGATGGTAGCTCTTAAAATTAGGCCCAGACCATGGTCCTGTGAGAGAAAGAGGCCATTAGCATGATTCTTACTACAAAAAAGACAACCATTAGAGGAGCAATTTGCTGTGTTTTTGTCTTATTTTCCATGAACCAGCAGGTCAGGTTGCCCCAGGTGGCTCTCGCTATTTGACACAGAGGATGAGTTCAGGAGGGTGTTGTTGTCTCAGGGGTGGTGATGAGAACATTTGTAACTCTAAGCCCATTTGAGCTTTTACTCCATGGTGTAAAGGTCTGACCCAAACCCCCTCTGCACAAGGCACTCAGAAGTGTGAGTTTACGCGTGGGGGCGTGCATGTGTATCTTTCTCCCTGTTGTTTTGTTGTTGTTGTTTCAATTTTCCAGTCATTTATCAGGCGGTGCTGTTGTGTTTTCTGACCCACCTGGTCCCACACCAGGCTGATCTACAGTGTCTTCATTTGGTGACAGCTGTCTGATCACCAGCACAGCCGAGTTAGGGGGGGGGAAACTCAATGGAAGGACCTTGACCCCCCAGCCAACACCTCTCGGGGAATTATCTTTGTTGGGTGCTTTCAGGCTGAGTCCTCCCCCGAAGATGAAGGTGATTTCTATTTGACAGAGTGGGGGAGACAAGGGAAGGAAGAATAAAGACTGAAAAATGTTCTAAGCAGTCAGCTGAACTTGCTCAGGCTGATACCAGCCCACAGTATTCAGGCAGCAGCCACCCCAAGGTTTCCCTAACCTTGGCACAAGTGCGGGAAATAGTTGCAGGAGGATGAAGTGTTCTTGAACTGTTTCTCCAATGCATCAAGCACAAGCAGGCTTTTCTTCAATATTAAGCATGAGCCTCTCTTTTCTTTCCCTTTAAAGAAACTTTTTATTACAGACTATAAAAGGAAAAAAATATCATATATCTATCTATATATATTCAAGCTGTCTCTGTTTGTGGACCCCCGTGCTGCCTCTACACTGTCCAAGGACAAAGATGCAAATCAAGATATAATAGCATTTAGAAGGCAAATATCTTGCTAAAGTCTTACAGCAAAAGCAAAAGGTTTCAAAAGCAATAGCTGTGCTCGAGTGTCATTTTAAACAAAAAGGGAAAGAAAAAAAAAATTAACCACATTCCTAAAAACATCAGCCTGAGCTTCCCTGGAAGCATCAAAACCAGCGTTCCAGATAAAAGCAGCATGATGTGAAAAGACCTGATCAGCAACAGATTGATGTCTGGGCTTGGGGACTAATGTAAGAACTTAAAGATTGGCTAGAGAATATATCTTGAGAAGCATAAACATACAAGAGGATGCCAAACCATGAAAGGCTTCCTCTGCACTGAGAATTCAGAAATCGGCGTGTTGACAAGCAGCAAAGCCAATGCTGCAAGCAAAGCACATCGGGTGATGAATAAACTCAGCCTCTGGGAGCTGGGGATGAGATCTAGAAAGGGGCCAACCAATTTAGCCACAATTTGAAGTCTCTACACCCAGCACTGAGGTGCTGTCAAGCCTCAGTCCTCCCCCAGCTGCTGGGACTGCGTGTGTTGGTGTCTGGTTTTTTTGTTGTGTTGTTTTTTTTTTTAAGAGGGGCTGGAGAGGCTTCCAAGAGACTGACTTGACAGGAGGCTGGTTGAGCTGTTTGCTGAGGCACTGGGAGAGTCAGGTTTAATTTCCTGCTCAAATGTGCTGCATTTTCTGGCCATTGGTTTAGCAGTAGGCTCCTGGAGTGCTCCCCTGGAGGCCATATATACCTCCTGGTTTGTACTGGGTGGGACCTTGGAGGCTGTGTGGGGTCTGAGCTGCTTTTGGGCTGGCACAGCAGGGTGGAGGCAGATGTACACTTCTGTGGCTGCCACCTCCATGGAGGTCCTACAGCAGGACTGCTTTGACTGCTGGAGCAAGGGACCAGAGGTGGCTTGTCAGGGTCTTAAATGTCAGTCCTGGGGGAGCCTGCCTGGCATGCGACCAGGGGAGCAGGGTTCTTCTCTTGGGAGAGAAAAAAAATACATTTTTTTTCGTCTAGCTGTGCTTAGGATAGTTCAATAACTAGCCTAGAAATAACAGTTTGATATATGAATCCAGCCTATTAGGGAGTTAAACATGTCCCAGATAATGTGCAGTCTGATTTGTCTTTTATTTTTTTTTTAATATGGATAAGCTCTGATGTATGCTGAGGGAAATAGACATATCTGCAAAAATACAACATGTTGTAGTCAACAGAGAGGTAAAAATAAACTCGCTACCTAAAAGAGCAATTTGAGATGGCAATCCATTGGGGAAAACACCAATGGCTTCATCTTCTGCATTTAGCTAACTAAACCCTACTATACGACTGCCCAGTCTAAACCCTGCATTTCTCTGGTTTGGAAGACATCTTGAAAGTCCTTTAAACTTGTTGACTTGCTCCACTTTTGCCAGGCCTCCCTGCGTGAGCACACTGAGCCAAATGCAATCATCCCTTGAGGCATACTTGTGTTATTGTCAGAGTTCTCCTGGGAGGCTGAACACCTACCCCGGGAGGATGCTGCTAAGTACTGCAGGCACCTCTTCTTTCAGCAGAGCGATTAACGGCTCAGCTGATGGCTCTCGTTCTTGTTCAGTTGGCAGGGATGGTATCACTAAACTTGAGCTCACTTGTCACAATGGCACTGAGAGTTGGAATGCAATTATCTGCTGGAGAGAAGCCCTGACAGCTGTGGCGTAGGTTTTTCAACGTGGATTTTGCCTGGATCACAAGAAAAACATCAAGGGCTGGTGAGAACAGCCATGTTCTAAAAGCATCTCTGCCTGGGTTAGACCACTGCCTACCAGAGAGGTATGTGCAATTATCTTGGAGCTATTTATTGACAGCCGTGTCAGATTGTGGTTAAAGTTTTATCTTTACTGAAAGTTGTCCTCAGGAATCCTTTTACTTCATCAAAAGTAACTTTTCTTTTCCAGGACTCATGTTGGAGGTGCAAGTGTTCACTTCCATATCACCCCTGGGTTTGCTCCTGGCTCGTGCTTCCTGGAGGAAAGGCAATGGGTCTGCTGCTGGTCTGAGGTGGCCTCCTGGTAAGGAAACCATTTTATTAGCAGCATCAGGTAAGACCTCATGATTTTTTTTTTTTTTTATGGTAATAGTTATAATTGATAAACTAAGTGTTAGCTGAAAAAAATGGCAACTGTTTTTGTTTGGTGTTTTTTTTAATAGAATGTTCCCCTAGATTGTTATGATGCCCGTTCTTGGCGTGAGAGCCAGGGCACTGTGGTGTTTTGGGATTTTTTTTTCTTATAAGCACTCATACCAGTAGCCCTCTGAAGTCACCCATGTGCTCTGAGATGCTGAAGGCACTTTTATCCTCACTTTTGCTCTACATTTGCACAAGGAAAGGACCTGTACTGTATAAGTTGCTCCATTTGGTATTTGGTTGCCCCAGTGCCAACCTTGGAGGAGCACCACACTGCCCAGCAACACACACACCTTTGGGGGAGCCTCAAAGACAGAGCAAAGTTCACTGCCTGACTTCCATCCCTGAATCTGCTCCCTTCCCAGCAAATACATCCTTCAAAGAATATATTGTCCTTCAAAGACTGGAGAAGGAACCCATCTTCTGTGGGGATTTTGTGGGGATTTTTGTGGGTGCCAATGGACCTACTTTTCTTCTCACACCCGAGAGGTTCCCCTCCTGGAGCCTCCTGGCCGTGCTTCCCTGGCTGCAGGTGAGTTCACCCTAAATCCCGGGGTACTTGGCCACAGTTCTTCCTTTGACCTCCTTGGGACCTCAGCAGAAAGTTTGCTTTCTGTGGTGGAGGGAAGGCACTCCATAACCTCCATGTAAAGTGGGGTGAGGCTGCCTTTGTCTCCAAAGATGTTTCTCTGCTACAGACTTTCTGGATGGGAGCTTTTCCCTGTATTTAAAAAGAGGTACCTGGAAGGTCACTTAGGCACTCTTTAGACCACTGTCAGATTAAACCACATTTGGTGCACACCAGTATTTCTGGTGCTGGTCACCCTGGAGATTTTCCTGAGCTAAATTTAGAGGTTGGGCCATAGAGCTGTACTGCCCAGGCAGGGCAGGTACATCCCTGTCCTCAGCTGGTGAGGTACCTTTGAAAGGCTTCCACAAGCTGAAAGGGAGGACCTGCCTGGGAAAGAGCTTTGGGCAGGGCTTTCTTCTCCAAAAAGCATGTGTGTTGTCATCTGTTTATGTTATGCACTGGCAGCTCTTGCAGATTGCTATTAGGATTAGGAAAAAATTGGGAATTCTGGAGTTAAAACTCTTCAAGTTGCATGAAGATAATACTTAATAAACACAAATACATGGTAGGAGGTTTGGTTTTTTTTTTTCCACCCTCTTTATACGACTTTTAGAGTTACAAGCTTTTATCTTATTTTATGAGGCCATGTGAAATAAATTAAATGTAACACAAGATGCTGTTAAAAAAGATTTTATGACATCAAGAGCTGTTCTATATTAGGACCAGATCTTACATAGGCTTATGGATGTGAGTAATTTTGCTCCCATAGATAAGCTATGGAATCAACCATGGCCAACCACTGAAATGGTCAGAATCAGGTCCCCCTTTTGGACACAGTTCTCATTGTTAAATCAATGTGAAAGTGAAATCTGTCTCCTCTCAAAAGGAAATTGCCAAGACTTTCTACGCTGAGATTTGGGATCTGTAGAAAATGAAGCCTTTTTATTTTTTCTTCCCTCCAATAATCTGTTCAGTGAACAAGCTGTGAAAAATAGTTCTATATTTTTTCCATGTGATGCAGCAGACGGTAAATTTCCATTTAAAAGAATGATCAGAGTAGCTGCTGGCACTGAACTCTGTTGTCTTAGTCAAATCTACTTACAAAGAGTTTACAGCAATACAATAGTTTATTATTTCACTCCACAAGAAATCAGATGAAAAAGGCAAAGGGGAAGCCTGAAGTAGGTTCATGGTCAGAATTCTTTCTTTCTTAACAACTTGGTTTTTTTAAACGCGGGAGTTGAGATCAGTAGTTTTATGTGTAAGGAGGAGAATATTTCTTTTCACCTCTACTTTTGTACTCTGTGAAATAATCAGACTTCACACTTCTATAGTGCTTTTCTTCTGGGGATCTGAAAGCACTTTACAAACATTAATTAAAGTCTCACGAGACCCATGTGGAGGTAAAGCAGCATTGTTTGTGTATCTAATGCAGGATGCTTAACCTGATTCTCTTAAGTAGTATACAAGGACTGCAGGAAAATGAGGGAATAGCCACAGCAAATTAATCCCACTGAACGGGAGGGACCCACGCGTGTCCGTGCATCTGTGTGCACGCGTGTGCCTGGGGCTGTGGACTGCTGCAGACCACACTTCTTCATCTGCCCCATGCCTCCTGCCCATTGCTGGTCCAGGAGACATGATGAGTGCTGCTGCTGCTTCTCCCTGCATGCTTCCTCATGGCCAGCTACAAACGTGTTTCTCCCAGGGGAGAAATCTCTCCTTGTCATCTAACAGACATGGGTTACTTTAAAATATTTAAAAAGCAGAAATATTCTTTCTCTCGATGACCCAAGTTCGTGAAGGAAGAGGTGGGCTGTGGGAACCCAGAAGGGGTGTTTGCCCCCTAAGCTGGAGCACCCAGAGCTCCCAGCACACCCCCTCTTTCCTTCCCTCCTGGTGGCCTTGCCTTTGCTGCTGCTGCTGCCTACAGCATCTTGGTGGTGGGCTTAGCTACACAAGGGGTTAACAGCATCTGCATTAATATATGTTAAATTACAATAATATTTTAATAGAATAATAATATAAAACGTGCTGCTAAACTGTTGGAGCCCGACTTCTCTTTTTCTCTGAGGAGTCAGATGAAAAATATATTTTTCCAAGGATTACAGGATCCCATTGTTTTATTTGCCTGGGTTAAAGCTGCAGGGAACCAGATCCACACGGCCACCATGATTTTGAAAGGTGTTTGTCTGGCTCCTAAAAGCAAAATAGGTTTCCTCAGCCCTAGCCCTCTGTTACAATTTAAAAATGCTTTTGGGTCACCAGCGTTGACTCAGTTTCTTACTCTTCACAATGTCTCTCAGCTAACTTTGTTCCCTTTGTCTGATGTAGTCTGTAAGATCTTCATTGCAGAGAGAGCACCTTTTATCTCTGTAAAGTGTTGTGCAAATTTAGGGTGGGACTTTAATATTTAATAATAGTATTAGAGATGGAGATTAGAGTCCTGGAGGAACGTGTCTCCTTCCTTGCAGATGTGGAACAGATAACGGCAGGTTTTGTACTCATTCATTTCCCTGGTGACATTTTCTCTGCTTACCCCTGTTCCAGGTATCCCTGTCATCATCCTGGTAAGGGTGTTGGGACACAGTGATCCTGACTGGGAATGGCTTTATTAGAACTGGTCAAATAACTGGGTTGGTTTTTTTGCAGCTGAAGCTTTGAAAGAAACTCCTCTAAAACACCGGTTAGCTCAGAGCCATCTCCAGCGCCCTGCTCATCTTACTTCTTCCTTCTCAGTAGCCTAAGTAATAAACTAAAAAGGTTTAGCTATATAACTACTCATTTTATAGGAGGGGGTTTATGCTGTACCTTGCTGACATCTTAAATTTTATGATTGTAGCCAATAGCAATTAATTTAAAATAATAAGACAAACATACACATCAAATTACCGAGCACAACATTTTTCTCATTCATTTATGACTTAATAGACTTCAGTGCCTATGTTCAGCCTTTACTAATTGCACAGTTGATAATTCTTTATAACGTCGAGGAGTTCAACATTTTCTATCTTTACTGGCTGCATCCTCTTAGCATAATCATAGTCTTAATTTTGTTTAACTTATGCATAAGCAAAATATGAATCTAAGCCACAGGAGGCAAATAAAACACATCGTTGTACAGTTTGCTACATTTTATAAAACCATTTTACAATGGGAACCATCCACCCGTTCTCTTCAATGGAGTAAATGGGATCTAACCATGCTTTAAGGACCACACTCATCTTTCAACTGATTAGTTTCCCTCCTTATTACAAAATGCAGGCATCTATACCAGGTCTAACATCTAATTTTATGTACAATTAAATGGGCAAGCCCTGCTGCCTCCAGCATAATCACTTCATCCTCATTATGTACCTTGAGGCTCTATGGGTGGGATCAGAGCCTGATTTAGCCCGGTCCCATGCAGGATGGGATGAGCCTTGGGCAGGATGGGGTGGAGATGCAGAGCTGCATGGAGCAGTGAGAGGGGCTGGGCTGCTTGTGGGGCAGCTCTGGAGATGGCTCTGGTAAGGCTGAGAGCTCTGGGGGACTTGGTGGGATGCAGCACTGTGGCTGCAGGCAGGAGCATCCTCCCACCTGGGGCACCCACCTGCAGCTTTGCTGCTCTGCACCACAAGACAGGGAAAGGTTAATGCTTTAAAAAATGCCACAAACTCTCAAGAGTTTTTTTTTTTAATTCTCCTCTTGCCAGAGAGAAGTGGAGAAGTGTCCAGCATGTCTCCCCAAGGCAGCATCCTGCCCCAAAGCCTCTGGGGTGGAGGGGAGATGGCCAGGGAAGGTTTTTTTTTTTTTTTTTTTTTTTTTAAGTGTTTAACACTTGTACAATTTGGTGAAATTACAAGCCTGGGAGGACAGAGGGAGAAGCCAGTCTGTTTAAAAAATAAAAAGAGGACATGATTACTTTGCCGAAGCCGTACTTTCTATTTTCTCTTCCAAAAGAGACAAAGGGAATAAATACTTAAAACCCAGTGGTGACGACAGTGAAGCAATCATGCAGTCGCTGGATACCTTTGTCTCTGGCAGGCATGTAGTCATTTTTACATGTCTGCCACTGGGTGTCAAACCTTTCTTTTCTTCCCCTTTCCATTTTGGATGGCCAAACTGATTATCTAAAATAGAAAATTAGCACACAATGGCTTTACTCTGTGATACCCCTTATGCAACTAATGGGCAAAGCTTGTTAATTGGTTGTAAATGCCAGCAGGTTGCCAAGATAATACTTCAGAAATAAGCGGGTATTCTGATAATTACAGCAATCTTCATCTATAAAAGCTTAAGTAGATGAAGTACTGGCTGGCTTAAAACCAAGATTTATCCCGCTGCACTCGCATTAAAAGAAAAAATAAGATGAAAACAATAATGTAGCAAAACAATTATATAGCAGGAAGCGTTGTAGGTTTTAGAGATTGTGAAAACTCAGAAAGTAAAACACTGCCGTAATAACCAGTTATGGAAAAATAGGCCATTTACATTTGTGTATAATTAAATAGTAGGCTATGCAATTTCACTTTTTAAAGTAAACTGCCTTTTCCTTTTTTTATAGGGCAACGTAGCCATAATTGCTGCATTAAAGCTTTAATGAAAGAAAAAAGCAGCAGATCAAGATGACATGTAACATCCACATTTGTGCTGTGGCGTTCTGCTTGTTTAGTAATGGGAAGCTACTGAGGAGATTAAAATTGCAGAATTCTTCATAGGGTTTTTTTTTTTCCCCCCGAAAATTGCTACAGGAAGATCATTCAAAGTCTAAAATACATACAATTTATTTTTCCACCTTCAATCCACAAGGACTTAATGGCTTTCCTAACTCTCAGAGTGTCTTAGGAAATACTTTCTTACAAAAGGGAGGTGGTGGTGGTGTGGTATTATTTCAGCTCATCAAAATTATCAAAAGTAAGCGGCTCAAACTTGCAGCGTTGAGGTCTCACCTTATGTTTTAGACTATTGCTGCAAATGCCAAAGAGTATTTTTTATTTTTTTTTTAACTCAGTGTTGCTTTTTAGCTTTCCTGTCAGAATTATCAACAGGTTGATGTGGAATCTTGTTATTTAGCATTTTGATACGTTTAACATGTTAGAAACAAATTGCCAGTAAAGCCAGGCTTTGATATAAGAGCAAGTCTTTCAGGACACATTTTTTTTTTTTTTGGGTGTAAGTTTTGGCAAAAGGTGCACGGTGTCACCTGAAACCCTCTGTGGAAAGGAGGTATGAGAGAGGAGGGGAAGCAGGGTGCAAGGCCCCGTGCTGCGTAATGGGTTTTCCTGGTTAGTACATAATATATGGCACTTTTGGCCGGAATGTGGCTGCAGGAACCAGCAGAGGAAGAAATCACTTGACGGGATCGTCTAATGGATCTGTCTCCCTCAGCTGCCAGGAACAAAATAAAGAGTAGACTTTTTCAACCCGCGTGGATTTCCATTTACACTTTAAAAATTCATGAGCGTAGGTTTCATCCGATGGTGCAGTTACTATGGTAATTGTTTATTAATCTGGAGGAGCTTGGTAATTACCACAGGTCAGTTTATATAACTCAGACCTGGAGTTAAAGGCTGGGTATGATTTCTTTACGCATTCAGCTTTTAGACACTTCTTTCAACTTTTTTTTTTTTTTTTTTTTTTTCTTTTTTATTTCACGGAATATGCATTTTTCCCCTCTCGGTTCTACTTTTATCCAAGTGCGTACATTTCTGGAAGTGTAGAGACAGAGAGAGTGTAAAAATGAGAGTGAAAAACTTGCTCAGAGTTGGCAGGCCAGACCAGCCAGAAAAAAAATTAATGTGCAGAGTTAAATAGCAGTTTCATTTGGCATATATGTTTTTATTTAGTAAAGGACTCTAAAATAAATAAAAATTTTGCCACCAGGAAGGTGGCTTTTTTTGTGAGAGGGCAACAAGGGGCAGAGGGAGGATGTTGCAGGAGCCCCAGGACTGTTCCCCCCTGGTTGAGGGATGCAGGGCTGAGGAGGGGATGCTGTGCACTGAGAGAAAATGCTAAGGACAAATGTCTACCTGGCATTTGTTCTTGAGTTATTTAATTTTGTTTGGGTGTTTTTAAGTGTTATGTGTGGTTTTGCTAGTGGAAATTTCGAGAGGTGCTGGCCACATAACCCAGGGCCCATCAGGAAGCCCTGCTGCCAGCTCACCTCCACACCTTGAGAAACAAGCTAAAAACTCAGTTTGTTACTTTAAAAACTATTTTTTTATTTGTTTTTTCAGCTAGGCACAACCAGTCCTATTTCAAGGCAATTTTTTTTTTTTTTAATTTCACAATGGGAACTGCAGTGATGCTCTCCAGACAACCGTGATGGAGAAAACAATGACTGAGTATTATCTGGTGAATACTTTTTTTACCCCCTTTATCTAAATCTCCCAAAGAGTTTGGAGACAATGAACTGTTGTCAGCTCATTCTGTAACGACCTGTAGTAAACCAAGAGCAACCCCCTTGGTGGGCGACCCCTCCTCACCCATCCCTGCTTTGCTCCCCACCGGCTCGTGTGGGTGGTGGGCTGGAGAAACTCCCCGCTCCCCCTGGCTTCCTCGATGAGAGATTCACATTATTTATGTGGAAAAAAAAAAGTGCAGGATGCCATCTCCCCGCTCGCTCTGCCTGCATAAATTGCGCGTGTTTATTATTCATCGTAACACAGCACATTCTCTGTTTCTGTGTCACTTGTCACTAATCACTTATGCATCTGATGTGCGGATCCAGAGCAGGTTCTTCAGCATTCTTGGCTTCAAAACATAAGATATGCATGGGTAAGAGTTTATCCCACCCCCAAAATAACAACTTTGATACATTTTCAAAAGGGAAAGTGCATATGTTACAGTACTCAGGAGCAGCAATAACCAAACTAGCTGAGAAGTGACATGGACTTGGGTTATTTTCTTGCTGGGTTTTTTCTTTCCCTTTTTTTCTTTTTTTCTTTTTTTTTTTTTTTCTGGTTTCTCTTTAGTATTTCATGAAAAGTGTGTAAAAATCTTAACATTTGAATGCCACGCGCTTCGCTCTGCCTGCGAGATAAAGGACATTTCTCTAAATGAAACATACGCTCCTTGTTCCTTGTTTTGATTCTCCCTACAGCTTGTCACAATGCATTTACATTTTGTCCATACATTTGGATTTGCCACCCGAGCTGTGCTTTTGAGGAAGGGATGCAAACTCTTCTGCAACTTTGCGGAGGCGGGCGCTTGCCGATGGTGCCTCTGGGATCCGCTGCCTCTCGCTCCAGCGGCTCCTTCCGGAGCCATCAGCTGGGGGGAAGGCTCCTTCCTGGTGCTTTTCTCCTCTGTCCCAACTCAACCCCTTCCCTGCTTGTGTCCCGACCTACAAAGCCTCTTCCCACACCTCAGTGGATGGTGGCACTCTGTCTACCCCAGCTTCCCCGCCCCACATTTCTTTCTCTCATCTCTTGTAGCCTCTGGGAAATGTCAGGAATTGCTCTTTCCTCACCCAGGTTTGCTCTAGGAAGCAGTGTGAAAACACTGGCAGCCCTGGAAATGTTGTGTTTAAGATACTGTCTTTTTTTTTTTTCCCCTTTCTCATGGCACTGGATGAATGGCAGTAAGGATGTGAGGCTGGGAATGGAGCCCAGGTCTGCATGGGGAGTGCTGGTCTGGAGGAGCATTGGTGTCACCATGAGTAATGGTTGTTCAGCTGGGCAAATCCCACCTGTCACACGGAGAATATGGAAAACATTCCTGCTTTTTTTTCTGGTAGCTGTCCTCACCCCCCTACAATGCTGCAAACCTGGTGTCCAGCCATCTGTGGAGCCAGCTACATGTTACAGAGTGTGAGCTCCTTCTCTGGACACCTGGTTATGATGCCCATATGGATGTTGGTCCCTGAACCCACCAGCACCACAGAAACCCACAGCAGAAGATCTGAGATGTTGGCCTGGCCTTGTGGTAGGACAATAAAATGTTTAAATGTGTTGGGGTTTTTTTAACACCAAGCATCTACAGGCCAAAAATTATCTGCTGTGGAAATACTGAAAAAGTCCCAAACCTGGTCAAATTGTACAATATGAATGTTTTCTCCTTTTTCCAAGGTTGTTTGCCCATCTTTCCAGGTGAAAACAGGTGGGGGGGGTCCATACAAGGAGACATTTTCAACTGTTCCTTGTTCTGCTGATACCTGATGGGAAGAATCTTGCTAGCGACCTCCAATTCCAAGTCCTCCTTCCTGAGTGAAGTCAGCCCTGCAACAACACCAGAGAGGCAGCTTGAAATTAGGATAGAGAAAAAAAACGATGCCAAAAATATGTCAGCCTGGAAGGTCATTAAGAATTATCCATTTGTGCATGTTCAGATGCCAGCAGTACCTTAAGTGATTACCTTGGAGGGACAGATTTGTCTAATGAACGTACAAATTAGTGATATAAAATTGTGATTGATAAATCAAATAAGAATTTATAAGTTGGCAAAGAATCTAACCGGAATGGAGCTTCACTGGATGGGAAGTGAGAGGAGCTGGTGGTGTTCTTTGCTAAAAATGACTCGGGGTGGTATTTTTCCACTTCATGACACCACAGTTGTAGGTGACTGATCTGCAAACCAGCCTGCCTGTACCTCAGGCAGAGACAACTTGTTCTGAAGATCTTGGCTCACCATTTCCAGTAGATATTCTTTAAATTTCTCCACCTACACCTTTATTGATATGTTGTCTCTTTTTTTTAAGCTCAGCTCAGAAATTAACCTAGACTGGTCCTGGCATACAAAGTGTTGTTTTTTGGTTTGTTTTGTTTTGTGGGGGTTTTTTTGGTTTTTTGTTTTTTTTTTTAAAACCATGTAATAGTTGGTATCATTCTGGTTAAGTATTTTTAAATTTAGGCACTCAAATAAAAGCAGCTGATGTTTAACTCTGTTGTGCACAGACACAGATCAGGAGGGAGCTTTGATTTTTGCCTCGGAAAGACAGATTACAGTAGTAGAGCAATTATATCCCTGTCAAAAAAAAAGAGTTTTAAAAGTCTAAAAGAGCAAGATGGTTAGCTCTAAAAACATCTTGTACGGATGGTGTTTTTCTTTTTTTCTTTCTTTTTTTTTTTCCTTCTAACTTTTGCCTCTTAGTGGCTAAAATCAATACAATATACACATTGTTTTGTTTTAAATTAGCTCTTGTGGGCAGGCAGGCTTCGTTTAACATTCATTACAAACTCTCAGTGAGTCCTTACTGCATCTTCACCTTTTTGGCTCGTGTCATTTGGGGTCTGAAGCACTCCTACTGCACAAGGGAGCACCCGCTCTACAAAATCCCTTTAGAGCTGCTACTGCCTGCCTCTACCACTGCTTATTAAAGACCCAGATAATAAGAAAGTACCACAGTTCCATGTCATTGCTCCATCTGCTCGATGCCTCCCTGTGTGTTTGTGAACTAAAGTTGGGTTGCAATAGCTTTGAAATAAAAAGATTACGGAGGGTTTCTCTGACTTGATAGAAGGGGTAACTTCAGCCTGTTGGGTCTGTGCAATTTCACACTGTCAGAGAAAAAAAGCTGCTGGTTGGTTGAGGTGGGAAAGGCGAGAGGATGATTTTGTTGGCTCTGTTAAAATGTGTTCACCTCAGCCAAAGGCAGCCCAGCAGCCTCTCCCTGAGCTGGTAGCACTCTGGGATGTCCCCAAAGGGGACAGTGCATAGAGCAGTGCCTCCTGACTTGCAGCCCTCCGTTCCGTTTTCATCTCTCCTCCAGTTAGCAGCTGTTGAGTCTTTTTTTTTTTTTTTTTTTTTTTTTTTTTTTTTNGTTTTTTTTTTTTTTTTTTTTTTCCCACCAATTCTTTGTCCCTTTCTGCGCGATTCAACCCATGCGATTTTTTTTAATTTTTTTTTTTTTTTAAGTGAAAAAAATGCCGCCGATATAAGAAACGGCAGTAAGAACGTGAAGGTAAGAGCTGCTACAGCCAGAAAACAGCATCGGGGCTCACTCAGCTCCTCCTGGTGTCACTGTGCCTGCGGACGGGAGGGTAACACAGCAAAGCCCGAGGGGAGAGGGAGCCCCTGAGAGCTGGTCCAGCTCCTGAAGGTCCACATGGTCACCGGCTGCCACCCTCTTCCCTCTCCTGGGAAAGGAAGAGGTTGTGTGCATGCTCTGAGAGTGAAAAAAAAAAGAAAAAAAAAGAAAAAATCTACAGCAACAACAAAAAAACCCCAACAAAAAACAAAACAAAAACCTGCTGCAGCCCTGGGGCTCAGAGCGGCCCGGGGGAGGCTGCGCAGCAAAGCATGACACAAGCCTTGAAACATTTAGGGAGGGGGGCATGTTATTTTAATATCCTTTTTTGTGCTTAATAGAAAAGGGGTTTGTGGTTAATTCTTTATTATCTCCGACAGCAGTTCTCGCTTCGGCTCCTCTTTCTTTAACTGCCAAGCTAGCATTTTCCTTTTTTTATTGCTCCTTCTCTTCGAGGTTTGCTTTGGAATGGTGCCAGTTATCATTTCCCATTAGGGCAAATATTGCATCAAACTCATGATTAGGGATTTGAGGGCTTGGGAATATCATTCTCTAACATTTGTCTTTCATTTTCTAAGAGCCTTTTTCTCTCTCTTTGTACAGACACACACACACACACGCCTGTGTATCTCTGGATACACATATGTGTGTGTGTATATATTTATAGAGAAGGAGGATGAGTGCTGCATGTGTCTGGTGACAGGGTAGGTTTGCACTTCTGCACGTGTCTATTTGTACCTAAAGTTCAAGCCTCTTTGAAGGTTTAAAGCACTTTAAACATTTTTTGACAAATCAAAGGGGATTTCTCCTCATGTGAGATTTCAGAGGAGTCGGAAGGTTAATAAAGGAAGAGAATAACAGATTTGTTTGTATGTTTGGGGTTAAATACTTGAGTTTTGCAGCGAAGGAAGGTGTTAAGAACACAGAGTGCCAGTGTGGAGATGAAGCCATTACCAGGGAGCTGTTACCAGTTTCCACAACCATACAAAAATTGTAGTTTTTAATTGTGCCTTTTATGTACCTTATTTACCACCTACCTGCAGTCCAGTTGCTCCATTTGTAGCACTTTCTGCTAATGAAGCAGCAGGAAATATTACAGTCCTGGAAATTAGCTGTTCTGCTGTGGCACCATGTCCTGCACCACCACCTAGATACCTAGGCTCTCCTTGGGCACCCTGAATTACCCAGAAAGATGCTGCTTTCTGGGGGTTAAACAAAGAGGATCAAACACCCTGAGGAGGTCAAGAGGCAGCGTACTCACGTGGGCTTCAAGGCAGCTGGATTTTGGCTCAGTGTTCTTCTTCCTTTGCTTACCCCCAATGTTTAGGCACTGCTGAGATGGTAACAAATCATTCCAGCTGCTGTTCCTTTCTGATGCTGGCCCACACTTGCTTTCATTCCCTCATTTTGGGGGGCATTTTGGAAGAGTACATTTTTTTCCCATTGGTGAAGCTTTGCCTATGCCTGGTCTGGGGGGGTGTAGGTATGTTGCAGGTGGTTCCCTGTAGGAAACAGGTGCCAACAATCCACCAATTGCCAGGCAATGAGCATGAGCTTGTGCTCATGCCCGGTCAGGGCTGGCCCCAGCTGCAAATGAGCAGCATTAGGGGGCTAATAAAAGGTGGGACTTAAGGCACATGCTCAGCTCATTCCTGAGCTAGGAGCAGAGGAGGCTGGTCTGGTTCAGGACACCAGGACTGACCGAGATCAACCACTGCTTTACATCTACTTATCTCAGAGCTCTGCGCTCTTCAAAAAGTTCGTCCAGCTACAGTTCCCACCACCCCCAGCTGCTCTGGTGGGGCTGAGGAGGTGAAAAGGGGCTGGTGGTGATGCTTGGGGTCTGTGGTCCCCCCTACCTGCCCCGACCATGTCAGAAATGGGAGCCCTTTGTGCCTAACAAAACACTTAACCTCTCAGCACATCAGCTGGGACACGGGGAACGGTTTCATTTCTTTCCTCTTGTCAAGAGCACCAAGGCTCTGATCAACCAGGGCCCACGGTCTTATTTCCACTTCCAGCTAAGTTGGATTTGGGCAGGCAGTGGGGAAAGAGGAGAGCACATTCATCTGGGTAAAATCCCCTGGCTGGAGAAGTAGCCAACGGGGAAGTCTTGTGAGGCAGACACACAAAGCAATATCAGCAATATCCAGAGCAAATCTTTGTTGGGAGCTGTCTTTTTTTTTTTTTTTTTTTTTTTTTCTCTGGTCCAGCAGTGGCTGGCTGAGGGTTTGGGGAGTGGGTGAGATGAAGAGAGGTGCTGGGCAGCTCAGCTGGGGGATGCTGACACTCACAGGTTCTTCAATACATACATTTCCAAGCAGCCAATTTGCCTGCCTCCAAAAAATTTATTCTTCAAGGCTTGTTCCCATCTGCCAAAAGAAAACATGTCATTTAAAACAAAAAAAAAAACCCCAACAAAACCCCCTAACACTGACAGGAGTGCAGGGCTGAGATAAAGCCTCTGCTTTTACCTGAGCCAGCCCTGTCACCCACAGGCTTTGGTGACACTCAGCTTTTAATCACGCTTCTCCCTGGCAAGCTGACAAATATCTTTCCCTTTAATTCACCCTTTCTTTTTTTCCCCCCGACAAGTACCGCTCTTACTTCATTTAGTCTGGTGCAAAACCAAGCTCGGGCACAGTGACTCAGTCATCGTGCAGATTAAATACCACGTCGCCTCTTTGCCTGCTTGTAGGACAATGGCTGCAAGTTAAAATTATGACAGTAATTTCAGTAATTTTTGCTGCAATTTATTCTGATAAACCCCTGTGTTTCTAGCTCTGATCTGCTTCCTCTGCCCTCCCTCCTTGAAAACAAAGTCATGGTCCCCACATGGGGAAGCTTCATGTCAAGGGAGGGTACATAAGTTATTTTAGAAACCTTAAAGTGATTAAGGCCAAAGGGTGGTTAATTATAACATTCTAAAAACACAGCTGCTAAAAAAAAAAAAAGTTTCAAGCAGCCAACAACTTGTTATTATTTTGTCATCATCTTAGGACATACTTAGGACATATGGGAAAAATAAAAGCTTAAATCTCCCTCCCCAAACTGTCCCCACAGCCCTGGGGCCAGCAGCATCTTTTGAAGGAGGATGCTCAGCCCTGGCTGAGCTTCCAGAGCCTCCACAGCTGAATCTTTTGCTGGGTTTGCAGGAAAACCGTGGCTAAAGAGATAAAAAAGACCTTGCTGGTATTGCCAGGAGGCGGCCTCTGGAGCTCTGTAACCATTTTCACACTGCCACAGGAAAGAGGCAGCAGGAAAGAGCAGCAGCCCTCTGTTTTTTTTAAGGTACCTTCAAAAGTAAATCTGCCTACAGGAGGAAAGCACAGTTTATTTCCCAGAGGTGCTGGGTGCTTTGAGTGGGGGAGAGGTCCCACATTGCCAAACTGTCCATAGACCAAGGCCATAATGAGTAAGGAGCTCCTATGTGGGCGTTTTATTGTCTTCTGGTATTACTCATGCTGGTGTGCTTAAAAAAAAAAAAGAAAAAAACCAACAACCCACCAAACCAAAACCAAAACAAACCCCCAATTTATTTTAAAACTAGAAATCAAGCAAGAATGGCTTCTAACTAAGGATCGAGGTGGAGACTGTAGAGGAAACTTCATTTCCTAGGGTGAGCACCAGCTCTTCTGGCCTGGCAGGGCCAAGCCAACCCTCTAGAGAAACACTTCCAGCTCTCCTTTATAGAAAGATCTCATTGGGGGTTTGAAAAAACAGTGTCCACGGGTGTGTACAAGCAGCAGCACCTGCTGCAGATCATGCAACATGGGAAGTCTTTCCAGCCTCCCCCTTACAGCTGCCTCACCCCAAAGCTTGCAAGAAATGATTTCTAGGAGGACATGAAGTCAGCAGCAGGGTGAGGAGCAGGACCCAGCTGTCACTGCTGGTGTTTTATCCCCCCCTCTCCTTGCCCCTCTCCTGCCCTTCTTCACCCGTGGAGCAGCCGGGGTGCCTGCCCACACTGAGCCACCACCTCTGTCACCCAGGACCAGCTTTCTGCCCCTAACTCACTGCAACACAGCCCAGCTGAACTTTACACTGTGGCTTTTTATAGAGGAGCTTTTATTTCTTGTACCAAGTCTCCAGGATGTTTTATCTGTTTTATATCCCATTGAATCCTCTGTGAAACTGCACTAGTTTACAATAATTTTATTACTTTATTAATTAAACGTTTTCCAACAAGCTAGCTATGGCATTTCTTATCATCAAGGGTTCCATTAGTTTTTAATGGTGTGAGACAAAATTACCACTTACCCACATGCAATTTAAGAAGCATCATTAACACAGAGAAAGCACCAGGTGGGATTTCTAATAGTTACTGTTTCTCATTTTTGTTTTTATTTAAAAGGAATAACTGGTTTTGAGAGTGATGTGGGGGGTTTTATTTTTTTTTTTTCCTGCAAGGTTGCCAAATCTCGACTTTGTCGGTTTTTGGTTGTTTTTTTTCTTTTTTCTTTTTATGTTCAGGATCATTAAAAATAACGTTCTCCTGTCTCCTAAGGCTCTTCCCAAGCCCGTTTCCCTCCCCAGCACGGGGCTGGGTGGGTACGCAGTGTCTCGGCGCAGCCGGGTGAGTGTGTTGTCTGCACAGGAATCACCCAGAACAAAGACTCAGCTGCAGGGACAGCGAGCGGGGGTGAGCCCGGCTGTGTCTGTGTGCACATGTGTGTGTGCACATGTGTGTGTGCACACGGGGGTGCCCAAACCACCGCCAGCTTCTGCCCTGCGTGTCTGAGGGGCTGGAGGTGCAGCCCTGGGGGCTGTCCCAGCACGGCCGGGGGGATGCTCCTCACCCCGGGCACCGGGAGGAGGTGATCCTCCTCCTCCTCCTCTCTCGAGTTCTGGGGAAACTTTGGTGCAGCCCCTCCGCGCTGGTTTGCCGTGGGAAAGACAAGGGGAAGAAACAGGATCGTAGTAAATATTTACCTTAGACAAAATGAGGATAATTAAATGGGAACTTAATTACTATATTCGATTCAATTATGCTGACTATCGACTAATTGCTGACTCAGCCCATTTACATGTTAATAAATGTGTTTCCGTTCCTCCTTGGTTCATTTTCTAGGTTTAACAATAGGCAGCAGAGTCGTTGGGTTTTCTTTCCCCTTCCAACACCCCCTCCCCTATGAATTCACTGCTTTTCCTTCACTCAGTGACCTCCTGCTACCACGCACCGACACGGCCACCGCCACCCTGCCCGGGGCCACCGCTGTCCCCGGGGTGTCCCCAGCACAGGCTGAGGCTGTGGCGGGTCCGGGCGGCAGCGCCAGGACCCAGATGGTGCCCGATCCTGCGAACCGCCGAGCGCGGGAGGGTGCGAGGGGTATTTAGTGGGATGTGTTTGACAAGGTGTTTCCTTCTTTAAAGGGGAGGGGAGGACCAGGCAGATGGTGTGGCTGCATCTAATGACATTCCCTGGCTGGGGATCTGAGCAGCAGACAGGAGAGGGGCACGGGCACCTGACGCGCCTGTCTGCTCGGCTGCTGGGAGGGAAGGGGACGCTGACAAAACGGGTCCCACCGCCTCCCCACTACCTGTTCTACCTCCTTATTTCATTTGCCAGCCTGCCCGGGGGGCGATGGAGGCCCAGGTGGCTGTGCCATTACCGCCAGCGCCGTGCTGCTCTCTCCTGCTGCAGGCTGGTGCTGGCACTTGTCCCACAGCCTCCCCAAAACTCCTGGGGTGACGCTCTGGGGAGGAGGGTTACAAACAATGCTTTCCTCTCGGAGGTTTTGAAGCGCGCTACAATCCCAAGCAGGATGGTGTTTTTTTATGGTTAGAGGCATCTATTAAAATAGAAACAAATTTTGCGTCTCCTAAATGGGCAAGATAATTGTTCCGTGACAAAGAGAGCAAACACACGGCCTCTGTCTTAAACACATGCTGAACTGAACTTCTGGTCAGATAGATTTCTAATTAATTTTCTTGTGCAAGCCACGGAACAGAAGCTCTGATTATATATTAGAGGCAGAGGTGCAAAAAATCTCTTCCTCCATCCAGGCTTTCACATTGCCCTGCTGCTCTCCTGCAAAGGGGCTCTGGGGGGGCTGCCTCAGGGCACAAACCCTGATCCACCCGAGGCCCCCGGCCCCCTGCAGCATCCCCCCGTGCTGGGACAGACCCCGGTGGCCAGGGACCCCCACGTCTGGGGGGGTTTGGAAGCGGTGCCAGGCGGGCGGGCAGCGCCGAGCTGTGGCTGGCACTTTATGCTAATGGCCCCCGTCATTATTTATTCCTTTGGAATTCATTACAAGCACATTATTTGGGATCGGCTCATTTCGTGTCACCAATTCATCCATAGGATTTTTTTGGATTGTGCCCCGATTAATAATGAACGAGTCCGTTTCAAAGCCTCGCCCTAGGCTGAGTTTTAAGGCAGACTTTAAAGTCACAGCAAACGGCTCCAGAGCCGCTCGGTGCCTCCTCACAACCCAGGGACAAGTGTGCAAAAAAAGTGGTTTTTGCACCAGTGTTTTGTCCCAGCCCCGTGGGCAAAGAATTATTTTTATATGTTTCTATTATTCGAGTAATTTTTTTTTTGGGGGGGGAGGGCAGCTGGGACCTGACTCTTCTACCATCCCCCAAACTCGGTACTGACCTTGTCTAAAGCAAGAAAAAACCTCAGCAATACTCTGGGAAAATTCTGTCTCGCTTTTCATTGAACAACAGTATGTTTGGGTACTGTAAAGCTGTGCAGAAGGAGGAAATCTTCACTGACAGAAATCTTGTTTTACTCAAAATTATATATTTGCTTTGAACACGGCACTTTCTAAAAAAAAAAAACTTTATAATTTTTACATGAAATTCCCATGAATACTTAAAAAGTGATTTTATTTTGAAAGCACTTTAGTGCCTTCGACTTTTTTTTTCCCCTTCCTCTGCACTAGAAACTTGGCAATACCCTAAAGCAAGTACAGACTTTTTTTTTTTTTCAAGAAAGGTCTCACCCAAATCTTTTGCCAAGACCTGATTCTAAGCCACAGTTAAAAGTTGTTCCTGGAGGGGCAGTGCAGGGAAGTCCCTGTCCCCTGCAAACCTGTCCCAGCTCGGGACACTGATCTGCACCGTGCTTTTGATTTGGATTTTTCACCAGGTCACATCACTTCACATCTCCCTGGGGACTACCAAGGACATTTTACAAAGGTTTCTGAATGTCTACCAATACTTAGGATTACATAAACAGCATTTTTTGCAAATGCAAACCCATCTGCATCCTGCAGGGTCAGGGAGGTGCTGGGTGGCTGCAAAGGCTTTCCCTAGAAAGAGTCAATGGGATTCTTCACGTGTTAAAACTGGTGACTAAATCCTTAGCCAAGCTCTCCCTGAGGTGGTTCAACAGCTCTGCCATCCTGGTGAAACCAGCAGAAAACCACAGCCTGTCTCTCTGTGTCTCCCTGGGCCTGGAATCCAAGGCAGAACTGACCAGTGGGGTTCGTGCCTCGGACACAAGCTCTGCAGGCAGCTTCCTTCCAGGGCTTTAAGGCTGCACCAGTCACTTTGCTTTATTTCATTAGAATCAATAATGATAATTCAGGTAACCAAGCTGAACCAACAGCTGACTGCAAGATCTGTGGCTGGTTGTGGGGTATTTTATATATATTGCTGATGTTGTGACACATTGTGATTTTTCTTTTATGCAGTCGTTGTTGGCACCGTGTTGGTCTGATGAGAGTTTTGGACCAACATAAGACCTTTATTTTTTTTTTTTTTAATGGCTGCAAGTAAAACATATAAAGGACTGACCAGCAGAAAGTTCTAGGATGCATTACACTAGTACTCCAGTTCCCAGTCTCCTCAAAATCATCACAGCTGAGAAGGACTGCTAGAAATCTGTTCTTACTCATGGCAGGACGTTTTAAACAGCAAGGGAACAGGTTCCTCACCCAGCCCCTTTGCAAAGCCTTCTAATGATGCCACCCCACTTCCAGGTGGGAATTCCTCCTGAACCAGGGGGACCTCCTGTCCTTGGCCGTGCCAGTGCAACCCAGGGCTTTGCTACTGGCTTTAGGTCCTTACAGAGCAAAGTGCTGAAGCAAAGGCTCTCTTCAAGGCTGCAAGAAAAAAGCCATTTGTGTCTGGGGTGGAAATCACACCCTGCTAGGTTGGGACACGCCCGTGCAGCTCGCTACGTTTGGCCACGCGATGCCTCTTGTCACTCAGGACAGTCCCACGGGAATATTTACATGGAGAAGACATTGGTGCCCTTGGGGCATGGCGATTTTTAGGGAAAGAAGGAATTGATCTCGCGCCTGAAGGGCTGAGCTCTTCCTCCAGTGCACAAGAAAGCCAAATAAATCCTCGGGAGCACCACCAGCACATGCATGTTTTCCTAAATAAAGATATTGTGAATAAAGACAAATGAGCTACTGATAGGGGAGAGGAGTCACGCGCCAGCCCTCGGGGTGTGGATGCATTTCTAGAGATGCACACAGACACTCATCAGTTTACTGGAGAGTGCCACCAAGTCAGCGTGGGCCGGGACTACACGTGTGTTTTGTTGGCTCGTGTGACCACTGAAGCAAAATTCAATATTAAAGAGGGAACATTAAAGAGGCTGCACTCCTCTGAATGAACCCCAGCTCAAGTTCAGAACAAATACAGCTGCAGCAAGCACTGCCAGAGCCTCTGCTGCACAACTTCAGGCAGCATCTTCCATAAAACAATTATAGTTTTTTTTCCTAGATGCAGCGAAAGCCTTGAAAAAGTTTACTTGATGTCTAACCAAGCAATGCTGCATCTTCAGATTTGAAGGGGAGCTCAGAAAGTTAGTTTTTTATTATTCTTCATTTAAGTATTATTTTTTAATTGCAGCGTATTAAACATAAAATCTGGTACAATCTTTAAAAATAAATAGGACCTAACTATAAATGGGCCCTGTTGTGTTTTTATCTTTGACAAGCAAGTAATTGCTTCTCAAATTTATCAGTTTGTTTATGCAAAAACCATTTACCAAGCCTAGCTCAAAAGCATCAATTTCATCATTATCATCTTATTAATTTAGCCAAGCTATAACACAGCTGATTATTCCTGAGTAATATCCTCTGCAGCACATCATGTGTGGCAAAACCATCTGTACAGTACCTATTTAATAAATAAACCCTCGGCTAAATGTCTCTGTTTATTGAGAACTAATGTTTATAGAAAATATAATGGAACTCAATAAATAACTCAGCTTCATCAACCTGCATATGAATCAGTAGGAAGAACGCTGACATCATCACCTTTCAAGTACCAGAGAAAGCAAAATTACCCAAAAGAGCTATAGAGTCAATATTAAGGCATTAAAACTGCAATGAAGGCATATTAATGCTTAAAACTTCATTGTTGGCAGTAGAATTGCCACCACGGACATATTTTATAACTCTAAGAATACTTAGGCTTTATGACTGTTTCTTTGTTGAGTGCCTTGCGCTTAATGTAGTTTTCCACTTTAAATAAAAAAACCCTCAAGATGTTAAAAAAATTTAAATATATACATATATATATAAAAAAGAAAGGAAAATTGCTGATTCTGAGCATTCGTTTTTAAAATAAGGCAAACTGCTGATTCCAATTGTTGGGATGGAGGAAGAGGCAAACTTATTTAACTCCCTGAGCTCCTGGTAGGAGGATGGCCCAGCAGCACTGCACAAGGGCCACGGAGCAGCCCAGGCAGAGCTGGAGAGGTTATTAACATCATGCCTGGGCTTAGGGAGAGCAAAACAACTATGTCTCTGCAGCCATCGGGATGCTTACTGCTGGCTGGTTGTTCCCACAAAGGCAGCTCTCACCAGTTGATTGGGTTTGGTGTTTACAACCACTTCTCTGCCACAAATCAGGTGTTTCAGCACACCTCTTAACCCCAAACAGTGAGATTAAATCCTTACAACTCCTTTCCTAGGGCCCTCTGAGAGACAGTCCCTCTATTGTTACATTTTGCTGTCTTGACTGCTTGAGGAATGTCAGTTTTCCCCTCAATTTAAGCGAGGACACTGCCTGCCTGTGGGCACAGGATGGACACCCAACCACCACTGCCTTCTGCAGCCCCACCTAAGATCCCTCCATCAGGTGCTGGTTTCCCAGGAGCCACTTTCCATTGGATAAAACTTCCCAGGACACTGCATGACCACCATGGTACCTGGGCAAGGCTCAATGTACGTTCTTCAGATCTTCCCACAGCACTTCCCTGCCCCGTGGGCAGCTCCACGTCTCCTCCAGAGTCACTTCTGGTGGGAGCCAGGAGCGAGGCTGCTGGAAAGGAGCTGAGAGCGATCCCACGGTTCCAGCGGCACGTCCGAGCAGCCCGGGTGCTCTGCAAGTGCCTCGGGATTTTTTTTATTTTTTTTTTTTCCCCCCTTCTCCTCAACTTCTGTTGCACATATGCAGCTCTTGTTTGCCTCCCTGAAGAAAATAGCAGATCCGCAGCGCTTCGCCGCCTAATGAAACTGAACATATTTACAACATATGTGAGGCGGCTCCTCGCGAAAAGAACCATTTGTGGTTAACGAAGAAAGTACTCATGGCTCTGCTGCTAATTGCAGGGCTGCCTTTGGCTTGCCCAGAGAAGAAAAAGGTAGTGCCGTGGTTGCAAAAAAGCAGTGCCTTTTTTGGGGGGGTGTTTTTATCTTTTTTTTATTTATTTTTTTTTTTTTTCGGCTGCTTCTTGATGCCACAGGATCAGCAAAGGGATCTGTGGGGTGTTCTGCAGGCAGGGAGGGAGATCCCCGTTGATAATCCTGCTGTGGCTGTGCATCAGCTGAGAACCTGGGTGGGTTTTGCCATTCTGACTCGCACACCACCCATGAAAAGATGCTTTTCCCACTGGAAGGTTTTAATTAATTGAAGTGTCTTGCTACACCCTCCTCTCAAAACTACCCCTGAACCTTGACTGCGCTGCTAAAGATAAATACCTTGGTTTTTCCTTTCAAAAAAGAGAATGAAAATGGTGATGAAGGTCTCTTTTGGAAGTATAAACTGCAAGATCTCCCCATTATGAAATGGGGAGGGGGAAACCCTTTCGTTGCTCCCCTTGACAATCTCAGAAATCCATTCTGATCCATGGCTTGAGCAGATATCAGTACGTGAACAAACTGCTACCAAACCAACCCACAACTGCTAAGTCCCAAATGAACCCTAAATTAGAAGCGTGTAAACCATCAAAGCACTCGAACAGACCAGCAAGCATTTTAACTGAAAAAAATCAGGACCAAAATAGGAGATAAATGCTGCAGGGTAGAATATACAATTTTAAAGGCTTATTCCTACGTGATACAGAACGCTGATGTTACCCAGTCAGTGCTAATGCATCTGCCTGAGTGGGAGGCTGACAATTTAATTCAGAGGAATTTGGGTTCTGAATGAATTTGCAGATGCACCAAGCTGCAAGTGCCAAGGAAAATGGCTCCATGGCTCTGCAGACCAAACCCAAGTGAACACAAATGCCCTGCCTGGGACGCGCTTTAGTTTGTGTTTGTAAGGAGTGACTTACACCCTGCTGTCACCCAGGCTGAGAGTTGGCTGTGCAGCAACAATGTGGCAAAAGTGCAGCCAGTGGAGGAACAAATTCAGGGCTTGGGCCGAGTAAAGCCCCTGACAGGACACTGCTACAGGGAACAACCTGTCTGAGGGGAAACCTGGGCACGTTTCAGAGGGAAATGAGATACCACCACGTTTGTGCTTGGGAAGAAGACCTTACAGCAACCATGAAGGAACCCAAGGAGATTCTCCAAGCTGGGTGATGGACATGGAGTGAGATGACCACCACAGATGTCCTCCAGCTGAAGGTCTCTGACCACCAGTGAGTCCCAGCAGGCTCTCACCCCATCGCCGTGGCAGCCCACGTGCCAAAATAGCCTCGGTGAGGCTATTAAGGAACTAAATTGCATCCTTGATGTCTGCTGGCTTCCCGAGGGCTGGCTTTGTTTCCAGGATGGGTCGGTGCCAGTGGATTCAGCACAGCAAGAATAGCAACCCCTCCATTACTGGGAAACTGGACAACAGCTGGAGGGAAGGTCAGGGGCTGGGCTTGTGACCACTGGGCAACCAAACGGTGCCCTGGCCTTTGGGGCCAGCAGCCCCCCAAACACCCCACCCCCTGGGGGACCTTGGGTGCACGGCTCTGCTGATGGGGCAACCCAGAGACAGAGGTTGCAGACAGAGCCACCTCCACCGGGTGCTGCCCACACTAGTGTGACAGTGACAGGAAGCTCCTGAGGTCAGGAAGGGGTCCCCGGGGTTATTTCAGGTTGGTGATTGCAGGTTCTGCCTTTCCTCCCCCGCTTGGCTCTCATGTGGTCTGAAGGCAAGAGCAGCCAAGGGTGAGGAAGGGCTGTGAGGTTGCTCTGGGGTCAAGGTCATTCGTGGTGGTAGATCCACCCACAGTCTCACCAGGAAGGTGGATCATTATCCACCACCTTGACATCAAACCAAGCTGCTCTGTGCTGCTTGAGAAACTGGACAAGCAACAGCCCTTTCACACACCACATCCCTTGAAGCATACAAAGCCATCATATCCACTCTGCTCACTGTCTCCACCATCACGCAGCTCCCATCCCTCTTCCCACCAGGGCCTGGGTAGCCCATAATTTCCCACAGGGTGTTGCAAAGCATGGAATGAATGCCCCTTCTTTGGAGAAATCACTCACTAAGCAAGGACACGAGATTAGTCTGGGCTGAGAGCTCTTGGGAGACCCGTGCTACGTTTTATTGCGTTTACCCCTTGCTATAATTCCTGGGAAAAGGTGTTGTGCAGCTCCGGGGCAGGGCTGGTGTGCTCTGCCGTGTGACCAGGGGCACTGCTGCCTCTGCACAGGCCACCCAGCAGCTCAGACTCCCTGCTTGCTTTCTCCCTCATTCTGATACAGACTCGTTTGTGGTTTCATTTCCTCTGCAAGCTCCAGGGCAGCAGCAGCTACTCTTGCTCTTTGCGTGATGCTTTCTACAAGACAAAAGCTCTTGAGTCAAAGAGCTCCATTCCTGCAGTGTCTCTGTAACAATGCACACTCCATCCTCTGCAAATCAGAGCCGTGTCACTGCCAGGTGCCCTGCAGCCCAGCCCAGTGCAGTGGAGCTGGAGCAAGGGTCTCACAGCTTGACCCGCAAGGACCCGGTTGGGTTGGGTCCCGTTGGCAAAGCCAAACATTCCCCTGGAAAACAATGGGCTGCTCCCTGTGCCAAGAGCAGAAATCATGGCTATTGAAAGGCACTTGACAGGAACGTAAATAAATAAGGATCCGCTGAAACAGAAACACTGGAGGAAGGTTAATTTCTGAAATCTGTAAATCAGATGTCAGATTAGATTTGTGAAGTACTGAAGAGCATAAACAAGGAGACCATGAGACTGTGATTAATGGAAATCAATTAACTTTGTAAGAGCTGGAAGATAAAACCAGGGGAGCAGCCCTGCTCTTGGTGGGACCCCAGAAAGGCTGGGGGCCATCCTCTGGGGTTGGAGGGGCCACAGGGGGTGCCAAGCCAGGGACATGCCAGGCTCCCATCCTGCCCTGGGGCTCTGCAGGGACATGTGGCTGTCACCTGGTTGGGGAGGGTCCCCTTCCAGCCTCCCTTTCCCCAGCACCAGCTGCTCCCCAAGGCAGCCACCCCTCCACCCCACCTGAAAAAAAAAAATCACTTAAATCTCTAACCTTAAAAAAAAGGAATAAAAATTGCTCCAAGCATGCCTGGGAGCTGTTCCCTGTGCCACGTCCCCGGTGCAGTATGGGGGTCTCCTTTGGCCACTGCTGCAATTGGGGTTTCCCCTGTCCTGTGGCCATAATTACATTTCTCAGCCTTAATATATTGAATTAAACACCTACCTCTATGAGGGGAGGAAAAGAGCATGCTGGATTTTTTTTTTCCCCTCTGCAAACAAGCAATTTGCTGCATGCTGTAATTTGTCTGCATGCTGGACTTTTTTTTTTTTTTTTTTTTTTTTTTAATATATTTGGGACACATGTAATTTTACTGTGATGAATGACACACATTAGTGACAAGCCCTTCTTGCTGGCCGTGCCTGGGGAAGGAGCCACTGCCACAGCCTGTGGGATGCTTACAAAGAAACTTTGTCAGCAACCACAGGAGCAAGAGCCCTTTCCAAAAAAAACAAGGTGGGAGCAGAGGGTCCTGGGGGGAAGCGGGTGGGTGGCAGGTTCAGGCCGGGCGGGTGGGGAAGGCCCCAGGGGAGCAGAATCCCAGCGCAGGGAGATACGGAGGGGATTTATTTTTTTTTTCCAGGGGGGTTTTGGGAGGCACCCCCCCTGGCAGGCAGTGTGGTCCCCACCCCAGAAGGGCTGCCAGACGGGTGGCAAATAAACCACTTGCCATTTCTCTTCTAATAGGGGCCGGCGGGTGGGCGGCAGGAGCCAGAAGCGGCGGTTTGCCATGCAGCCTGCCAGAGACACTGTGACTGCCATCCAAGCACTGGGGAGTGACTGGTGGTGGGGAAAAGCCCTTCTGCCACGCAACAATATTTGGAAAACTTTGTTTTGTTGTTTTTTGGGGTTTTTTTGTTTGTTTTTTTAAACCCTGGGGAAAAGAAGGCTGAAAGCTCCAAGGTTTGCGCTACTGGGGTGACGGCGGTGTGCAGCACGGGGTGGCCTTTTGTTTCTGAGAGAGAGACCAAAGGCCTGGACACTTGGTGCTGCCTCCCTGGGTGCTCAAAATGCTTGGAGAGGAAAGCAGAGCTTTGTTCTGTAACTAACAGCACTGAAGTAAAAGCGATGCTGTGGTGTTGCCAGAGGCCAGCACACACCAGGAACCAGAGAAGGACTTTTTCCCCCTCAGGAGGTTTTGTTCCCTAACTCCCTGCAAGCTGGAGCAGGATTTTGGGGCAGCCCGGTCCCTTGGCCAAAGGGAAGAGGATCTCCCAAAGCACAAGGAGAGACACAAAGATGAGCAACTGCTTCCCAAGCCAAGACCATCACCTCTCCTGTGCTCAGCTGTAGGCAAGGCTGCCAGGCTCTCCTGGGAGAGGTGGCTCCTTCCTTCCTTCCTTCCCTCCCTCCTGCCCAGCCACTTTCTGAGAGCCTCTCACAGCAAGCATTGGCACTGAAGTGCACTTAACCTCCCCCAAAGCCAGCAGGGATCCCAGCTGGCTCTCCAGCAAGGGCCACCTGTCTCCTAGGTCTCACAGTTGCCACCAAGCCACCAGGTAGTCCTAATTACTACCTTATCAACTTGCCTGCATTTAATTAGTAAAATCAAAGGTACCGAACCAAAGGTCCCACCACACGTCCATTTTCCTGACACTTATTTTCCAGGAGTGACTCTCACCACCCCACACTGGGGACAGGAGGGCACTGCCAGCTGCTGTGGGGTGACAAGGCCCAGGGCTTCCCAGAGGGATGGGTGGTGTGGGGTGCTGGAGTATGGGGTGCTTTCTAAAGGTACTTGGGGACCAGATCTGCTCTTCCGGGGGACAGGTGGCACTGAGGGCACCACAGGGGGACAGCACCTGGGCCCACAGGGATGGGAAACCTGGGAAGTGGATAAACAAAGGAAGCTCAAGGAAAAACACGAGCTGAAAAACATCCAGGCAAAAAGGAACCCAAAGCACGTATGGGATATCCTCGAGCAATGTTCCTACAAACGGGTGTCGGTGTGGGGACGTGTCCTGGGGGGCTGCTGCTGCCCTGGGACAGGGAAAGGCCACCCCTGAGGAGGGGACAGGAGAGCCCCACAGGTGACACCTGCCCCAAAACACGCTGTCAATGTACCCTGATCATGAGCAGCATAGAAGGGGGGAGCCCAAAACGCTAAAGGTGCTGCTGGAGGGGCCAGGGTGACAGCTCCTGGGGCCAGCACTGGGAAGTGCAGCTGGGATTTCTTAGCTGTGTCCCAGCAGCATCCATGGCTCAAACAGGGCCCAGGGGCTCCTCGTGCAGGACCTGGGCAAAGGCATTGGGAAGAGGAGAGGGCTGATGACCCCGAGTGTTTACAATCCCAGCACCGCGCTGCAAAGCTGCGGGAAGTACACAAATCTGGTTGGTATCATTCCTTTCCCCCTCAGGCAAGAAGCAAACCAACTCTTTGAGACAGGACCCCTCCACAGAGCCAAACAGAACACCAGTTCTCTGCAAAGCTTTGCAGGAAAAGATTAAAACATCCTGTTCTTTCCCAAGATTGCTGCAAGCCCCTGCCCCAGTCGAGCCCCCCCTGCCCTGCTGGTAGCAGGCAGCTTGTCTGGAGCTCCCTGCATGGATTTGAGGGTGAGGAGAAGAGGAAAGCAGGTGACCACTTGGTCATCCCAAGGTGGGATTTGAGTCCCCGAGCTGCCACAGGCTGCCAGGACTGAAGGATGGTATTTGAGATCAAAAAAACTTTTGTTTTTTCCCCAGCAGAAAGAGAAAACGAGAGCAGAACCAGCCAGAAGCTGTGCTGAGCTGTTCCTCCAGTGGCACAGCAGCAGCACAAATGTGTCTGTCACCCCAGCACTTCCCTCCAGCTTTTCACAGCTGGGATGGGAGTGTTTAAATACCTCCCTGCCACTAGGTTCTTCATCCCAACAATTTATCCCAGAAACATTCCTGAGCCCCCAGTCCCATGGGCACCAGTCTGTCACTCCCCAGCTGGCAGGCACCATCTCCCTCCTCCACCTCCCTGGGCAGCCCATGCCAGCACCTGGCTACTCTCTCAGTAAATAAATAAATACATCATTAAATAAATAAAAAACATCCAGTATAAACCTCTCCTGGTGCAAGTTCTGGCCATCTCCTCTAGTTTTGTCATTATTGACTGAAGAGAAGAGGCCAGCACCCACCTCCCTAAAACCTCACAGCTCATTGCCCAATGCATTCAGATACAGCTCAGATACTCAGAGTCCCTGAACCCAGCCAGAGCTCCCCAGCAGGTTATCACTCCAGTAATCTTTCTTTCCATGAAATTTGGCCCTGGTAGCAAACTCTGCAAATGGGAAAAACCTCAAGGGACAAAAGATGCAAAAAGATGATGATGTGCTTACTGGAATGTGCTGAGAGGAAGGCAAGGTGAGGTGACAGTGACAGGAAACCAAAATAATTAGGATGGGAGCAGGCTCATTTCCATCCCACAGTGAATTTTGGGTTTATTATTTTTTTCTTTGTGACAGAAATGACTGGGAACAAAAGAAGTGAAACTGGATTGGAGCACAACCCCAGGAGGCCATCTCAGGTCATCAGCTTTTACACTGGAGTGGAAGACACAAGAGGTAAAGCTGTGGCTCTTTTAATGTGCTGGGGTTGTTCCCTGCAGCCCAGGCAGGGCTATAATCAGAGCAGCAGTGGGTCAGGTTTAGGTTCAGTACAGTATAATTCCATCACAGGGGCCATCCCAGAATACTTTTGGCAAACTCAAATATATTGAAATTGCCTTGGCTAGTGGCTTGCAAAATGGCTGTGGAAAGTCAAGATAATTAGAGCATTCTGGAGAGGAGAGACAGGAAAATAAAGGGTAGCAGACAAAAAAATAGACAAGCCAGTAATAATAAAAAAGTATTACAAACACAAAGAAAGTTTCAGAAGAGAATAATTGAAGGGAAAAGGCATACCCAGCAGATTGGAGTTGTGTCATTTGCCGAGGAGCAAAAGGACAAGCACACCAAGTAAAAAAAGTCCAACCTCTCAACAATTTCAGATTAATAAATGAATTTAAAAGCACCAGGAAAAACACAGCTGGGAGCTGCATAGGGTTTCTGAATGGATGGAATTAGAAATCAAAGAGGAATCATGAGAAAAGGAAGTCACTGCTTTTGAAGGGACATTTTGAGTTGATCCTCACGTGTTTGGCCTGACTGGGAGTAGGACAAGACAGGTAACAAAAAAATCAGTTTTGGAAGCCAAGAAACAGGAGCCCCTCAGTCAGTGTCAGCACATTTGGGTCCCTTCCAGTGCTTGAATCTACACCTCAGCACGTGCCTGGGGCAGACCCTACAATTACAGCCTTACCAGCCCTGCTTAGCACCGCGTCCCTTGTCACTGGAAACTTGAGATGACCCCACATGTTGTAAAACATCCCAGCCAACAGGAATTTCAGCAGCAACTACAGTGGGACGAGCTGTGCATCCATCTGTTTCATCAAAAATAGACACTGGGCTAACAGCGGCGCCGTGTCGGCGCTCCCCTCGGTTCAACCCCCCTATAAAAGCAAACCCCACATCCACACCCCACTTCTGCAGACAGACAGCTTTGCTCTCAGCTCTGAGATGTCTTTGCCATTTATATCCTAGTTTCCCACTCTGGATTTCTACTTGCTATTCTATTTTTTTTTTTTTTTTTTAAGCATCCAACCAAACGTGTTTGCGTAAGAGTTTGGGTCCACCCAACCCAAACGCAGCACCAGAGATGTTCCTCTCACACCAGGCAAGTTATGCTTCTACATATTAGTTACACATGGATACATAATTTAGATGTATCCTTACTCTAAACACACACACGGATAGATAACATCCATGTGCGGTTCCCTTCTCCACAGAGGAAGCCACTTGGATGACTAGGGAGTAACTTCAGCATCCGTTTTGTCACCAGCAATTCTGCAAGCAAAACGGATGGAGGGTGCTGGCCACAAGGCCTCATCTGACACAGAGCACAGCCTCCTCCAGAGGCCTGGCAGCCCCCTCTCGCCCCCCCGAGGCAGATACCATGGAGGGGGACATCAGCATCTTCCTGGAGAAGCCTCCAGCTCGGAGATTTTGCTCTTCCTCAGCCCTCACTCTTGATTTCTGCTCCAAGAAGAGGAGAGCACCAAACCAAAGAACTCCCCAGCCTGAAGGGTTTGATAATAATCACCACCAAAGGAAGCACAAACCACAGCTGCTTTTAGGAAACATCTCCCAGCTATAGATGAGGAGCAAATTTGCAATAAAGCTGAGCCCACCTCCCCTTATCCTAACCCTCACCCACACCAGCAGGCTCCAGGTCCTACGATGAAGCATTTTCATGTGCAACACAGAAAACGTGGTCCCTGGAAAGGCCTGGATGTGCAACTCCTGATGCAACAAGCACCAGCCCTGCTCTCTTTTCATCCTTGTGGATGTGCTTCATTATTAACTTTTCATGTGACAACTGTTTGTGCATTAAAAGTGCTTCACAAAACATAAATACTGGGAGTGAGGACTTCTAAGAGCCCATATTAGCAGGTCCAGCCTTTTAAATGATGGTGACTGGGAAACTGGAACAGAAGTCAAGGAGGTCTGTTTTGGCCATCCTACCCTCGTTTTCTTTTCTTCAATTAAACTACTGCTTTTAGCTATTCATTTTTTTAATCAGTATTATATAAAACTAGGACAGAGTAAATGAAAATTTATAATTTATAAACAATCTGGGGGAAAAAAAAATCACTGAATTATTTATGGCACCTCTGAAATATGTGTTTGTTACTTGTACAAAAATTAGTTGTTAGGTCTTAATCACAGCAGTACCACAAATATGCTGGAAATTAGGACTCACAAACCTGCTTGTTTGGAAATTGAAAAAAACCAACCCTGTAACTCTACCTACAATTGGAAAACCCAAACCAAACTGATTCTGAATGGTCTAGTTAAACAAGTGCCAATTATTGAATAATTCTCTGACCTAAACAGAAAGTTATTGTATATGGAAAGATTTTTTTTTTTTTTCCTGGAGAGTGCTTTATACCAGATGCCCTTTTAAATTGTTTTGAATTCTCTGTAGGCAGTAGATAACTAAACCTACAGAATGTAGTAATGGCAAAAAGGAAGCAATCAAGTTGGCCACTTCTAGTTAAGAGTCATGGAAAAGGCATCTGTTCTATATGAATTGCAGACTATAGGAACTTTGACAGTTCATAGACCAGACTTAATTTATTAAACTAAGTTTCTAATATAAACAGTAATTCGTTTCAGGCACTGACACTGAAGGTCTGGATTATGTGAATAAAATATAGAGACCTCCACTGGCCTCCTGAAAAAAGGTAGTTCTGCTGCATGGGAGGAAAAGAGCTGAGTGTGCCTTAGTTACAGGCAGCAGCCTGTATCACCAGGGATGTCCTGCATCCCTGATGTCTCACCAGCAGCATCCTCCAGACCGAGGCTGGCAGCTCTCAGAAAAGCTGCAGTTTCCAGTCTTCAGAGAGATGTTCATTTGCTACAAGGATTAGTGGGGTGAATACCAAGGGGGAAAAAAGATGAAGAGAGGGATGTTTCAGGGCTGCATGCCTTTGTGGGAAGGCTGGAAAACCCCACATGAAGCCAGGGCAGGGCCTTATCAGGGACCCACGTGCCCAGCCACCCTCTCAAGTGACATTATTGTGACCAGTGCCTACACCCATAGGAAAATAACTTCTCAGTGGCAGGCCGGCAAGAGGCCTGATGCAGACCAGAAAATATTGCTCTGAAATACCCTAAAGAAAGGCCAATATTCAAAGCATGATTTATGGGAGACCCTTGCTCTGTCTGCCCAGCCTGGGCTCCATCCAGGGCTGGGAGAAGCACAGAGCTGGGAGTCTCAGAGTCTCAAACAAATGTTTATCTTCAAGCACTTTAGTAATTCAGGTGAAGGCAGTCAGACTATTTCACTGCTTAAAATCAGGCAGGTACCTAAACAAGTTTCCTGGATCAAGTTTACATCCAGCTCAAGTTTCAAGCCCTGGCTTTGCTGTAACTTTGACCAAAAGTTTGGTTGCAGCTCCGAAATCACACACAACTGTTTCCTGATGTCCCCAGCCCTCAGCAAAGCCCCAGGATGGGAAACCTCAGCCAGGATTCCTACCACACCACCACCCCCCCTGAAAAAGTTACGGAAAGGAGTGACGGGATGAAAGCATCCACCAGTTTCTGGTGGTGGGAGCTGAAGTGAGCTGCCCCCCACTCCAGCAGGCAGCCAGGGGTGGCTTTTGTGTGGAGCTTGGCTGAGGCTGAGCTCAGAGTGCTGCCAACCCCAGCTAATTGCTTGATTCCCCATCTCATTTGCTTGAGAACGACTGAGAATGCCAGACAGCACAGGGTCTATAAAATCATTAATTGAATTACTAGGGTGGAATAAGTAGCACAGCAATTTGAATTCACCATCATCCCCCCCTCTTCCTCTCCTCCCCCGTGTTTTAGAGACCAATCCTACTGTTGATATGTGCACAGCTTTGGAAGGAGGCTCAATAAATAGATGCGCTATTCCAGCTAAACAAATTTATTTTTCCAGCTGTTCTACTGAATTAGTAAATTGCAATGTTGACTTCAGACTATCTTCCCCATAAAATATATACTGGCCTGTATATTTTACTGGCACTTCTTTTTCAGCACCTCATTAAGGACTGATCCAATCCACGTCCTAAGCTATTGGAATTTTGCTTTGACCCCCGTGAGCTTTGTGTCAGGATGCAATATTGATTCCATACAGATCTGCTGTTTGATTGTTGAATCATCAGCAAGATCTTTGCATCCTCTTCCCTCTGACTTGATTTTCCAGATGATTTATAGGTAATAACTGCAGGTACGAGTGGGCTTGGAGCTTTTGGCCAGCTGGTTGCCTGAGCACATGTGGTTTCACCAGTACATCCTGATGGCTGCTTGTCTGGGGAGCAAGGAGGAATACTTGTCCAGCCTTGATGTGCAAACTTCTCTCTAGTCTGCCTCTGAATTCAAATGGACTCAAAAGCTCTTGCAGATCTGTCAGGGTTGGTTTGTCACCGTTTCATTTCCACCAAGGCACAGTCAGCAGCAATGTCACTGAGGCCCAACAGCAGCATTTCCATCTCCTGTGCCAATATAAATTAATTCTGGACTACAGTTCAAATTCACCACGTTTAAAACCAGCCTCACCTTTCAGCTGGCAGCTACCAGGGGCTGCTGAGCTTGGTGGCCTTTGCCAAGGCTTTGGGCTCTCCCAGCATCACTGAACTCACCTTTAATAACACAAAATAAAGCAACCTGAAGACTACACCCACACGTTTTCTCCTCTAGGATAAAACTAACCCCAAACCAAAGCAGAGCAGAACCTCAGGACAAATAAATAAAGGACAAATAGCACTCTTTCAAGGTCCTGATGCGAGAGGGGTCTGATACCAGCTCCACATCCATTAGGCAAATGATTCTGCATGTTCCCTCACAAAGAATGAGCATTTTCAGTGGCTTTCCCTTAAATTAAGCTGACAGGTGACCACCGCACACTCTTGTTAATCTTTTCCTAAAAGCTTAATGTTTCTACTTAGTAGTTTACTAATAAATCAGAGAAAATCTGTAACGTCATTCTGGTTTAGCTCCAGATGGGTGACTTCTCATTGTATTGGGGAAGCTGCAGAACAGGTAAAGTGGTGGCACAGAGTGCAGGGAGTGGGACATACTGGAGCAGTTCCCTTCCTTTCCACCCCAGGGCCATGGTGTGGGACACCATTCACACCATCACAACCACTACTCTGTCACACACACCCTGCCACTAACTGCCTCCTCCCGTGCAAGATCTGTTAAGGATGGTCATCCATTTTCATGTGCTTTCAATTACTTTGATCCTATTTTTAAATTATTTTAGCTTTTCCCCCAAAATATTCAGGTTATAACCTTTTAGAGTTTTGTGTAGGTTTTTTTTTCAGCACACATCTCTGCTTTTGTCATCTGCACTTGATGTTGCTCCTGAATTCCTTCTAGTTTGTGGATTTCCTGCTTTCAATGCCAGACCAGTGTGCTTAAATTGGTAGCTGGGACTACAGTTTTGTGCCACTGATGCAGCTCCAAGGGGACATCCCCAGGGGCAGCCCAAGTCGGGCAGTTTTATTTTACTGCCCAGGAAATGGCAGACAAAATGGGAAGCAAACAGAGCCACAGAGGAAAAAGGACCTCATCCCTGCAGCTGCTGCAGCATCTACCATGCATCCCCCCCCATGCAGCACTGCAGGGCTTGCCCTGAGTTTTCAGTAGCCCTTTTACCCCCCTTTACTGGCAGGTCTGTCTTTGCCTATGTGGAGTGGTCCCTAAAAACCAGTGGGCACCCATTACCTGTGGCACTGGGGCCATAAGCACAGCACGTGGAGCAAGGTGAGGAAAACTCACCTGCTGCTGGTTTAGAAGCTGGATGATGGCTGTGAAAGCCCAGGCTCTCTGGGGATGCCCGTGGGCACCAGTTGTCCCATCACATCTGTGTAAACCAGGAGTAATACCCCTCCAGTGAGCAGGGTTAGTGCTCACTAACCAGTAGGAGCAGGAAGGGAAACACTGTGATACACCTGAAACTATCCTACAGGGAAAATCCATTTGGCCCAGAGAGTTTGCCTTTCTGAAGGCATTTCTGATCAGCTGCTGTTGCTACAGATGGCAAACTGCACCTTGCAGCTCTCTGCAGGAGAGACCCGAGCAGGAGGAGGACGAGGGCTGTCCCCACACTGGGCCATGCAGGCCCTGTCTGTCTGGGGAGCCGGGGGCCACTTCCCCTTTATGGGCAATTTTACAAGAAAAGCAGCAGCTCGTTTGGTACTTTCTAATGCCAGATCCTGTCTATATCCTTAGGTGCTCCTAAGGCCTCTTAATAACTGCTTCCTGGTTAGTTTGACTTCTTATTAACTTAATAGCTTCTCTGATGAGCAGAAGCAACTCCCAAGCACCCAGGAGCCACCACCAAACAATTCATCTCATTTAAACCAGAATGCCAGTGAACTACGCATTTTTTGCTGCACAATAGATGGCAGTAGAGAAAAAAGGCTGAGAACAGGCAATTTACCTCCCTCAAATCACTGTACAGTATTTGTTGCTTTCTTCTCAGCAGAGCTTTCCTAGAAAAGGCAGTCTGGTGCGGATGAGGCTAGATGAAATAAAAGATTTCTGCATGAATAATTAACATATTGGAGGCCTCACTTGAACTTGTTGCCTTACCCAGCTGAATGAGTTCACACGTTGGAGATTATTATTATAAAGAGAGACTATTCTGCTCGGGGAGATCAAATCAGCTGAAAATGATGAAGTATCGCCGCACGTATAAATATAAACATATACTGGGTACTTAAAAATAACCCTCCCAACAAGCAGAGTTGTACTGGAGTTCAGCTGCACTGACAGAGGCAAGCTAAAAAGATTTGGCATGAGTCATTCAGCTTGGCTTTTGCACTGAAATGAGATGCAAGCCTGGGAAGTTGCTCTCCACACAGGGTAGCCGCCGCGGAGGCAGGAGGAGCAGAACCAGCACCTCCACCGCCGGCCCAAAGGGTGCTGGGGGAGAGGGATGGGCTCTGCCCCTGGCCCTCCACCCAGCAGGAAGTGCCCCTGGGCTGTGAACAGGCATGACTTTACCAGTTTTAATTTAGAAAAGGCTGCTTTTTGCTGCCTACTTCTCCCAAGGAGAGCTGCTTCCTCAGCAGGTGACACTGGGCTGATGCCAGCCGCCGGCTGGGAGAGAAAAATTAAAGACAAACTTCCCTCAGCTTTACTGATTTTTAATTGTGCCTAATAATCATGAAAAGCAAGTTGGAAAAAAGGCAAGAGATTAAATTCACCCCAAAGAAATTGCTAGATTTCCCATTCCAAAGCATGCCACGGCTTTCCTGCCCACCCACGTCCCTCCATACCCCACAGCATCCACGCTAGAAGAAGGTTGGGAAACAAAACCTTACCATCCCTTCTCTAAACCCAACCCTCCTGATGCAAGGGGCAGAGAGCACAGCACGCTTGCAGTGCACATGTTGCATGCAGGGTGCCCAGGGTGCAGCCACAGGCTCTGCCAGGGTTGGTGCCCAGCAAGGAGCAGGCCTCAGCAACGTGTCTGTAAAGCCAGAGCACAGCACCCGCTGCCCCCATGGGGGCTCTCGGGGCATTAGCTCCACCTAAGTTATTCCAGAACCAAATTATTTTTCTTTTGGCCAAAACTGGGGGCCAGTGGCCCAGCACACAGCATGTTTGGGTGGTGGCAGCCCCACGAGGTGGCTTTGGCACCCAGCACCATGCAGGTGATGGGCTGTCCCTGTGTGGGTGTTCTTTTCCAGAGCTGAAGGTGTGCCGTGCCATGACATTATCCAGGACTGCCTGAAAATAAAAATAGATGGGAAGTGTTTTGGAGATGTTTCTGCATATTATCTCTTGGCTGTACAGTGCTGTCAAGCAAAACGTCTTCTTTCTTCAGCCAGTGCATAAACATAGACCAGATACAGCAGGACATGGAATTTGTGTGCAAAAATGCCTCATTTCTACAAACAACTCAACTCTCAACAAACTGAAAGTAACCACCACCAGCAGCCCCGCTCAGAGCTTTTCTTCCAGCTCTGCTGCTAAAGAGGAGCTCCCTGGAGGCAGGGTTGTGTTGGCAGCCCCAGGGGGATGGCTGAAGGACACCTTTCCATCCCCAGGGTGCCCAGCTCCTCACACACTGACAGTTTATCCACATGTGCCTTCAGGAAACTGATCCTTCCCAAAACGTGGGCAGCAGCACAGGGATGCAGAGCCTGCCTCTCACCTGAGGGGTGATGGAGCTGTCCTCAGCTGTGGCATGGCTGGCTCTGCCAAGCCACCCTGCCTCTCAAATCCACCCTTTGGCTGCTGAAACCATCCTGTTCAGCAGATAGTTCAGGGACCCAGTAAGAAAACCTTCACCTGCTAACAATATTTTTCCACTTAGATCCATTCCTAAAGCTTATTGCCACATCAAATCCCATTATAGAAAATAAGGAAATGTTAAAATTAAGAACTAATGTTCACATGAAAGCATTTTTTTTACTATTTCCTTCAGCAAACCAATGAATGTTTAACAGTCAAAATTGCTTTGAAACAGCAATAAATTATTTCATGCATACATGCCAAATATTAAAACCAGAAGGTTCCTTAATATGAAGTCACTGGTACCGAGATTCATGTTTGTCTTTGTTAATTATCTACTTGTTTATTAGCTTAGTTTCACTGAGGAGCTGCTGATATCCCCAAGTTAAGGATTTTGGAGCTGTTCATGGGATGTAATAACAGAGTTTTATTGGGTGCTTGGTGAGAAAGTGTTTGTAGTTGTTTGCAATTCAGCAGTAAAACTGCTGTCCTGCTCAGCCCCAAGCCCCTGCCCAGCTCCCTGCTGGTCCCACACTCCCCCTGGGGCACCCCCAGCACCCTGGGCATCGATGGGGAGGGCAGGCAGGGTGCTGTCCTGGCACCCCAGCTCAGGCAGATTTCTCCCTTGGGCTAAAACCAGCCTTGCCCTGAGCCCACCTTCCCCAGCACCCCAGAGGTGCTGCTTGGAAAGCCCCGTTCTGAGTAGGCAAGTCAAAAAAAGATCCAACTTTTTTGCTGTGGATTTAGTATTTTAAAATTTAATATTGAAATTTGGGAAGAGTTTTATTCTTTTATTTTTAAATCAGCAGACTGTCCTTTCTCTCCACAAACTGCTCTAGGCTGTGAGGAAAAACCAGGGGCGCAGACTCTGGGAGTACATTGTTAATGACTAAACCATTTTTATCACTACTATTAGGGAGTTATTCCCTTAAGCTTCACCTCCCAGAGCTGGGGTAGTAGAGCTAACTTTAAAGAAAAAAAAGAAAAAAGAAATAAAGAAAAAAAAAAAAAAAAGAAAAAAAAAAGGGTTCCAGTTATACTGACTGCAAAGAAGGGCTTGAAATCTTCATGTACCTACAGGGTGAGAGAACAAATGCCTCCAGATCTCACCAGTGAGCAAGACCCCATGGTGTGATCAACCTGGTGTCACCACTCAGGGGTACTTGGTCTGCCCAGGACTGCTGACCTCCAAGCCAAAACTCATCTTCCAAGCCACCAACCTGCCTGGAGCACCCACTGCCTCCCCACTGCCCTGTCCCCTGCAAGGAGAGGGACTAATGGCCTATGGCAAAGGCTGGGGTGGCATTTCCACAGCAAATCCCTGCTTGGGGAGTTTGGAAATGTGACCATAAAGCTTTGCTCAGAGCCTTAAGTGTGGTTATAAACCAAGACCTGATTCTGGGTATTTTAGGCAGGATTTAGGGCAAAAGAATTATTTTCCTCCCTCAAATCCAGGAAATGTTTGATACGTTTTGTTTTTTTCAAAGTGACTTTAGGAAAGGTCAGCTTTGGTTTTGAAAGCCTGATGTTATTTTGAAACCCAACTTTCTCTATTGCTGCTCAAAGCTCAAGGAAGTTGAACACACTGAGAACAGCCCGATTAAAAAGAAAATAATTAAAAAAAAAATCCCCCACAAAGCAGCCCATCTGACCTGCTCTGGTCCCACGCTGCAGCCCCCCTGCACGGTCTGTGTTCCTTTGGCCTGGGATGGTAACTCAGCTGCAGGTTACAGGCAGATTTGGAGAGGGACTTTCTCAGAAAGATAATTTTTTGGGCATGTGTGGCAGATGGGAATGTTAAGTCCTAGTGCTGGGAGATAACCTGATTGTATTATAATGTGATAGCTCCACAGCTAATGCCCATCAGCACTGTGGGCCATTTACTTTATCATAAAATAAAATTAATTGAGTGAAAATAAATTGGAGGGAGACACAGAAGAATTTGAGGCTATATACATGAAATACAGGACAGTTTGAGTCTCCCGTCACACTTCTGGTCATTAGGGAAGAAACAATTATTAGTAATTCTCTCTTAAAAAATAAATATTCTGAAACTCACCCTGCATGGGCTGCAGGGGCTGATGTGGCTACACAAGGGCTGAAATTTCTTCTCTGAAGAAGGGCTTTCAGACTCAGCAAAACCTTAGGGCCAGGCTGGCTGCTGGTGCCCGTGTCCTGGTGCAGGGTGCAGGGAGGGTGACCCAGAGAGCATCCCCCCAGCCAGGTGAGCAGCAGGGAGCTGCGGGTGGCTCCAGTTAGCTGATGGGCTGCAATATTTCTGATGGAGAATGTTTATTTGAGCACATGTGTGCATTTGCCAAGTATAGCAAGGTAATGACATTGAGGCTTATTGATAATAGAGTTATAATTCCATGTAATGACCAACGGAGCAAAATGATACAACCATCCCTCCTTCATCTATTATGCTCCTGTCCGCAGAGACTTCTCAGTTAAGGGCTGTTTATTTCTGCAGCGAGACATAGACCAGATCTGCAGAATATAAACCTTCCTATTAGGTCTCCAGTAGACTTTTTTTCTTTCCAAGTCATTTAACTGCATGTAATTTTGGGGATCAGCTTTCTGACCGAAGAGTCAGACACAGAGCTATGGACACAGCACTGAGCACAAGGGACCAACTCTGCCCGGTCCCAGCCACGAGCACCTCCTGCACTCCCACTTGAGAGAAGCACTGACCTGCTGCCTTACAGCTCACTCACTCATTCCCACCTGCACTACTGATGGCCTTCCACAACTCATCCCTACTTAGAGCTTCCTTAAAAAACCCAAAATTCTTTTCCCTTTTATTTCTTTGTAGACCATTGGTCCCTCAATCTCAGTGCCAAGGAGCAGCAGGGGCACTGAGACAGCTGCTCCTGTGGGGCCCATCCCTCCTCCTCTCCCAGGTCCTGCCCTGAGCCCCCTCCAGCGGAGCTGGGGGAGACCCCCAGGGTGCCTCCACAGCCACCTCCTGGCTTCAGCTTTTGCAGACCCGTTTTAGAATTCACATCTACTCGTGGTTAATCACAGCAGCAGCTTCTGCATTTTTTTTGAGCAGCACCTACAAGTGTGCAGGTGTGAGGCTTCACTTAGAAACCCACCCTGACAAGTCAGCCCTAATGCTGCCTCCTTTGTTTAATTGGCCCCAGGCACAGATTTGTCACCCGTGGGTGACATCTCCTGTGATGTGATAAGCCTTGGAAGTGCTGGGTGAGCAGGAGGGATCCTTTCAACTCACAAGCTTTGCTCTTGAAGAGTCCACGTGCCTTTCTAAGTTTTGTTCCTGGAGCTCAGATCTCTGTACCACTCCAGGTTAACTGGAGAGACTTCACTGAAATAGCCAGGCTTGAAAGCCTTCCCCACACCTGCCTGCCTCTTTGCAGGACGGGAGAACTCTCAAGCTCCTGACCAGCACGTAATGACTCCAGGTAGCAAGAATCAGTTCAATCTCCCCCTGTCCACCCATCCCAGTTCCATGAAAGCTCAGCCCAGGGAGCAGGGGTGCAGGCAGCAGCTCCTGGGCTCCACCAGTCTGTGTGTGCAGTGCGAGGTGAGCGCTCGGTAGCGGCAGAGTCTTCGGGCACTGCCCTGGACACGCAGGAAGGCAGATAAGATGCAAGGGATGTGGTTTAATTAGGCCACAACTTTATTAAGTTAACTCATCTGGGATCTATCCAGCCTGACTCTGTCTTTAATCACTCCCAGATGGTGGAGGGCTGCCATCAGCCCTCCTGCTCCCCGCAGCTGGTGACCACTCCTGGGCTGGGACTCTGCCACCCGGCGCATGTACGAGGGTCAGGTCTTACTTTTAGGAGGGAAGGAAGAGGCACTGCTGCTGTCCCAGAGCCTGGACCCAGCTCCTTCTCCACTCAGCATCCTGCTTCACTCCCAGGAGAACTGCTTCTGACACAGCTCCTATCCCTTTGCCACCAGCCCCAGGGCCACGACAGCCCAACGCTGCTGCTGGCACATCAGGGTGGGGGGATAAATGCCCCCTAATGCAAAGGACAACCAGCATCACATATTGGAATACAACTCTTTTTTAAAAAAACATTCTCTTTTAACCCTGTAGAAAGAGTCCAACAGCCAAGGTCTGTTTTAGCAAGGGAGATCATTTTCCAAGGGGGAACAGAGCTAGGCTTCTTCCAGCTATTGTCCACAGCACTGCACAACAGCCAAGTGATTTTTTTTTCCCCTCCTGACGAAAGACAGACTACCTTCCTGCCTTAGAACATTTCGGTGACTTTAATTACCCAGTGGTGTGTGTTTGGGGCAGGGAGAGAGAGGCAAGCCTGAATGCAGAGCAGACATTACTCTGCACTGCCAAGTCCAGTGCTGGTCAGTGAGCTGCAGCCAGGGGCTCTCCCCCTCTGCACACTCACACGTGCACCTTACCACCCCATGTCCCAGCCAAAAGGGGACACTCAGGCTTTGATACAGAAATATTGGCAGGAGCAGCCAATTTCTCCCCTTTCTATGGGCTCAGCCTGCTGCTTTCCTGACCAAAATTCAACACACAAGGCTAGGCAGGACTGTGGTTCCCAGCTGGGGTGACAAGGCACAGCTGTGCTTGAGGTGGCTCACTGGCATGGTGTGATGTTTCCACAGCATACCTTGAACTAATAATGTTTGTTGTGTCATGGACACTCCTTTTTTTTCCCTACAAAACATCAAGGGTCAGAGGAAAAAGGCATCAGCTGCTGCATGACTTTGTTGTTACATGCTCATTGCACTGGAGGAAGCAGCAGCATTTTTTTTTTTTTTTTTATCTCCTAGATTATTATAAACCTTTCTTTGGCTGCTGCAACCCAAGGTCTTCATCAAGCTCAAGGCTAAACGATGCTGGAAATCCCCCCAGGGAACAGAGGTAATGGCAAGCTGGGGGCTCCTGGCCAGGGCTCCAAGTCTGACTCAGCAGCAGTGTGGCAGTGTTTATTTTAAGCTAGATCTGAATATGTCCATCTAGAGAGAGAGCGTGCATGGGCATGGAAACCAACTGGGAGAGTCAGCAGCCTCATCCTGAGCTCAGATGTTGAGGCTGCCACTGCTGAAGTGGCCAAGGTGTGCCTGTGTTTTGGCATTTCAGTGTTTCAGCAGAGTGGAAACAGCTTTTTTTCCCTAAAGCATTAAAATCTTGCTCTGCTTTCTCTCCATCTTGTCCTGGGGGCTGACTCTGGGTGTCTGCCAAAGCAGTGGGAGTCACGAGCCTCTAACAAAGTCTGTCCCAGCCCCAGCCCTTTGGGAAAGGAGCCATCTCCCACCTCTCCCCTGGGACCTTGTACTTTGAAGGGCACGAAAGACAGTGAACTACCTCCTGACCAGGGCATGTTTATGTTGTGAAGACCTGTTATCAGAAGTAATCAAATTTTATTGTAATTTATATGCTGTGTATCTTTTCTTGTGGAAAGCCAAGATGGTCCCATGAGATGAGCACCTTTATGTGTCCTCCAGACAGTTGCTCAGGACATCCAGTTGCTTGTGCAGCTGAAGTGGGGGATCTCAGGGCACCCCATGCACTAGGCAGATATTCTCCAGGCATCACCAAGGCCCAGCCATCCCCTGTACTGCAGGCCAGTCCCTGGGGTCTCAGAGAAGTTCTTACAAGCTTTTATTCTTCAGTTGAAAGCAAGTGAGATGGAGTAGAGCAGGGAGGCAAAGGCTGTGCTGCCTGGCTGCATGAATTCCTTGAATTCCATCAAGGAATGCCACTGCTCTGAGTGTGTTTCCACCCAAGTATTTCCTGAGGGTTATTTTTTCTCTGATGTCCCCCTGCCAACACTTCCCCCAGAGAAAGATTTCCCTGAGCTTCTATCTCCTGCCCCTCTTCAGGTTTGCTGCTCCATGGAGGCCAACATGGCTGATACCCCAAGGACAGCAGCTTACTCTGTATCTGCTCCTCTCTCTGACAGAAAGTCATGTTTGACCAGAAAGTAGAGATATGTGCTCAAGGACAGAAATCACACTGGTACTTGCAGCATACTTGTGCTTTCATTTAGCATACCATGCCAGGGATACCTCTCAGGGTACAGGCATCTCATCTCAATTACACAATTTTCATCTGTAGCACCACTGTTCCAGTGTTACAACCCAAAGCAAGATGACACTAACACCACATGTGGTATCCACAAAAGCACACAGTCTCCTCTTATAAATCAGTCTATTCCACACACAATTAACACCCCCTTGTATTTATGCTGCTCGCAGGCTTTCCTTCTGTGTCCCTCAAATAGGAGCCTTTCCCTCTTACTGTCATGGAACATTTGCTGAGAGGAAAATGAACCTTCCTTGCTGAGCAACTGGAGTTGCCCAGCTCTCCCAGACCACACACACACACACACACTCTGAGCAAGGACAACGTGCTGGGGGCTGCAGAGGGTGACACAGTGACACACATCACCTACAAGAAACACTCAGGAGTTCAAGATCTCAAAAGATACCTGCTTATGACTCTTTTCCTTACAAGGCACTAGTCCATGTGGTGGGTCTCAGTATGGGATGCATGGCTCTCAAATCAGGGGGTTAAGGCTGAGAAATGCTGTGTTGCTTTGGTCAAACACAACACACCCCCAGCCCCAAGACACACTCCATGTGTCCAGGCCTCTCCTCTTGCAGTCACTGATGGCATCTCAGCAGCTTGTCATTATGGAGGGATTTAATCTCAGCTGGCTATTTTACAACCCTCCCTTTGCCCCATCTCTAAAATTAACATCTAGCATTAACATTTTTGAACGTGACTTTAAGGCTTTCAAGCAAATATAAGCAGAGATAGACCCATCTAAAGTAGGTCTCCTTGGCACGCTGACAAGCCTTCCGAAATGGCAGGCATGAAGGCTGTCTCTCTTCATGGGGTACAGTGCATGCTTTGGAACTGTTTGATAGTTTTAAAATATTTCTGATGCAACGAGTTTAACACTTTCCAGATGTGCACAAGGAGTGCACAAGGTAACAGCACAGACACTTCACTGTTCTACCTCTCGTCCCCTTTCTGCCCCTGTTAGAAGAATGGGTCCCATCTTATCTCTAGTTTACTAGTAAATAGGAGTTACTCACTTCCCCCCCCCATACTGAACTAAAAATGTTGCTAAATGTACCATAAACAAAACTTATGAACTTTTTTAAATGTGATTAAAATGGTCATAACTATCTGATGTTTCTTGCTGATTGAATCTGCCACTTCCATTTACTAGGAAAATAAATAACACATGTTTGCTGTCTTTCTAAAAGGTTCCTATTTATTCTGTGGTCATTTCCCACTTATGATATTTCCAGCTTAATTTCATAAAACAGCTTTTACATGGCTAAGAGAAAGAAAAAAAAAGCCTCTTATTGTACATTGTCTTCAAAATATTTTGCCTTTGAGCTGTGGGCTTTTATTTGTAGGAACAACCAACCACCCCATTTGTGAGGCCTGTATTCCTCCAAATTAAAAAGAGAAACAGCTGTATGTCTTATAAATGTCTGCAGAGCTCCAGTGAGATATTGCTGAATTGTTTGTTTCCCTATCTTCCCACAGGACATGTCTCCTAAATCCTCTGCATGAGAGAAAAGACACAGGTAGGAGCCAAACAAATGTTCTCCTCTGGGTGCAAGCTTGTAGACACAAGTCATCCATCCACTTCCAGCTGAGTGTTTGCAGCTACTTCTTGGGACACACTTGGGATGGAAATGCCAACACTGATTGTTTGATAAGAAGGATGGATGAACAACACAAAAGTTGATTCAGTTTTCTGCAGCACCTAATTTATCAGTCATCAACAAAACCTTAGTTATAGCCTTGGATTTCAAGGGGTTTACTTCAAGCCCCCAGCTTCTGGGTTTAAGAAACTCCTTGAACATCTCCTTCTCACATTCCTCAACCTCTCCAGGTTGCCCAGGTGGCTCAATGGGACATTGCTTTTAAACTACTGGGTATCAGAGCTACGAGGAGCAACTCTGAGAGCAGGAGGAACTGACATCATCCCTCACCCATGCCTACCTTGGGCAGAGTTGCTGATTTTACAAGATGGGCTGTGTTGTGCTCACACATAATGATGAGCAGATTTGAGCCCTAAATCTGGAGAGCTCAACAGCTGCCCCCGAGTCAAACAGGAACAGAGACAATGCATAACTGAAACGGCAAGTCATGGGATAATTAAATTATTTGTGACAGCAAACCAAAATAGAAAGAAACAAACAAAAAAGAAACCCTAAAACAAACAAACAGACACAGAGCCATATGCTCCCATGTGCTGCACGCGGCAGAGCAAAGAGCATCTCTGCAACCTGGCACAGAGACCCATGGCTGTGCCCAGCCAGAGCCTCATCAGCACCCAAGATCCCCCACAGCACCCGAGGATGGAGGTGAGATGCACTCAGAGTGAGCCTGTGCTGCCTGGAGCTGGGGGGAGCCCCTCCATCCCACCCCCAGGCCGAGCTGAGCCATGGCTGTGGGCTGCAGCAGCTCTTGCCTTGGGCACTGCCAGCCTGGATGGGTGCAAAGGTCTGGTTGAAGGGGAAGGCTGTCCCTCACCTCCTAAAAACAACACCAAGTGCCAAAGGCAATGAAAAGATTCTTTTCTGAGGATGGTACAGGGGAGACAAGGTGATACAGGTGAAATCATAGAATCATCATGGTTGGAAAGGACCTTCAAGATCACCCAGTCCAAGCGCCAGCCCCACACCCTGTAACCCCTGAACCAGCTCCCACAGTGCCACATCCACCCATTTTTTTTAATAGCCCCAGGGATGGCAACTCCAACACTCCCTGGGCAGCCTGTTCCAATGCTTCACCACTCTTCTGGTGAAGAAATTTTTCCTAATCTCCAATCTGAACCTCCCCTGGCACAACTTGAAGCCATTACCTCTTGTCCTAGTAACGCCCCATCGGCTGGGTGTGCTGGGATGGCTTGGTGGCCAATGCTGGCTCTTGGTTGCCTCCCTCAGCCCAGAATGGTTCTGTGCCTTATCCCTTGCAAGGTCAATGTTTGGAGCACAGGACTCCACTCCTAGGAGTATTGATGCCCCTGCCTTGCCTCTGTTTTTTTCAGGGGAAAAAGTTTCTATGATCTGTTAACTGAAGTAGATTTAAAAATGGGGAAGGAAGTGCCACCCTCAGGATTAAACCCCAAAGAGCAAGCCAAGTTTCTGCAGATGATCCAGAACTCATCCATGACTTCTGAGGATGGATCTTTGGGAAGTTTTGAGAACCCTGGTTTTCCTACCCAGAACCTGTGTCCGTGATACCCCGTGGCATCCCATAAGCCCTGTCCTTTAACTAACTTTCCTTTGAGGAAAGTGCACCAGATCTGTGAAGGGGGTTACTGGGTAGCAAGAGGCTGCAAAGGGTGAGGGGCTTTGGTGACTATGGTGCCACCAGTGGCACTGGGCTGGTGCTGGGTCACGGGCCCAGGAAACTTGCAGAGTAGCAATATGAAAATATGGGAATGTTTATAGGCGACAGCAGTCTCCACCTTCAGATGTTAATTATACATCAGAACTGGACAAATTATTCATCAGGAACAGTTTGGGCTCAGGGGAAAGGAAACTGTTTTCTCCTCTAAATACTGCAACCAAAGCCTTTGTCAGGGCACTTAAAAATACACAGAGCAGCTTTGCATGCACACCCTCTGCAGCAGGGCTATCCTTAATGAACTGCACAGTCTGGAGACTAACTCAGCAGTTTCTGTACGTGTACAACTTTGCTTGGCCCCTACGAGTCAGCAGCAAGTGGCCACGTTTTACAGATCTATCCCAGAGAAGCTGCAGCCAAAGCCCTCCCTGCTCTGCCCAGTCTCAGCTCAGACACTTTCCTCCTATTCTTTCACTGGGCTTCCAGGAGTTCTGAAATCACATTTTCACTCTGGAGCACCTCAGAGTTATTTTTCATGTGAAAACCTACTGCTTCCATTAAAGCTTTGGAGATTTTAGGAAAACAGGGCCCTCATATGTATTTGAGAAAAGAAGGAGGGGAAGCAAACTAATACCAAAACTTTGGGAGGGAATTTTTTTTCATTAATTTATAGAAAGAAAGAAAGAAAACAAGGCAAAAACCACACAACACTGAAATAGAATGGAGTTAGATATTTACAGCTTAATGTTTTTTTAACTCAGCAGAACAAAACTCTGGTTTTCCTTATTGACTGTTAACCACAATAACACAAGACTTGCTCAATTTCATCTCTGTTGCTTAAATATTGGGAATTTCTTTTTTATTTTATTGACAAGGAAACATCCCCTTTTCTGACTGGAGCCTATTATGTAAAGAAAGCATAAAAGGACTCATTCCTTTTTAACTACTAGCAGGGAAGCAAACAGAAGAACTCTTATTTTCAGTGAGTTCAGCAGCTGGGAGCATTAGGATTTCAAACACCACACTTCTGGTATCCCACCTCCAGAAATCTTGGAAATAACACCAATGTAAGACCTGACTCGTGCATCACACACACGCATGAGCGGGGCTTGATGTATATTCTGAATTTGCTAAACAGAGAATATATCACACCAAATCCTCCTTCAATTACCTGGCAGTGTGGTTTATTGCTGAGATTCAGACACTCAGGTGTGAACCCAACGTCAAATATGACATAGGTTTGGAATGCAAAATTAGAAGTTTCTTTGGGGGAAGAGTTGAGGTGGTTTTGGTTTTTTTTTTTCTTTTTTTTTTTTTTTTGAACCCACAGAGTAATTAAAGCAGTGGGTTAAACAGCTAAAGAGAATCTGCCTGGGGGCTGCGGAATACCATCCCCACCAGAGACTAAACACTGCAAACCACTCTGCCTGTAATGGATGGGCACTGCAAAGGAGGCAAATGATAAACAGGGCTGGAGTGTAATTGGTGCTGTTTGTTGTGCACTCGCTGATGAAATGCCAGCAAAACTGAGTCACTTCAAAATGACATGTTTATGTGACATCAAAGCGGCGGAGCTGCCTTTACATTCTATCTGTGACAAATGTATATATTGGATCGCTGTTTGCCATTTAGACCTTCTCTGATTACTTCTCATTGTAAAGAGAAACATTTGCGATTCTGCTCACTTGGTAAATGTGCAGAGTGACTTGTTAGCAACACATGCAGGGAAAGTTGTTGAAAAGCCCTTCTGGGCCTACCGTAGTAAATATGTATTCACACACCCGATAATGTGCCGCCGCTCCCTGCCTGAAAGACGAACGCAGACAGCGAGGCACACGCAGCACTGCTTCAACACTTCCTCCCAGCCAAGTATTTGCACTTCAGGCATTAAACCCGAGCTTGTTTCCTCCTCCTGCCCCTCCTCGGACCCCCCTGTGACCCTGCTCCCTGTGCTCCTGGCCCTCAGCCCCCTGCTTGGCTGCAGCGGGGCTCACCCTGGCTGCCGGCCTCAACGCTACCACTACATTGGCCTGGGGGCTGGAAAGAAACACAAATCCTGTCAGTGCCTGGGGACTGGGAAAGACAGCAACTTTCTGCTCCCAGCACATCTCTGTTGCCTTTATAGGAAGGGGAAAAAAACACAACCGAGAAATTATTCAGCAGGGTGTTGTCCTGGGGGGGGGGAGAAGCTGTGTTTTTACCCCAAAGCCAGCAGCCCTCACCCTAACCCATCAGGAGAGCACTTTGGGTGCCCCACAGTGAACAGACAGACACAGGCAACTCCCTTCAAGCTTCCTGCCCCCCAGCCCTGCCCAAGGAAAACCTTGGAAGGTGTCCCAAATGCTCCTAGCAACACCACAGGCCAGGGTGCCACCAGAGGACAAAGCTGGTGGTACCACCTGCTGACAGCAAAGGGAGGAGAGAGCTCAGACATCACCTGCACCCTCACCAGGAATCCCTTCCTGCCAGGGACAGCTTGAGAAGCTGCCCTGTGCTCTGGACAAGCCAAAGGGGAGACAGAAACCCAACCACTCTTCATTGTTAGCTGAGCATCAGCAGACCTAGGACCCTCAACTCAATTTATAAAATGTGACCAGCCTCTATGTTTTGTTTCAACCTCATCAGTCTCTTTTTTCTTTCTTTTTTCTTTTTTTTTAAAAAAAGCATGTTAATGATTATCATGCTAGAGGAATGCACTAAATACATAGCGTAACTGGAGGAAGGAATTATTGCTGGGGGAATGTTAAACATCTGTGTGCATGGCTCTGTAACACTAGCCCTGTCCCATTGATCAACTCGGGCAGATTTTAGAGGCAGATATATTTGTAAATATTGCAGAGAGGGCAAGAGAGGGCTCAGGAAAGACAGCTCACAGCCCAGATTCAGTGTCCCCTCCAGGGCTGGCCCTCAGCCCCAGGAGGGGAGGAGCAGCATCTCTGCCACCAGCCAGTTCAGCTGCACTGCCTCTGCTGCCCACTCCCACCAATGGCACGGTCACCTGGGTGGGCTGGGACTGCTACAGAAAGCCTCAGGTTTCTCACACTAAAGCCCAGCTCTGGGTTTGCCTCTCTTTAAAGCCATACCCACATGGCAGCCAGCAGGACTTGGGCAACTTCATCTGATCCAGGGAAGAAATGAGATGCCCAGCACTGGGCTTTTTCTGCATTTCTCTTGATAAGGATTCACACAGGCAAGGAGGACTGAGGCTTAGTTTATTCTTAAATCCATGCCATAAAAACACCACAAGCACCACCTCTCTCCGAGGAGAACCTGAAACCTCAGCTGTACTACAAGTCACCCACAGCAGCAGCCTTCCCCAAGTCCTCCCTGTACCTGCTATAAGAGCACTTGCCCAGCCACACCTCCACCCTGCAGCCCACAGACCAACAGCTGAAGCCACCCCTGGTGCAGAACACCCTGCTGCCCCCAGAGCCTGTGACAGGACCCAAGCACAGGGGCTGTGACCATGCTGCTGGAGGCCAAACCTCCATTTGATCATAGACACCACCTTGTCTTCCAGCCCATAGCACCATGTGACACAGAGCTGCAGCACTGCCAGCCCCAGGCAGCCACTGAGATGGCTTTTGTGCCAAGTCTGCCAGAGGGGAAAGGTGTGTGGGGCCCAGAGCAGGTGTGGTGGTCACCACAGCCACATCCAGACAGAGGAGACTGCCACACACAGCAGCCTGGAAACACGTTCATCCCTGGGGGCTGGATGCTCCGGGAGCTCCAGCACTCCTCCAGGGAGCCCTGTGCTGGCAGCACCCTGCACCCAGCGTGTCCCCATCCCCAGGGGTGACAGTGTTCTCCCCAAAACACTCTTGCCTTCTCCCCTCCGCAGGGGACCACCAGATTTGGCCTCAGGAGCATGTTTGCTGGTGAGCTCCAAATAACTGTGCGTGTTGATGCGCGCCGGTTAATACGTCTGTTGGTATTGATTAAATAAGGAGGGAAGATGTTTCCCTTTTCTTTGGTGTGGCACTTTGCCTGTCTGTTTCTGGCTGGTGCCAGCTCTGAGAGCTGAGCAGCCCAAATGACTGCCAGCAATGCTTGGCCATGCCCATGCCCAAGAGCCCATCAGCAAAGGGGCTCCACGGGGGATTCTGCAGAGCCATTTGGGTACCAGCACTGAATGGATGCTCCCAACACTTGGGAGAAACATCTGCAAGTGAAGTGTTCTGCTGGCTCAAAGACTGTTCCACTAAACTTTGCGTTGGTCCCTCCCCAAACAATGACTCCCATGAGCACCTTGTGCTCTACATCAGCTCACACCAAAGGCCACAGATCCCATTAAACCATTTTCCTTCCTGGTGTGTCATCCCAGGCACAAGCACTACCCCTTCCAGCCCCAGGACACTGATATCAGCAGCACTTTTCCAGCACCCTCTGGGAAGTGGCACCATGCCCCTGTTCCAGGAGGGTCTCCTGTATGGCTGACTTTGCCCAGGCTGGGCCAGCAGACCCCTCTGCCCATGGGAATGATCTTCTGGCACATTTGACCACCCAGCAGGAGCATTCTGAGAAGCTGTTCTCCCTTTACCATGAAGCAGCTTAAGGCCCTGGCCTCACCAGGTGCATGTGTGCCCTCATTTCAAGCAAGAGCTTGGCAGCTTCCAGGCACTTCCTGAGGCAGAAAAACTAAGGGTTTGCAGGGTCAGAGCTTCAGAAGAGAACAGGTACACTCAAAGCCCCATGTGAGCAAGTACACCTTCATCTGGGCACCTGGAAGGTGCCATGACCCTGGCATTCCATTGCATGCTGTTAGGACACAGATTTTTCTCCCACTCTGGTTCCTTAAGGAGAAAAGCTTTATGCAATCACACTATTTACTTCCTAGCCCATTCCAATTCTGCTGCATTCTGATGGCTGGTTTCAGCCAAATTTAATCCCCCAGAAGAATCTCAGTGTATCAAATTCCTATGAGTCCCAAGAAAATACACAGAGAGGTTTGAACTGCTGTCCCCTCTGAGGGCCAAGACTGCAATATGAAATTACCTGTGCTATCAGATACCACAGAGCCTACATGGAAAGGCAATCCTATGAGTACTCCAGCCACAGGAAAAGCTTTAATCAGGATGAACACAAGATGATCAAGCCATGGGAGAGAGCACCAGAGAAAAAAAACAAACAACAAAAACCAAACAGGATTCATAAGTTCTGCTGCTCTTGCAGCAATTCCCCCCCACTCCCCGCCCCTTAAGAAGTGAATAATCAAGTGGCTCTTTTTCCAGCCTTCTGTTCACTTTTACATATTCTCATAACATCCCACTTGCTTACACTCACTCCCCTGGGAGTTGCAAGCTCTTTGGAAGAGACACAAACAACACAGACATCCTGTGGGGCACAAGCTGGCCCTACACACTCAAACAGGGGTAGAGGGCACCACCCTTCCCCTCTGGGTGAGCCCACAGGGAACTCGTGCTGGTCTTACTCAGAGGTTAGGACCCTGACTTCTCCCCGCAAATGTATATCAAGCCCACCTGAGCTCATCATGGAAGGACAAAACCAGGTGGGGGGCCAAGACACAACGAGATTATTATCCAGGGAGAGCACTTCATGTTCCACCTTTCTTAGAGCGTCTACTTAGCCTCAGCAAAACCACACCTCAAAGAAAAAAAGCAGCTTCTACAACCAATTTTAATTTAACTATTTCTCTGGTAATTTTCTTCATCAAGAGAGTGGGTGCAACTGGCTTACTACAGGTTTTTTACTCACCCTTTTTTGCTACTCACCTCTGAACAGGGCCGGTAATGGCTTTGCAGGTGGGGAATAGAGTTTTAAAGATAAATAAGGTTTGTACCTCTTAACAAAACTTTATTTATTCCATCTCCAGCCCACCTCTGCTATTGAACTCCTTGTACACCTATGTTTTATGCATAATGACTTTTCTATCTGGTATCAGACAGTAATCATTCCAGAAGGCAAAAATCTCAAAATAACCACAGTATATGCATACAGAATACATTTAAAAGAAAAATCTAAATTGACTGTTCAGACCTTCCCTCACTTGCCAGTGGATCTTCTCCAAACAGAAGGCATTCCAAGTCGGCGTAGGAAATGCTAAGATAGCATGCTTTCCATATTGTGTTATCCGAGTGTCTTCCAAAAACTCAAGCTTTCCCATACAACAAAATGTCATGAAGAAGGTTTTACTCCAGTCTGCGTACCACAGGCTGTACATACTGCTTCAGCTACTGTAAGGTTGGCAAGTAAAGCTTGTAATGACTTGAAGTACAGTTTAGGAGCAGAGAAACTTTGCTTCTGAGCCACTTGCTCGCACTGTCTGACTTTCATTAGAAGGAATTTGTGTGCTTGTGTTTCCCCCCCACCCAGGAATGAAGGCAGAGATAAATGTCACAAAGGACTTTTGGCTTTCAACGCTTTCCCTGCATGGAGCCCGATTAATCGAGCTGGTGTTGTATTTGCACTAAAGGGAGGAGGAGTTTTTCTCAGAGCCAGCCAGCCTGGCTGAACAGCAAACTAGCTCAAACCCACCTCAGAAGAAAGCAAGCACTTTGATTTTAAAAACAGATCTTACACCCAAGCAGGTAGCTTATTCCCCCATTTGTTCTCCACTCTTTGTCAGGCCAGCAAGAAGCAGTCTCTGAAATACTTTATTTGAGCACCACAGGAGTAAAACCAGTAGAGGTGGGTTCAAACAGCACAAAAAGCAACAAGCAGGGTCACAGTCAGGAAGCCAGGAGTAACAGCCCACCAGAGCACCACAAAACAAACTGCCCATTGCAAATGCCCGCTCACGCTCTCTTACCTCCAGGGGCTTGGTGGCTTCCATGCAGCACTTCTGCCACGGCTGGTGGGGAACAGGGAACCTGGAGCAGGCAGAGCTCGGTCTCAGCTGTAGAAACCCCATTATGGCAAGAAAACATCCAGAGAAACCTTCCTGCAGATCTCCCCAACAGAGCTGGATGGAACAGGTCAGCCCTTCTCACCACCATGTCTCCTCTGCAGGTCAGCTCCTGCTCCAAGCCTTGTTCCTTTGGGCCCCAGCTGCAATCAATCCAGAAAATTAAATAAGCTAAGGAGTTAACTGAGAGCACCTGGTACCCAGGTCCTGCCCAGGTGCACCTGGGAGGGCTGAGCCCAGGCCCCAGGGCCAACCCCTGTGCTGGCTGGGGTGGCCTGGCAGGTGGCCCTGTCTGTGTGTCTTTTTGGGTGTAGGAAGGACACCCAAATGGGTGCTTGCAGAGGGCTTGGTTAGTCCCTTGCCACACCAAAAGCACCCTTCAGGACTGTCAGGGTGCTGTGGGGCCTCATCCTGTGGCCAGCTTCACCCACACCTCAGTCACTGGCACATGGATTCAAGTTAAATTCTGAGTGTGACAAAATACAGTGTAAAGGTTTTAATAAAAATCGCTTTACCCAAACGAAGTCCTCATTTCCCTTTTTTTTTTTTTCTTTTAACTGTCAAAGAACATGACAAATTCGATCAGATCATAGCACTGAGCTGAAAGTGTGAGTTCTGGGAACGAGCTATTTGCATCACTGTAGCTCCCCACTTAGAGAGTTTTGGGCTCGCTACGCACCCCCCTCTCTGCCTGCTCGGCTGTTCCAGCCCATCTGATCTGGCAGGTGAAAAAAACCTCACTTCTGGAGGCACAGAAGCCTTCACAGCAACCAGGCAGAGCTCTCACCCACAGCTCAAACAGGGCTGCTGGGTGCCCCGCTGGGGTGGGAGGTCTCACCCCTCCACAGAAACACTTCTTTACCAAGATCTGCACATCAAATTAGGCCCAGCAGCTCTGTGACCCCAGCTCTGATCAGACTGGATGGCACAAGAATCATCTTTCTGATGGTGGCACACAGCAGTCAGTAATTACCCATTGCTCCTCTTCAAGAGGGAGGGCCACATGCAAGTTCTGTGGCCTGTCCGAGCTGCCATGACTTCTCCTCAGTGGTGGGACAGGCCACAGAACTTGCATGTGGCCCTCCCTCTTGAAGAGGAGCANTATAAGAGACAGCCTCTCCTCTCCTCTCTCCTCTCCTCTCTTCTCTCCTCTCCTCTCTCCCCTCTCTTCTCTCCCCTCTCCTCTCCTCTCTCCTCTCCTCTCCTCTCTCCCCCAAGTGCTCACCATGGTTGTCTCTCACCAGAAGCACCATGAGGAGCTCCTGCCCATGGTGCCCACCTCTACTAGGCCACAGATTCTCTTCAGGAGGAACCGGAAGGCTCCGCTCAGGAAAACACTAAAAGGTGCTTTTGTGAAGACAAAGATACTCCTTTCGGTTCTTTATTTTCAGTCTGCGCAGCAAATGCTTGGAGAGGAGCAGGATGACCAGCAAGCTCTGCCCCTCCAAAACGCCACCTTCCCTGAGGACAGGTCACCACATCAAGGTGGGGACTGCAGCCCCGGTGCCGCCTGTTCCCGCCAAGCAGCAAATCCCAGCAGCCTTCCTGGGAGACCCGAAAGCCCCGGGTGGTCGTGCACCCACACCCTCCAACACCACGAGATCCCTAAGTGTGTCTTTCTCCAAGCAAAGAGGAAGCTTTAGGAGGAAGCAGAGCAGCCAAGCTCCCCAGCCCCAGGCTGTCACCCCAGCTGAAAGCAGGAGCCACCATCTGGAACATGGCAGAGCTCCACATCACCCATCAGTGCTGTGGCATGAAAATGCCACCCACAGCAGCCCACAGCTTTGCTGAGCTGCCTGCTTTGCCTCTTAAGTCAGCAGAGAAACATGCAAACCTCCCTGGTGGGGTTCCTGATTGTTGCTCAGGGATAAAACCATGGGCAAGTTACTCAGGTCAGCTCCTGCATCTGCTCACCCAAGGATGGGGACTATCAGGCGTCCAGCCTCAGCCAGCTTGCAGGCCAATTCTGATGCAAAACTGATCCAAAGTCAGCCAGGCAAGAGAAAAAATGGGTGGGTTCATCCTGACTCACTTCTAGTGGGCAGAGGGAAGGTGGTACTGGGGAAACAACACCTGGGGAGCTTCTTTCCAAGCCCAGTTTGACTTTGAAGCAGCAGCAAGGAGAAACAGTTTTCAAAACTGTTTATATGATTACTAACAAAAGTGTTTTTATAAAAACAGTTTCGACATGAAAATTCATAACATTCCCATCCCCATCTACAAGGCTGACTCTAGGTGTCTGAGCTTGCTTATAATATTCTATATTTCCACAAAACATTATCTCTGGATGAAAGAGCATTTTTACAACAGAAAATTCCCAACCAGCTCCAAGTGTAAGTCACTACACCACAGCAAACAAGTCCAGGCTTAAGATTCAAGCTCCCATGTGCTGTGCTGGCCACTGGGAAATGAAGCTTTTATTCATAGACTGGACTTTTGCAGCTGCCTGCTGAAACCTAATAAGGAGACCCTGGAAAGCAACAGCAGGCAACATGAAGAAGGTCCAGCCTAAGCTCATTCACCTCTCAGGGTTGGTTCCTTTACAGAAGGTTTTTAGCTGAATGGGAACACACAGCCATGGCTTTGTCCTGACCTCCACTCTCTCCTTCCCTGGGAACACACTGGGAAAAGCTCTCTTGGCATGTTGGTGGCTCCTAGATCATCAGCAGGTTTCTGACAGTCAGTGCAGCTTCACAGTAAACACTTAATCTTTTTTATATTCTTCAGAGACATTTGGCTTTCCAAGAGAGATATTTTTATAAGAGGAAAATCTTTTTCCAGCCCTGCAGAAGAGTGCAGAGAAATTGAAGGTTTCAAGATGACCAGCATCTGCTGGGAGGTGAATTCATGTGAGCTGCCCAGGGTGGTGGTGGTGGTGCTCAGAAGAGCAAAAGTGAACAAAAAAAGCAGGTCTGTGTCTGCACAGAGCAGCTCAGGGCTTGGGGGAGCACCTGCTGCCCCTCAGAATGAACAGGCAGCACTGGAGGGGTTTGTGCTGGGAAAGTAATTACTCAGCATGAGTATTCTGGTTATGTACCCATGTGCCTGTGCTGGTTACTTTGGGCAGTTTGTTGGTGGAGTTCAACACAACCTGCATCCCACTGGCACTGTAATGGTTAAAGCCTCAAACTTGCCTTGGCTGAGATCCTTCTGCTGTTTGATGGCTCAACTGAAGCTTGATGTTTATGGTGGAAATTGTCTTGATTTCTTTAGATGAGATGAGCATCCATGGAGTTTGAAAATGTGTTTTAATTAAGATTCTGCTAAATTCTACCAGACACCTACTTGGAAAACAAAGCAACTGAATAATTAACTCTGATGAGAGCAGATGCTGCTCTAATGACAACCTGTTACTGCTCAAGTGCATCATTAGTTGTTTTACTGGGTTCTTTTAATATGTCCAGAGATCCTCAGCTAAAGAATATATTGGCAGCAATGAATCTAAAATAATTCTTCAGTGTGGACTGTTGCAAGAAAGAAAAAAAGTCAATAACCAAATGAAATCAAAGACCACATCTACCCAAGTGAAAGAGTGTTTGCACTGGGGTGTGCTGTGTGCTTGAAAGCAGACACTTCCTTAGTTATCCTTGTGGGATTATTTTAGCCATACATCAAGTGAAGCTTACAAATTGATGAGAATCTAATGATGCATTTCTTTACAGATGTGCAGTTCTGTTCCCTGTTATGTTGCCAAGGGGTGAGAAGAGGGAAGGCTTTTCTTTTCCCCATGTAATGTGCACAGTTGTGCATTTGACAAAGTGACTACAAAAATACCACCAGCATGGTTTTACCCTGTTATTTCTAGCTCTCAAAAATAAATCTATATCATCTCCTAAAATGAAGGCAGAACCCTTCAAAAAATAGAAAACAGAATATTTATACTTAAATAACCCGCTTTAATGACACACTGGACTTCCTGATTTCACAGCATCTTGTGGTTTCATCTTAAAGCATGTATTATTTTTGTATTAAAAACTGTGGGTTTCTATTTTGGACTATCAGCATCAAAAAGGATTGGCCTGACCACAAAAGAAATGAGACGAAGTACAAGCAAGCAAGCAAAAACATCAAATGGGAGAATCTAGTTCTGACTTTTATACTTCCTTCTCTATTTTTTTTTTTTTTTAATGTCAGAACTACCCCTTTTGCCTAGAAATAATTAAAAGACAGGTCGGGGAATAATTGGTGTCCTCTTTGAGATGTTTTTCAGAGTCCACTGAGCCCAACAGGCACCAGTGTAGTGGAGCCAAAGGGGAGCACTGCTCACCTCCAGCCCAGCTGGGTACCTACCACACAGTTTTCAAAGCCTCAAGTCCTGTAAACCCAGGAAGAGCTCAAGGAGCAAATAATCCCACACCTTCCTCCCTGCAATTCCCCCCGGGGCCGTTTGCTGTAGTCCCCAGCCCAGGGGTGGCAAAGCCACAGGACTGTGGTTTGCTCTCTCTGAGCTGTGGGGGTTTCCCTCTCACCACCAGCAATCAGTGCAACTACTGCCACTTACTTGGCTAATGCTTTTAAGCAAAATAAAAAAAATAAATAAGTAAATAAATAAAAACAGACACACAAATAACCAAACCAACTGAATGTTCAACTCACTTGCAAAGTAACCCATTAGCCAACTGATTTCACCCCAGCATCTCACACTGACCTCTTCACAAGTTTTCCCCACAAACAAGCTAGCTGCATTCTTATTAAGGAGGGAAGGGACAAAATGACCAACAAAACCAAAAGACTTTGACAAGTTTGCTTACTTCTCTGACTGCAGGATGCAGAGCTTCCCAGATCCCCTCTCCTACAAAATGAATAGAGGAGCCCTTTGAATTTAAAGGGCTTGCAGCTGACTGCTGTGCCTCTGATGGAGACCTCTTTGGGTCTGATTAATTAGTAATTGGGGCAGGAGCTCTGCACTTGAGTGACTCTTGGTGCCTTGCTTGTAAATTGCAATCTGGTGCTAACTCTCAGCAGGTCACATTGCTGGTTTTGCTGTGCCCCAGTGACACAACTGATTAAATCTGTGTAAACAGGATGGGAACAGAAAGGGGCCTGGTTGATGGAGGGCTGCCGTCAGTTCAGAAAAGCTGAGTTATTTCTTTCTGAGGGTTCTGTCTGTTCTAAAGCATGTTCATCAATTGTCAGCTGTCCCCCCTGATCACTCAGCAAACCAATGGTTTTAATTTGGCCTGAGCCAGCCTGCCTGTTCTGGGGGTTTTTAAGCAGCGAGCCAGCCCTCCATTCACACATGCAAGCTTCAGCTGATAAACAAACCCGAGCCTGGGTAGCTTTGCAACTAAAGAAAGGACAAGGATGGTACTGGAACACAGGTTTTTTTTCTATGTGTTTTCCTACCTCCTGCCAGGAGGCCCTACAGGGCTGGTGGGCTGCTTCCTCAGCAGGCGTGTGCAGGATGAGCAGCCTTGTCTGTCTGCTGTTGACCAAGAGACAGGAAGAATGCAGCTCTGGCTGCTTCCAGGGCTCTAACAGAGCAAGCAGAGGACCCACACCTTCCAGTCCACCTCCAGTTCCTCCAGCCAGGACCCCTGCCTTCCCAGGGCACTTCGCTGGGCAAGTGAGTCTTGTTTTCCATGGTGTCAGAGCCCTTGTGTCACTTCCCCTCCATGAGATGCTCCCATTTCTGTTCCCATTTCTTGGTGTTCTCTCCACAGACCTTTCCTGCACCCCAGCCCACAGCTCTATTTTGCTGTGCAGGTCCACCTTGCCCCGAATCTCACAGGGTCAAGCCCTGCCTATGTGTTTGAAGTGAGGAAAAGGAAATGAGCACTACTGGAAGACCATAGGAAAAACGTTTGACATCTTGCCTGCCTCACAAGTCTGGTTATTAAACACCTGATTTTACCCCCCACTATATTCACCCAAGCTTGTTAATAAATGTGGGATGCAAAGCAGTGTGTCTGGGGGATCACTGCCTTTCCTTTCCTCTGCTCCAGCTTCCTCTCCAAACCAGCAGAGCTCAGTATGGGTGATGGGTGCCCCTCAGACCTTTGGGTTACCTAAGAAAAACTGCCTTTGCAGAGACAAGAAATCATTTGCAATGCACTACAATGCTGAACAGCTGTTTCCATGCTCTCTTTGGGAAGGAAGTGTGTTTATCTGCAGTTTTGATGAGCTGGAATGTTGTTCATGACCTTGCAGTGATGTTTTAACAACTGCTGTGTGGAGAAGAAGCCAGCCAGTACTTTCCATAACCTTCCTTAGGGTGAGGAGGAGGGGAGGGTTACATTCATTTGCATGATAGGTACAAATCCACGGCCTAGGCTGTGGATTCACACTTGAATTACCTCCTGGCTATTGTGGTTGAACAGGATCTGAGCTGCTTTTAGATGATTTAATTTGGATCTTTCAAACGCAGCTGTTCCAATGACTGCTGGGGAATCCAGCTCTGGCTCCAGAGCAGGCAATTTGGTCCTGGAGTTAAAGGCAGAGTTGGAGAGCCAGTGGGCAGACCTGCTCTCTTGGATGGGGATGGCATTTGTGCAGGAAAAGGAAATAGCTGGGGGAGAGCAGGCAGCTTCTCAGTGGTTTGTGTGGCTCCTGGCCACCATGGGTGGCTTTTTGGAGTGCTGTGTCCAGCTGGTGCCCAGCCTACGTTCCCATCACGGTCCCAGCTCCTGCAGGGTTGCTAAAAGCAGGAGATGTGAAGTGCAGAGTGAGGAGGGAAATATTCCAAGCCCTGGGCTTGTGAAATGGAAACCAGTCAGAAGAGAGCATCAAAAATCCCTTTTCAAATCTGGCACCAGAGTCATGCAGATCTATCCAAAAGTTGTTGCATTAGAGACCCCTGGGATCTGAAACAGAGGTTTAAAAAAAACCTTGGAAGATCAGAGGAATGTTTTTGGGTGGATTTCTGGCAGCTCATGACTTTTTTTCCCACCGTGGTGTTGCTGCAAGAACACTTTCCCTTGTGTTAATTTGTTACTTCCTCTCCTGACTCCAGAAAACAGCAGTAAAGCACACAGTGGTGGAGTGAAAACTACTGAACTTTCAGAAACCTCACAGAAACACGTTCTGGTTGGGTAAAAATCTAGGCTGACCTTATCTTGCCTGAAACTGTTTGTCCTGTCTAAAGCTTCAGCATGGTCCTGCTAGCTGCAGAGCTGGAGTCCTGATCATGAAGTGGAGTGTTAGCTGAGCCTGTGCAACACCCACCTGGCTGGCTGGGATGGGAGATGGGCTCCTGTTGGCCTGTTGAGGTGGGGAACCACACACAGTTTCTGTGGGGGCTGCTGGGCACTGATGTTCAGGATAGGTGGCTGGGAAAATAAATGTGATTTGCACAGATTTTGGCACCACAGACCTACGGAGGCTTCAGATCCACGAGTGCTTCAAGAGAGGACACCACGTGTGGCTGTGGGCTTTAAATGTTAAACCCATGACATGGGTGCTTACAGCAATCAAAGAGGAATGTTCTGATGTCTGCAGCAGGGGTCAGGCTGAGGATTTCTTATTGAGAAGTGCAAAGCAAAGTCTAAGAGATAAAAAAGCACTTGCCAGAAGGCAAACAGCAGGTCACAGGGTGAGCAGCAGTATCATTCTGTCTCCTGAATGCTACAAGCCAGGGCTTTACTTAACTGGCCTTGCCAGCCTTTTGGTCGGTTCCTCAGCGTGGATTCCTCTTCTCACATTTTTCCAGGGAAGGTGAGAAGTGCTTCCACATGTGCAGTTTTTATATGACCGACACTGAAGCTTTCTTGAAGACATAAGGATTTTGCTACCAACTTCTGGAAACACTGGAGCATATGTTACACTAACTGCAGGGCAGGAATTCACTGTGCACCTCTTAATTGCATCCATACAGACAAGAGATTCTCCTGCACATGGTCAATTGCAAATGAGCAAGAATCTTGCTAATGAAAGTAGATTTTGTCCAGAGCAACTCCAAGTGCTGCTCCTTATTGAGGAACTTTTTCTTGCCAAATTTCAAGATTTTAGCTCTATCAATTCAGACAGGAGCCCTGTCTGAATAATCATAGTTGATTGCTCCTGGAGTTGTGTGAACATTCACAACCGCATTTGTCATCTTCTCCTTTGGTGTTTTTCTAAGAAAATAATTTTGTTGTCAACAAATCCCTTTCTTGAATGAAAAGCTAGTAGCTAAAGTGGAAGGCTTAGAATGGGAGTGGGTTCTCGCTTTGCCAAACTCAGCAGCAGAGGATCCCAAAGGTGTGAATGCTTTCCCAGCCAATGACAGCTATCAGTATCCCACCACAGTAATTAACCAGGAGGTTGCTTGGATTTTCCTCCAGTGTGAGGGCAGAGCCCTATGAAAAACTGTTCAGACATTGGTGCCTATCAGACCCCTTCTCTTACCTTCAGCTGTATGACCATTTGTTAGCCCTCTTTTTCCTTACTACCACACCAAGATAAAGTTGACTTATTTAAATTCAGGTGTGCACTTGATGCTCAAGAGCTCAGGTACTCTTATGTGCATCCTAAATTGAGCTGTGTTTAACTGTGCTTGGTGTTCCTTCTGAGCACAGACCAGGGCAGAGAGCTAAACCTGGGAATTAGCAGAACAGGAGAAATATTCAAACTCAAACTCAAACTTGAATATTCAAATATTCAAACTCAACTTTCCTTGATCAACCTTGCTGGATGGTCAGCTGAGTGTGGCTCCCATGTTCTGAGAAGCAGATTATTTCAGATGAGATGTCCCAACGTAAGCTCTTCTCATTCAGATTATTAGAGCTTCTGTAGAGATTACCCTCTGTAAATTGTCTTTAAGAATATTTACTGTCTGCTTCATGCAAGATTTCCCTTTTTGCTTCCATTTCATCTCTGGTGGCTCAGTCCTGAAACACCACTCTTGCATGTGACACTTCATTGCATACCAGTATAAACCTTGGTGCTTCAGGTTTTTAGAAATTCAAACGAGGTGATTTTTCAGAGCTTGTGGCATTTTCTGTGAGCAAGCATTTGGACTGCAGAGCTAGTGGTGGGCCACTTCTGGGAGTTAGAATTGACAGTAATAGAAACAAAGATACTGCTGCCAGTTTGTTCCTGGATAACACCTATCTGGGAGAATTCAGCTGTGGGTTTGTTCATATGGAGCAGGGAATCAGCAGGAGGTACTGAGTAGAGTAGGTGTTTCCCTTCTTTGGGAAAAGCACTTTTACTGTCATGTTCTATCAGGTCATCTTGGATTAATAACTCAAGCAAATAGTTTTCTATCTTTTGTACCATGCAGTTAAAAGCACAACCTGTTTAACTTGACTGCAGGAGCAACACATGGCTATCTGTATTGATGCCCATTTGCTTCTGGAACAAACTAAGTACTGATTACCCTAGTCAGGAGTGCTCAAGAAGAGTCAGACATCAAGGTTTAAATTAAACATTAATCAGAACACAGAAGAAGCCACTGCGACTGATGGAGAGCAGGCTTTTTTGTTTTTATTTTCCTTGGGGTGGGAGAAAGCTTTACCAGGCAGGAGAGTAGGGCACTTCTTTTTCTGTGTCTGTGGTATCAGGCGTGGCACTGGTGCATGTCCTGCAGCTCTCTGTGCTTTCCTCATAGAAAAGAACTCAGAAGGGACTGCTGAGCCTCAGTGGTCAGGAGGGGATGGTCTCACCTCTTTCAGGATGCTCAGTTCAGCCTTTCTCCTCTCTCCTGGGCGACAGCTGGCATTGGTGGCTGTGTGGTGTTACACTCCTGTCCTGCAGAGGAGCTGCAGAGGATGACTTAGTTGGACTGCAGATGGATGGATGTCTCTGCTGACAACAATCACATTACAGGATCATCATCTGGAGCTTCTAAAAACAACATTCCCTCATCTGTTTGCCTAGCTGATGCAAAACACATATTTACATAGGCTCTCATCTTAGGAAGTTTCATCATCTCTTGCGTAGGAGAAGGCTGAAGTGATGTTTGCACCATAAATGTTCCAGATTCCACACGTGCTTTCAGCCACCCAGCATGGGCCTGAAGGCAGAAACAGATGAATGCCACGGTCCCATAGGGTAAAAGTAAAAGCTGTAGGTACCTCAGCAGAGTTTTCCAGCTTCTTCTCAAACATCTCAGCCTTCAAATATTGCTGCAGGATTATTCATGTGCTCAGAATCAAACATCTGCTTTAGCATTTTCATGAGCAGGATGTTAGGCTGGTTCACCAAAATGCCTAAAACCAGGACTGACTCTAAAAGGGTGAAATGCAAGAGCACCATTTGCCTACTTTAGCTCCTGGAGTCAGAGTTGAAGCTCTAATCACAGACCTGAAAACTAGAATCTGAAATTCAGGAAGTGGGTACCTTCAGGCAGAGGTAACCTAGAACAAGGTACTTGGAGGCAGTCACCATAAAAGCAGCAAAAGTAGCCACAGATGGGCCAGGGATGTTGCCCAGCCTGACTTCATGCTCCTCTTGTCATGTGAACTGGGAACACTGACAGCATGAGGCTAGGAGGTCCCACAAACCCCTGCTTTGTCCCTCCATCACTTACTCCTTGAAACTAACCAGCACTAGCCCAGTCCAACACATTTTCTAGCCCCTAACCTCTCGTTTTGGTATTTTGTAGTCAAAATCAGCATTTTGATGAGGTGGATATGTGATCCATGAGGTGGATATGTGGACAACAATTGCCCATGCCATCATAATGTGTGGTTAATACACACTACTATATTGGTGTCTTTCTGCTCTTGTGCTACAACTTGTTATTTTGCAATCATATGGTTAAGCAAATTAAGAAATTGAACATCCTGTGTGCAAGATCTATTTGGGTGACATTAACATAAAATCAGTCAAGATAGCTGGAGCTGAGTGTTGAGTTTTCTGGGCTCATACACACATCACTGCAGGAGGCTTGCAGAAATAAATCCTTGGGTGATGTGCAAACATTGTGACTTTTGAAGGCTCTCTGCCTGAACTGAAGCTTCCAAACCACACTCAAGGGCCATGAAAACACAAACCATCCCAATCCTAAAGGGTTCTCAGTATCTCAGCAAGGAGAATAATTGGAAGTCAATCAATATGAAAGCTCTGGCAAGTATGGCTACCAAGCACAAAGCTCAGGGGGCTGGGGAGCCAAAGGGGTAAAAGCCTGCTTCAGAAACAGGAAAGATCAAATAGATTTGGTAAAAACAAAATAACCACTTTCTCCTCCAAAACTGTTAATTTTCAACAAATCAGTAAATTCCAGTGTGTTCAAGTAGATATTAGGCAGACAAAAATAGCAGTAAGCACATTGCTGGCAGGACACTGGCAGTAGGTGTTAGGAGATGGTTTTTTTGCTGGGCTCCAGAAGAAACTGTTTAACCTTCAACATGTTAGGAAACGGGAAAGTTTTGGAATCGTACTTTGAATTCTGACTGATACAGAAAGAGAAACCTCAGAAGTTTCACAGAGAAGGATTATTGTCATTACTGTGGGCTTTGTACCACCCTGACAACTTGGTTGCCCAAGGACAAGGGCTTTGTCAATATGGAAAAGTGTGGAATGACAAATTGATGCTTAGAGTACTTGGAGTTAATTTTATCCATTTTCCCTCATGCACTCCAATCTCTCAGTAATTTCAGGTCCAGCCCTTGGCAGAGGCATGGCCAGAGCTGGGTTTGCAGCAAAGACAGGGAGCTGGACACTAAAAGAGGATAAAGACAGATTGCTCAAGGAAAACTTTCTGAATGAAGTAATTCACTTCTGGTTTGAGAATAAAATAGCTCTAATAGTCACTGGTCCCCGTAAGCTTTCTGCAAGCCCACTTTATTTATTGCACTTTGAAATCTAAAGGACTCTTCAGGAATGGAAGGTTAAACATGCACATAAGTGTTGATGGAGCTGGAGTCTTATCTGACTAATTTCTCCTAGGCTGAGAATCAAATACTACACAGCCCTGGCTCTTGGAGCAAACATTTCTCCCTAAGGACAAACCTCTTCACTGAACAACAGTTCAGAAGTGAGCTGGCACTCCAGAGTTCAAGGCAGACCCACTGTAATTAATTCAGTTAGAGCACAGCAATTTGGAGGTAGCAGAAAGATGGCAAATCCCACCCTGCTTCCTAATCTTCCCCGAAGGAACAGATTTATTACAAACTCCTAAAATCACCTTTTGATAACGTTGAACAGCCTGTCAGGGGCCCATTAAGGCATACAAGGCAGACCCATTTTAATCCTTAATACCACTTGAAGATTATCCATTTTAAATGGCCTTGCAGAGCTTATCATAATTCTATAAACTATTAAAAAGTATTAAAAAGCACTGCCACTATCTGATGAGAGAAACACAACTCCTTCACTGTGCCTGACAGAAACCCCTGTACCTCTGGGGCTGCCTGACAGGGATTCCAGGTGTAGCAATCCAGGTACAGCAACTTCCCAAGTTTCCCTTGGGGAAGTTCCCCTGAGGGTGAAGGCTGTACTGGAGCAGTCTGAGATACTCTGCTTCTCAGGCTAAATGCAAAGATGTCACTTCCTTTTCTACATGGGTCACAGCAGCACCCACACCACATCTAGAGCCTGACCTGCAACACCACCCTGGGCTTGTGAGCAAAGAGGTGTCTGAGCTGCTATCAACCAGATAAGAAGTGAAGGGAGGCTGCCAGACTCATTTTCACTGAGGATCTGAACCACAATTCAGTCCAGGTGACATTTTACATATTTTCACCATTGTTTTTGTTTAATCTGTGAAAGCAATTACACAGCCAATTGAACAGTCTAAAGCAACTGCTGCAATAGTCAATATTTCAGTGAGGTACAGCACAGCTCAGCTTTCCCTGCTAGGATTTTCAGGCACAGCCCTATGGTATCTATACCATCCATCACTGCCACTGCCATCTGGCTTACCTGAATCCTCCCCAACTCCAGCTTCTGCTGAACAAACCTGACTTTTCTTCGGGCTCCTTTTGAGGAAAAGAAGGCAAGGAAAGAGCCTGTACTGCTGGTGACATGGAGAGCGTTACCTGGCGTCCTCAGCTCTTAACTGAAGTGTGACAGGGGACAGCAGAGTGACAGAGAAGGCCAAACACACCGGGTCTCTGGGTGGTCACTTTGAGGCAGGTAATTGATGGCTCCCCCTGGTGAATTGCCCACTGTAAACATGTAATATTAGACCCTTCCAGGACTGCTTGCCCTCCTGTCACTTCAGCTGAACGACTCTGATTTTTCTTGCTGGGACTGAAACCCAACCTGCTCCTCCTTAGAGGGATGGTTGCACAGGAACCCCTCCCACCCCACCAGCAGGGCCCAGTTTGCTGCCAGCACTGCGGTGGGACAAACTGGGGGTACAGGTGAGTTGCTGAGGTGATGCAACACCTTGAGGAGAGCAGGAGATAACTGTGCACACAAGCAGGCTGGGAGCTGGCAGTAGAACTGCTGTGTTACCTGTGATAAATAGCCCGTGTCACCACAGTAGCTGCTCTCCAGATTGAAGCAGACTTCTGCGAATCAGCAGGGTCAGCATTTGAAAAGCATGTGAATATTGTGCACTTGTAAATATTTGAGCACATCTGTTTAGCTCCCTCTCAAAAACCACTGGGAAAAACTACTTCACATTGTGCCATGCAATGCTGTTACCTTGCTCTAATTGTCAAATCTGTTGAGTGTTTTTCTCATGCACACAAAAATTAAAAATTACTATCCTCATTCATGATTAATTCAGCTGCAGTGCTGCACTGTGTCACGCTGCATGTTTTAAAGTATTAAATTCCACCTCATAATCAGAAGAGTTTTAATTAACTTTTTGCCAGTTCATCTTTTTTTTTTTCCCTCATTCACATAGCCTCAGACACTCTCCAGAGCTGCTCTCCCTGCAAATGCCTCTTTGGATGCTACCAAGGGAGTACTGGAGTGCCAAGCTGGCACTGTGAAACTCACCTGCCCCAACCCAAACCTGTCTGCCTCTTTCCTGCCTCCCTGCTGCAGGCCTGAGGCACAGCTCACTTGGCCAGGAGACACCAGAGATCTAACCCACAGCATCCCATAGCTGACAGGGAAGAGCATCTGGCTACTACTGCCCTTCACTCTGTATCTGCCAGCAGATATGAGACTGATCTTTTATATTAAACCTTTAGGCAAGAGAAAGAGAGGGCTTCAGAGGAGCAGTATTCCCACCTGTATGTCTGTCATTATTCTGTGGAAGTTTCTGTCCTCTTCCCCATGTATCTGATGCACCCCAGAATTTCCCCAAACTGCTCAGGTACCTCTTATGGGTTTGCAGAGGGACTCTCTGGGCAGGGACAGGTTTGCAGGTAGGAAGAATTGTGTTTTCTTCTCTTCTTCAAGCTGGTCCTGAGGAGAAGGAAGGAAAGCAGCTTGTTCAACTTCATTATTTTCACAACAGAGCAAAAGAAAAAGAAGACAGCAGGGAAAGAGGACCCACAGGAGACTTAACCCCCTCCCACAGGTTTCATGAACCTTTCAGGACCGGTGTGATCTTTTTAGACTCAACTTGGAAGTGACCAAAGATCCAAGAGCCAGGTGGGCTTGAGCAGGTTTGGATCTCAGCACTGGAGTTTTCCTTGTGAGCAGCAAGAACAGAAAAAAGCAGCAGGAGATCCTCTTGGATCCCTGTGGAACCCCTCTGGAAAGGCACCTTGGCAGCAGGACCAGGCTGTCTCTGGGTGGCTTTTCCTTGCAGGCCCAGCACTTACTCAGCGGATCTCCTCAGGTTTTTCTGACCTTGGCAGTATGACAAGGGTTGTGTTTTCACATGGCTGAGTTGTTCCTGAACAATTTCTCTGATGTATTAGGCACAAACACGCTTTCTGTCAGCAGCAGGCATGTCTAATGTCTCCACCTGCTTTCCCCCTCAGCAGATACATTTGGTATCTGTTGCATGGAAAATCCCACTTCTTGGGGTTTTTTTGGTTTAGTAGCAAATTCCCAGTGCAGGCTGAGGGAGCAATCACTCCTGGGAGGAGTGGGGGACAGCTGGATCCAATTTACTTTGCTTTCCCCAAGAAAACTTCTTTCTGGGTTCCTGATTTATATTAAGGGCTTGAATCCCTCTGGAGGGGCAAAGGCTGAAGGGAGCAGTGAAAGGGCCACCCTCTGACTGCAGAGGCCCATGACACTTTGCAATAGCCACTGCCTTTTTGCTATTTCTGTATCCCTTTAAAGATCACACTGCCTTAAAAGCTCCCTGAGCCTCTGGAAGGAGCTGGGAATCCTGTCAGTACTTAAGAGGATAAGATGTGGTTATATTTGATAGATGAGGCCAGAAGAAACATCTCCAAAAACATTTGCTTTTTGGTAAGAAAATGAATAAAGGCATTCCTGGCCCACGGGCATTTTTAGTGGGGTTTCCTTACTACTTTTTTTCCTAACACCTCCTGTCCACTTGCTGCCAGCTCTGAACTCACTCAGCTGTGTCACACAGCTTGGAAACAATTGTTCCCTATGCCAGAGCACTGTGAACCTCATCTAGGTGGGAGATGCCCTGGAGAACTCCTCCTTCCAAGCTGGTGTTTGCCTGGCACAGGAATGACAGAAGCTGTACACAGCAGGAGACTTTCATGGTGTTGTTTTGTGTTTGGTGTCAAAACAGTTGTGTGCACACGACAGCTTCACCCCAGCTCTGTGTGCTCCCACCATTAGCAGTCATTTTACAATAAACCTCTGTAATGATTAGGCCTGTGGCTATTACTGGGGCAATCCTTTCTGCTCTGGGTTTTAACCCAAACAGGTTTTTTAAGGCCTAAGACTGTGTTTCTCTGCACAGGATGTACTGATTTAAACTACACATCCAGTTAAGACTGTGGAGGTCCCACTCTTGCTGGTTTAAATTTGCTGACATCCCTGGCTCCTGCACAGGAAGGAGGAAGAAGATCCTGTAAGAATTTAGCTTTTTATGGCTCTGCTTTGCATCAGCACCATGCAGTACCCCTGTAGAGGGCCAGCTACCAGGAGTGCCTCCCTGGGACAGCAGCTCAGCCTTGTTTCCTCCCCTATCCCCATTACAGATATGGGAGGAGAAACCTTTTTTGGAGCATCATATAGGAGAACCTCCTCTGTCTCCTTTCTGCTGGGTTTCTTGATGAACTACTCAACGAATTTTAATATTAGTAGAGTAATATGAAAGGTGACCTTCATTTTATTATGCACTCCTTTGCTGCCACCCCCAGCAAGCACCCAGGGTGGGCAGAGCCTCTGCAGACTTCCCTAGGCAGCCACCTGTAGTGCAGAAACTGAGGAGCTGTCCCTGGGCAACACCACCTTTCTATGCCTGGCCTTTGCTTTGGGGATGTTTCAGTGATTCACCATTTTTCAGAGGTTTGTACACCCAGAAATATCACAGATACCTTTTAGCATCAGGAACTCCTCAGGACAAGGCTTGAGCAGGAAGGGCTCTTCCTTTTCCTCTCTGAAGCATGATGGGCTGAAAACAGAGATGAAGAAATATTTTGTGAAATAAAAATAAGAAGAGCTGCCAAAAGGAAACGTGGCAGATACTTCTCGGTGAGCACTGCAAGGCTGAGTAAGGGATTTGAACACTTTACCACTAAAATTAATCAAAGACATGCATTTCAGTCCCCTGGGCTGATTTGCAAGTACAAGACAGGGGGGCTCGAATATCCTGTGCATGTGTGTAATTGTCAGTTGGAGTTTATTTTGAATAGATGCAAGGTAAGATAAACCAGACAAAAAGGCAGGCACTCAGGTACATCCTGCATTTGGCAGAATGCAGAGCAGCACCCACCTATCTTCCTGCCTCCCATCTGAAAGCACTCAGCAATCCTGCATGTTCAGCTGGCAGGTTATTCTCAGACAGAAAATTGCATGAGCTGTTTTTTTGCTCAGAAGAAACAAGTAAAAGCAAAGCCAAATCCAAGGAACCCCTCTCTGCTAGGGGCTGTCCTCTCCAGCAGCACAGTCCCCTTATCAACCAGAGGGGTCAGGGAGGCTCAGTGTGTGGGCCATGGATGGTGGCTTCACAAGTGGTTTGGGTTCTTTTTTCTTTGGTTTCTTTTCTTTTGGTTTCTTTTTTCTTTGGTTTCAGTAGGTTTTTCCAGGTATCACCAAGTTGTGTATTTCCCCTGCTTCAGGATACGAGATGCTCACAGCAAACAGAAACATATTCGTGCATGAAACACCATTATCATTTAACAACCACCCTCCAAGTGAAGAACAGAACATTGGGAGAGACTGTACTGAGGACAAGGTTACAAAAGGGGCAAGTTCAGCATCAGGTGGTCAACAAAACAGCACTGAAAGGCTCTTTGTGAGTTTGCTGAGTGTTCAGCTGGATGGGTTATAATGGAAGAGCTGAAGGGAGAACTCCACAGAGCAAAATGAATGTGGTAAGCCCTCTGGCTATGCCAAAGGATAAAATGAGATTCCCCCAGAATAGCAAGGTAACCAAACAGGAGTTAAACACAGCTGCTCAAAATTATTTTCAGCTGATCTTTGGTCATAAAAGGACATCATCAAGATCTGAAAGTTAACAAAAACCTGTTTGCATTGGACCTGGAATAGGAAATTTGGAAATGTTCTTTATCTTGTCTTTATTATAATTTTTTTTTTCTCCTCCACTGTATCCCCACCTTTCTGTGATGGGGTATGGGATAAGGGGTAACAAAGGAGAGGAGCTGGAAGAAGTCTATTCAAGAAGCATGCAAAACAAACAACAACAGAACAACAAAACCCAAGATCTTTCAACTGCAATTATTTTCCCTAAGTTTCAGTGAAACCATTCAGGAAAACAAAATATTACTAATTCTCACTCCAGAAGTTTTTTGAAATGGTTTCAACATTCTTCCCCAGCCTGGTTTTCTCCCCTCCCCAGGCCACAGTGATGAGTGGTGCTGGAGGAGCTGCTCCACCAGAGCAGGAGCTGGGGAAGGGGCCATCAGCCCAGCAGAGGGACCAGCCCATGGGTTGGGAAATCACCAGGGCCAGGCTGAATCCAGCTGGCCTTAGCAGGAATGCACTGGTCACCCCCTTACCTCATCTAGCCACATTTCAGAATCAGTGATGGGTTGAGCATCCTGAAGGAGAAACTCAAAACCTGAGGAACTCCTTTGTCCAAGACAGCCCCCCACAACACCTTCAGCCCAGCTTCTGTGCACAGCTTGGCTGGCAGAGGTGACTGTGCCAATTTAAGCCAGGGAGGGAACAGAGGGAAGCTGTAGGAGCTGAGTCCTTCCCTTGCCATCAGTCAGCACGCACCAGGGAAGGGGGTGCTGGACATCTAAAACCAGAAAGAAGTGCTGGCTGGTAGAGCACTGTGAGCACTGATCTGAACAGCTTGTGAACCATTACTATCTACAAGTGTCAAGAAAGATTAGAACAAACATCAAGCAAAGATGAAATAAACAGCTATTGTATGGACAGAAATGGATTTTCAGTTTCCACAGTAAATAAAATAATGTGCTGCCTTAGTCAGTGCCCCTGTGATGATACAGTTTGCAGGATTTTTACTGGCAAGCTGCCATACTTACTTTCATTTATCTGCCTCAAAGCACCATTTCAAAAAGTGCAAAAGCATGTTGTTGATAGAGGAGATTGTTTATAGCTGAATTGAGTATTTCAGAACAACACACATTGTAATAAAGGGGGGGAAGGGACAAGGAAGCCAGCACAGCTGCAGCTTCTTGAATCCTTTGTCAAAAATCAATGCCAGAAAGCTGAGCTGTATTTGTTCTGTCTCGGGGAATCGCAGCACGCAGCCCCCTGGCAGCTCTGCTCCCTGACAAGTGCTAACCAAGGCCCAGGGGACCACCAAGGCTTCCCCAGCACCCTGCCCCGAGGGTGCTGGCACCCCTGGGTGGCTGAGCAAGAGGTGGCACTGCTCACCCTGACAGCTCCTCCGTGGCCCGAGGACCCATCGCTCCTCTGCACCTTCCCTGGGGGGAGCACAGGGGGTGGCAATGACTCCCCCAGACATCTAAAGGCCACCCTGGGGTGTCAAGAGAGGAAGAAGGGTATTAAAAATAATCATTTTAACAAACCCCATGTTTTCAAGAGCAGAGTGCAGCCTGAGTCACCTGGGTGGCAAGCTGCTGCTGCTGCTGCTGCTGCTGATGATGATGATGATGGAGCAGGACAAGAAGCCAGGGTGGCCCATTGCAGGTGGGAAGCAGTGGCTGAAGCAGAAAGGTGGCTTGTCCCAGCTCACCAGCCTCCCTCACAGCACCTTCATAAGGACAGTAACTCACTGCCTGGGTCTCTGTGTTGAAAAACAGCACCAAGAGCCCACGCTCTGGAGGCTTCTGCTGCTACCAAGGGCTGGTTTCCTCAGCCCAGACAAGAGAAGGCTGGTGAGTGAGGACTTCAGTTCCCCTGAGACCACTGCATCTAAACCAATAAAAGACTGTAAAGCAAGGCTAGAATTAAGGTAAAAGAGAGCAAGACTTCACAGGAGGATAAATGTAGGTGCTACCCAGAGTTGTAGCCTCCTTCTCCAGCCCTGCTGGCTCTGAAATCAAATGTCTCACACTCCCACCAGGCTGGGGGCCAGCAGCTTCCCTGGCCACTATTCCTGCAGCTTCCATGGGCTTTCAGGAGATATGGAGTCCCTCAGCTCCCAGTATCAGCAGGAGCTCCTGAAGGAGCTCATCATCCCAAAGGGTGGTTTGATCCCTCACTGAATCAAGCCCTATTAGCAGATTTCCAGGCATTTACAGATGCCATCTTTTCTACATTAATATTTAACCCACCAAGTCTTTCAAAGCCCATCTTCCCAAACCTCAAGTTCCCAGATGCTTTTTAATGCCCTTCTCAATAGGGCAATAAAAGTCTGATATTTTATTACTCCCATGAATTATTATCCCAATTTGTAATTTGCCAGACTTTTTTAAACTTCAAAAATCTGTACTGTATTTTCCCACACACACACACGAAAAATAAAAATGCTGTGCACAACACATTTTTCTCTAACAAGCTGGAGTCTAATATTTAAATAGACACAATGCTTTTTTTTCTGAAAGGGCACACTATCTTTGTCACACACTGGGTGAGGTGGTTTTGTGCCACCACGTAGGCTTTCCTAAAATAAAAAGGATAACCTAGAACGGTGCAAGAAGGACTGGAAGCAGAATGAAATGGTTGTGCATTCTTCTCAACTTTGATGTAATGTAAACTTCCAGGATGGTTTATAGGCACCGTTTTTATCTCTCTTTTTAATAAGAAGTAAGCATCTTGGTTATCTGGAATGCAGATGCTGGGCAAATTCAGAAGCTCTGGAATGCCTGCAAGCTGTGCTCCCTATGCAGTAGACGCCAAAGATAATGGAGCAAAAGGAGCTGGAGATGTGATCCAGGATCCATGGAAGTGGATGTTTCACTGACTGAGCTGAGCTGTGGATGAAGCCTCCAGAGAGCACCTTCCCATCTGGGAACTTAGAGAGCTGCCTGAAGCCAGAACACCACAAGTGAGGTGGGTCAAATGTCTAAATAGGGCAAGATTTCTGAAGACAGGAGGCTGATGTCCTACTGCTCTGATGTGATTGCTCTGGAGAGCAGAGCTGGGTTTGTGCTGGCAGTGACTGACCTACCAATGTGAGGATGGACACTTCCATTTGTCACCCAGTGGGATGACAGCTTCATCCTTATAAACTCACAGAAGTGCCTACCACTGGCATCTCAGTGGTATGTTCAGGAGAAGCCAAAAATGAAAGTTGTTTGAAAATATTTGCTTTCTTTCTCCTGCAGACCTATTAAAAATGAAGATGGAGAACTTTGGTGGAGCCATCTGTAATGGCTCAGGGCTGGCCACAGCTTCGTGCTGAGCACGATGCTGGTAACTTGGCTGGCAGGAGCCCCAAAGCTTTTATTTTCCTGGGTGGAAGCATGGCATCACACTTCCCACAGCTACAGGCTATGTCAGCCTGGAAGGAGCAGCTTCATTGCTCATCACAACTTGCCACTTGAATCCTGGAGTGTTTAAACTCACCTCTGGTTAGACAAATCTGTGTCAGAGATGTGAGAGTGCCTGGAGAACCTCAACTGGGGACTGGCTGAAAAAGTGCTGTGCCTTCAGTAGTGTTTTCTAAGGATCCTTTTTCACCCCAGGAGATACCCACCTTGCAGTGGACCTTTCAGGGTCTATTTTCAGGTGAACAAGAGTTTTGAATACTACAATCTTCTTGCAGAAGAGTGATTCCTAGTGATGTAAGTTAATTTCCACAGAGGTGGATATCTAGTAATATATATGTATAGTAATATATACTACATATTAGTAAAACACAACACGTACACACACAGCTCTTATGCTATAGGCACTGGAATTACTTTTCCCCAGTTGCAGTTTCTTCTCTATATGCCCCCCCACTTTATTTTTCTCTTTTAAACACCTTTCCATCAAGGAGGTGTTGAAGACAACTCTCTGTTTTGCTGAGCATGTATTTTCTGCCTTTAGCTAACTGCTGTGACAGCTGGCAGAGCAGACACTTCCGTGTCTCATCCAGCCAAGCAGCAGCTCCTGATCTCAGAGGAGAGAATTCAAGCCCTCTTTTTGCATCACTCATACAGGAGGCTTTTGGAGAGCTTCACCTCAAACCCACGATTTTACAAAGGGAGCTTATAGGTGCCAACTGCCTTCAGCATTCAGAGACCCCCAGGTGAGTGGGGGACACGACACAAGGGAGATGCACAAGCACACTGCAGCTTGAAGTGCAAGCAGGCACAGGGACAGCCCTGCCCCAAATCATCACTCATCTTAAGAATTCTTTCAAAGGTGGTGATGCAGAGCTGTGAAAGCCTGGGAGGAAAGTCAAATACCTCCTGCTAAAGGCCACTGAGAAGGAATTCAGAAAGCTGCCCATGTGTTTTCAGCACAGGCAACTGTGATCACCCTCGGAGTCCCACCGTCAGAAGGTTGGGACCTAGTCACTTCTCTTGCTGTGTCCCCCCTTGCATCCCTTCCACCCCCTCCCTGGGCTAATCCAAAAGCACAGAGCTGTCTCCCTGCAGAGCAGGCAGAGCCTGTGTGAGCAAGCAGAGGGACAATGACCAGGAGCCTGGCTTAGTCCCCAGCAGCACGTGTAAGTGACCGATGGCCTCCACGTGGCACTTCCCCTCCGCTGGTTTCTCCGGGCCAGGATTCCTGACAGCACTGCCTCTTCTGATGGAATACCATTGCATGGAAACATCCCTGGCAGGCATTAATTGCAGACAATGCCTTTAATCAACAATTGAACATTAATAAGCATAGACCTTGAGAATTAACACAATGAGACACTTGTACTTAATCACTAAAGAGTACTTCTCACAAAGAAAACCCTCTCCTTTTGTTCCTAAAAAGGTCAAAGTCGTCTTTTCTCTGTTTGACAAGGAGAAAAACCACACATGGTGGAGCACATCTAGGCTGCTTTATGTGGCTTCAATTATTTCCATCCATGCACAAAAAAACATTCCTTTTCAAAGATGCTCACCAAATTTTTGTATGTGATGTACAGCTCCCAGAGCCTCTGCTCCTGAAATTACTAGGTTAGCTGCTGAAAGCAGCAATCAAGTTTTACTGTTAATCTTAAAAGCTAATCCTTTTTATTGACTTCCCAGTCAATAAACTTGTAGGTCTGAAACTACTTTCGGGTTTCTCTGAGTAATAAGAGGGTTTGTGTGTACCTGTGCATGTGTTTCAGGCTGCAGATTTCCTTGCTGAGTAAGTGGCACTCACGGGTTAAAACTATAAAGCAATTTGCTTTATCTCCTGCTGTGGGGTCCTACATCCCTGGGAATCAGAGTCAGGCTTGAGCAGAAAGGACTTGAGGTCAGGACCCTCCTCTGGTCATGGTTTATGGGGGACTGTTACGGGGATGGAATCCTAACAACAGAGAGGATAAGGAGAGAGGTGTTTTAGGGGATTTTTTGACCTTTTGGGTTTCTTTAAAGAACCTCACCAAGTGTAGTCCTATCCCTATTCTAGACTGAAGATCTCACCCAGAGCACTACAGACCAGTTAGGCATCACACAGATTCCTCATTCCTCAGCTCTAGCTGAAGAAAAGGGAATGGAGAACAGGCCAGATGTCTCAGCCTGCTTCAGGTGGCTGTGAGCTGGTGTGGCTGTACCCAGCCCTGCAGAAGCCCTCCTCCCAAGTCTCCTCTCACTCCCACCAGCACCCAGCAGCACGGGACTCCCCAGAAGGCCCAGCATCACCTCAGTAAGAAGGGCAGGCAGGAAGGGAGAAGAAAAGCAGGTCTGTTCTCAGCTTACGTGCTATGTCGAACACTGAAATATAAATAGCTCTTCAAGCAGCAGGGAAAACATGAAGGCTTCCTTGGCTTTGTAATTTGTGGTGGGATTCTCTTGTGCTGAGCAGTTAGCAAGCTCTGACTGAAGCTCTTCCCACTGGTGGGGGGCATTCAGGCTGCTGCTCACAGAGCAGCCCCTCCCTCAGCAGCAGGATTGATGCTCTTGGTCCATCACCAGTTCCACCCAGAATGAATTCACCATTCACGGACACCGCTCAAGCTTAGCAGAAAAAAACAGACCCTGGGTTCAAAAGACACAGGGGGAAATATTCCCCCCTGCCTCACTAAGTTTTCTCAGGCTAACCCCCTTTCCAGGACCACCTGGACAGCTCTCCAACCTTTGGTTGCACCAGGAGACCAGAGCCCTCCCCAGCTCTGGCACGCAGCACTCCCAGCCTGGCATTCCTGCTTGGGTTTCAGGTGAGCCTCTTCCCTGCCTGCTCTTAGCACGTACAAGCAAGCTTCATGCTCTTAACATTTCCCAGAAATTCAAAGCGACAGAACCGGAGGTATTGCAATCTGGAACTCTTAACTTTGGTAAACTGGTGAGAATAGAGGAATGTGCATGTTCCTTATTTAACTGCTCCACCAGCTTTCCTTCCACGCTGCTCGGCACAGCCGCTCAGGATACGTATTAGACAACTAACATCTGGACTGAATATCTATTAGGACCATATGCTCTACCCAGCTACAGCATCATGCTGGAGATTGGGAAAATCCAAACCAAATGGAGATATCAGAAACTTTCAAGGGTCAAAACGAAAGCAATTTTGGTTTTTCCCAGCCCTGATGAAGAGGGTTTATTGGCCTGCGCTCTATGCGTGGTGTGAAAGTCTCGTTGTAGAAATAACCTGACTTTTAAAAAATGAAAAACAACTTGAGAATTGTGGTTGAAAACAGATCTATCCTGAAGATTTTTTTATCCCTAGTCAAGTTCTGAGGGAGGCAACGCTGAGTGCCTCTGTCACCTAAATGAGAATGAACACCATGGGTCCCAACCTTCGCTGCCCTGATGGGGTTCTCACTGTGGGTGTGATGGTTTCCAGTTGCTCCCCAATAGGATTCTCCTGGTTCACAGCTGAAAAGGTTATGAGTGCCCTAAATGGCCATGCCTGGAAATGTACCATAAACAGAAGCAGTGCTGCAGTGCTATAAAAGCCCCTCCAGATAGCTGATGGAGCACGGCATGGCTCCCTCACTAGCAAATAAGGAATCGAGAGCATTGAGCAACTGAAAGCATTTCATACGTAAAGGCAGAAGGCAGAAGTCCCTTTAACTGGCTTTGGGACCTCATCAGGAAATAATTAGATGTCTCACAAGTATCTCATGCAGGGAGAGACACCTCAGTGCACTGCCTTTAGTTACCAGAGGCCAACAATGGGCTTTAGGCAAGAGCATCATTTGCATCCACATGAATTTCCTGTGGATGAGTTAGGCAAAACAGAAGACCTGACTGGGGCAAGGAGCAGAACTGAATACTTTGGCTTCTTGGCACTGCTGCCACTCCAGATGTGCTCTGGGGCACTGCACACCTCAGTGGTGTCTTGGAGCCCAGATAAAGGGATTGCTCCCAACCCAGCTGGGGGCACCAAAGGAACCATTCCTTTTATCAAAGTGAATCCACACTGTATTTTCTAGGTCAAAATGGCAACCCTTCAAAATAACAAACCCAAAATAATTTTGCGAGGGAAAAGAATTCCTTTGTCCACGACTGTTTTGGGGTCTTTTTGTTTTTTTTAATTACAAAATGAAATAAGTAAGGGCTAAACCCTCTACATTTAAAAACCTGCCATAAAAAACCCATGAAACATCCTTTTAAATAAGTGGGCTTATTTTCTTGATGGTTTAGGTGGATGGATCAACACAAGAAAGGTGTAGGAAAAGAGTGCCCAGGGTGGGTATTTCTGGTTCAGAGGAGGTGAACTGGAAGAGCTGGAGGACTGGAGTGACAGCCATGGGGAGAGCTGACAGTGTGCTGGAAGGATCAGCATCACTGCTGTGCCCTTGGGAGCTGCCAGCAGATGAGAAGAGCCTGGAGGTACTGGTTGGTCACAGGACAAGCCTGAGTCACCAGCAGGATCTGGCCTGCAGAAAAGCAGGAGTCTGCTGGGGCAGGTGAGGCAAGGTCATTCCTCCAGAGATCAGGCTGCAGCAACAGCCCTGTGCCAGGACAGGAGGCCTCGCCAGGAGCACAGCAAACTCCAGGTACCACCCACAGTCCTGAAAGATGAATGAAGTAGAGAGAAAGGCTATGAGGGCAACCAAGGAAGTGCAGATCCTGAGGTCCTCGGTCACTTCTCCCTGGCAAAATGAAGGCAGGAGGAATAAGCATCACAGAGGGAAGTTCTTTTCACTGACTGTGCTGGCAGAAGGTCTGTAACAAGCAGTTAACTAGCCACAAACAGACACTAACATTTTCTTCAGGGTGTTAGATTGACCCAGGGCCTCTCAGCCTGAGAAAAAAGAACACGAGGCTTGATAATCATCCCACAGCACTGACACCCCAGTCAAGGCAACAACAAATTCCTGCCCTGCATCCCTGTGTCTGGCTGCCCACGGACTGGAGCAGATGTTACTGAACTCCTTGAGTTTCAACTTCTTTCCAAAGCCTTTTTTTTTTTTTTTTTTTTTTTTTGAGGTCTAGAGACTTCTTCGTTTTCCTCAGATGAAAGATTAGATCCTGTCAGCTCTGAGTACATATGTGGGCTGATCTGGCCTATGGGCCGTATGTTTGACACCTCTAGTATACTGTGTTATTGTACCCGGGGGAGGTGACAGGGACTTATTTATAGAGACAGTGTCTGTCAGGGCAAGTTACAAGTGCAACTTGTGTGGGTTAAAACAGGAAGAATATGTACTCTCTTCAGTGGACACTCTCTCCATTTTAGGCACGGTCAGGGCGAGCGCCCTTAATGAATCTTAATAACAGTTTTCAATTTATTACTTTTTTGTGGTAAGATGTAATATTTTTAGAAGCTTCCAGCATATCTTTAAACTTGGAGAAATGACAAGTCCAGGGACTTCTGGGACACTTGAAGCAGATCTAACCTGTCATCTGTTCTGCGAGGAGCTGCAGACGCCGCTGCAGTTAGCGCAAGAGCTGCCGGTGCTCAGCACCCACCCAGCTCCAGGGCAGCACCGAGCCAGGGGGTCCTCCGAGCCCCCGACCACCCTGAGCCAGGCTCTCCCTGGCCTGTGAGCTGCTCTCCTTTCCTGCCACGGAGGCACTGCAATCCACACAATGCCCCGAGCTCTCCTAATGCTTTGGAAGATACCTCCTTCCAATACGGAATTAAAAAACTCACCCTGGGTTGGAGAGGAGAAAAACATCTCCCGTCTGCTCCGTGACAGGGGCCTGGGGCTTCACCCTGTCTCCCTGAATCTTTGCCTTCTCTAGTGTAAATTACTTGAGAAGGGAAGTTTCCTGATATTAGCATTTCACACATCACCGAGCAGAGCGCTGGCGCTTGAGGACCGGCCAACAAAAATAACCTCCTTGCAGGGCCCGAGTACAGCGGGCTGAAAGTAGCCAAGGAAGTTTTCAGACCCCTAACACTTCAAACAGAAAAGCTCCAACAGTAAGCATCCAGCTTGAAAACTTTAATCAAAGGCACTAGTTCCCAGCAGGAGGAGGCAGATGAAGCAGATGCAGGGTTTCTGGACCCAGCCGTTCCCCCCACGGTAACACCATCCTCTCTTAGGGGAAACCAGTGATGGCAAACAATGAAAATGCCCTCATTTAAAAAAAATGCCTTACGATGTCCAAACTGCCATCTCTGTTCAATCTCAAGCTTACAAAAACCAATCCCCTTAGTTAGGAGTCTGCTGATAGTTTAGGTTTAAAAAAAAAAAAAAAAAGCAACTAAGCCAACCCCCCCACCACCATTTCTCTCCCTCCCCAGTTTCCTGGAGTCGCTGCTATGTAATCCAGGGAGAGGGAAATTGCTCAAGAAGCTGTCTCAGATTCTGCTTTCTAATACAACATGCTGGGACAGCAGCCCTAAAGGAGGGGTCCAGACTGTGTCCATCCACTGCCATCAGCCCCTGATGTTTCCCCTGCAGTTGGCAATAGAGCTGGGACCTCCTGCAGCCTCTGCGTGGCAACCATGAGACAGAACTGGCCTGCTAGGGCTTGAATTTCCTTTACAACTCCTTACATTTAATCAAAAGGATTTTTTTTCCTTCTCTGGTCTGGATTGGATGTGGTTCATGAGCTCACTGATGAAAAAGCCAATAATTCACCTCACTAGTCAGCCCTGCATTTTCTGTGCTCATTTATTAAATTAAATTCCAGCTGTTACCAACTATTCATATGCTCTCTCTGGTGTGTACACACAGACGTTCACCAAAGAAGTAATGTTTATTAAAAGGTAGAACCGTTAGGGTCCCCCATCTAACAGCAAGCTCATTAACCACTGGTTTTGACCAAAAAATGAAAGCTGTGAAATCAGTACTGCCTAATCCAAAAGGCAAAAAATCCCAGGCTGGTTTCTTAGAGCAGCACAGCAGCACAGGGTGAGGTGAGAGCTGCCCTCTGAGCTCTGGGGAAAGTCAGCCTGGGCACCCCAGCTAAACATCTGGCCCCTCATGCTGTGGTGATGGGGCAGCAGGAACCCCAGGTGCCCCTGCAGAACACAGTATCTGGAGCATCAGAAAGCTCTCCGGGTGGCAGATGAGAAAGGACTCAACCCAGAGCTCCCCCTGAAACTGAAACAGTATCAGCTTTGAGCAAACAACTGTCCTAAAGAAAAATTCATCCCCCCGCTAAATCTAACCAGGTTAGATGTGTTGATTCCTGAGAGGTTTCTGAGGCATGAGGGATATCACAAATAGGCCCTAACATCTGAGAAAATTAGACAGAAAACACAGTTTCACTCCCCATCCCACTTTTGTTTAGAATTCAGCTCAGTACCTGCTCGTCCCTCAACATCCTGGCACACACCTGAATGATTAGTGTGGTTTCCTTCAGAGGGAACAAAAAGTGTCATACCCAAATTAGCAGGGAGAATAATTTGCAAGGTGGGAGTTTTTAACTCCTGCAAACTGTGCCCCTGGCTGCCAGCACCCCGGGTAAGGCAAACTCCCCAGGGTTGGTGCTGCTGGATGGGGGGCACCCTCATCACCCACACATGCCTGGTGAGACACCAAGCCAGAGACACCATTTTTCCAACCATGGACCTCAATTTAGGTGAGATGAGGAGAGTTGGATCACTTTTTTTCTTTTACATGCAGAAGTATTGTAAAGCTTTTATCTCTGTGTAGAAACTACTACTTTTTGCCTTTTGTTTCCCTCATCAGCTCAAAGTTTCACCTGCCACAGGAGCACAAATGCCTATCTTTACTGCCATAACTGATGAAACCCACAGAAAAATTTGCAAAAGGTACATTTTGGAATGATGCAGCCAGGCTAACACCCTAAGTCCACACAGGAATATGTTTGGCTTATGCACAAACAGAATGAAGTCCAACTGAACTAGAAGGAGAACATTACTATTTGGGAACACGAAATCTCCCCATCTGTTTCCATCAGACATGGCTGAGTGGATGCTTCAGCATCCCCAAAGGAACCTCTCTGTTAGGGGAACAATGTTTTCTACTCAAAGCTTCTGAATAGTCAGATTTTAAAATTTAATTTCATTTTTTAAGGGAAAGTCCAACTCGCACAAGGACCCACTGAAAAGAGCTGAAACAGTTTTGATGAGGAAAAAAGGCAGGCTGAGCCCCAGAGATGAATCAGGTGACGGAGGAATCATGCTGGCTCGTGCTCCCAGACTTTCCCAGAAATGTCCAACCACTCGTGAGAAGATGTGGACAGTCTCTTTTGGGATACTCAGGGTTCAATCTCCCCAACAACAGGCCAGGGGTATGTGCTCAATGCACTTCATCCCTTCAACCAAGACAAGCCTCTTGGCAAAGAAACACCTCTGAATCCAAAGGGAGTGGTCTCCATCTCCTCAGGCTTCTACATGAAGAAAGGAAAAAAGCATTTAAAAGAATTTACTCCTCCCCTGGGTCAGAATCTCAGTTTACCCCCAGAAAATATATCTGCCTTCCCTGCAATGTAATCACAACTCAGCTGAGAAACTTGGAATGAAGGAAAGCAGATCCATACACTGGCAAATTCACACAGTCCCTCAGCTTTGAGAGATGCCAACAAATCCATTACTGCAACAGTGTTTTCCATGGAGGGAGTCCCACTTCAGGATTTACAGGCTGAATAGAAGCAACTTCGACTGGGAAGAAAAGAGATTCCCCTCCCATTCACTCTTTCCAATGCAAAAGGATTTTTTTCCCAAGTGGAAAGTAAATTGCTGAGAAAATGCAATTGAAATGATTAAAATTGCTGAATTTCCCCCTTAATTTTGTTCCCGTCCTTCTGCCCCCCAAATTCCCACGATGGTCAATGTCAGAAGATTTTGTTTACTCTTGGGTTCCACCTCCCAAATCATAAATATTTATCACGTGAGGGGGGTCCTCACGAGTCTCTCACATTTGTGAAAGAAATCAGCTTGCTGCAGGATTTCACCTTGAAAATCTTCCCTGGTCTCCCACTGACAGCCAGTGCTATTTTTCCTTCTTAATAGCCTTGGAAACTCGTGCCAGACAGACAGAACAGCCAGACAGACCACACGCAGATTATTAAAACCAGTTAAGGGTGTGTGTGTGATGCTGGTACAGGGACAGAACGGCCACTCCATGATGGGCAACTGGGAGGTGGGAAGGTGGATGGTTCATTAATGATGAAAGGACACTGGAACATGGTTCATTCAACAGAAAAAACCAACTTCTTCAGCTTGAAAATGGAATTAATTGTCTGAAGTAAGAGTGGAATTAGGAAACACTGTCAACCTTTATGTTTTGGATTCCTAAGCAGCTATTAGACTTGGGTGTTGGAAGAAACATGACAGTAATGGCTGAAGAGAAGAGAGTAGCTTGCAGGAACTATCCACCATCTCTTCCACAAACCTCTGCACTGAAATCACTGCAGTGCTTGTAGCCCCACCCCAGAGCTCTGCCACAGACACAGATCAGCACCAAGCTCCCCTCTACGCTGGTGACTTTATCACTGAAGCAGCAACATGGCCAAAAGCAGAGAATGGCCCAGGAGGCAAGAGGCAATGGTGCTTTGGCCAGCTCTGTCTGCTGTGAGGAGCAGGAGGAGGCATTTTGTTTTCCTGCATCTGTGCATTCCTCCTCTGGATCTTCTGTTGGATCTGGAGGAGTGCCCGGCCACCTGACACACACCCAGGCCTCCAGGCACTGCACACACACCTTCACTGCACCCTCAGCACCCTCACCTTCCTCTTCCTCCTTTGCCTGCCACTGAGCTCTTAAAAAAGATACCACCAAACTCCCCATGAAAACCCATGACTGAAGACGGCCGGAGCCTCAGGGAGGTGACTGAGGTGGGACTGAAACCTTGAGGAGCCACCTTGGCAACACCAGAAAAGCCCCAGTGTAAATACTCCAGGACCTGTGTTGGTGTTTGTGACACTGTGACAATCCCTGGATCCATCCACCACTGACTTTTGTCAACCTACAACAGGGGAAGTCACAAGTCCTGCAGGACAGAGGACCTTCTGGTCCTATAGCCCAGGAAGCTGACCTGGTCAGGAGACCCACTGCCTGCCCCATCTTTCCCCCTCCTACTTCTTTATCTTCCCATGGATGTTTTGATAAAAATGAGGTTTAAAAGATGTTTTTCCTAGAAAACCAGCCTTGGTTCCCCGAGGCTGCATGGTGACACACAAAGATGTTCTGGGCAGGTTTAGTCCTTCCTCTCACTTCTCTGACACACAATAGGGTCCCGTTCTGGTGGTAGGAAGCGATTACTCACGGTATCTCTGGCAAGTAAACATTTCCATTGAATAATGCCTTTTGGAAAACTCACTTGTTTTCCATTGGCCTTAAAAAGACCATTGAAAAGGCCTCTCCAGTTGAAAATCCTGGTTTAAGGTCAGGAGCCTTGTCTGAATTCAGCAGCATCTCAGTATCACCAGAGGAGGAGGGGAGAGTTTCCCAAGGATGATTTGGGCTCCTTATTACTTCTTCCATTTGCCTTCCCCAGCCTACCCACACCAGCTCAAATCACACCCAACTCACCCAAATACCAGCTGCTAAATCAGCTCAGCAGCTGCCTGTGCATGGAAGTCCTGTCCCAGGGGAAAAAAAAAATAAAAATAGGGGGCCTTAAATATTCTTCAGGATGCAAAAAATGGGCTTGTATCACAAAGCAGAAGAAATATTTTCCATCCCCACAATGAAATATTTATTAATAGCAGACACTAAATAATCTAGCACAGACTTGTTCACCAGAGTGCAGATTTTAGCAGGAGTCTCTGAGAACCAAAGCACATTTAATTGTAATGAATAATAGCACATTATATACACATTTCCTGTATTTGGGCTGGTATTTTGCAAAAAGCGTTAGCGAGTAAACACGAATATTCCCAAACTGTGAATATTTAGTTAAGTTCTATTCTGATGCTTCTTGTTGTGAATATTACTGCATGAATAATTAAGCTGAAACTGATTTTCGTAAGGAATTATTTTTTGTTCACAAAAATTTCTACTTTCTTCCACCTGAAGCTAAATCCACTACACATGGAGACAACTAGAGGCAACATACTCTCCAAAAGGAAGGTAAGATCAGAGCCAAAGTATGTGTCAGATGGAAACCAGAAATGCTACTTTTGTTCAAGTGTCATATGCCCATAATGGCTTCAGACAAAGATTTTTACTGAATGGTTTACTAATATTAAAAGTTCATGAGTAGAAATTGGTGTAGCTGAGCAGAGGCTCCTGACCGAGCATTTCTACTGTATTTACACCTCGTGTTTCTGACCAGAAATTTGCCAAAACATCCCACATGCAGAGTGTAGGGAAAAAGAGGGAGGAGGGGTCTGGTGAAGAGAAAGCAAGTGCTCCCCATGCATGGGTCACTGCACTGGGGGGATGATGCCTTGTCCCGAGCTGCTGCGTGGCACCAAACCATCCAGTTTACATGGCTGGGGGGCTGGAGCCAAGGACATGTGTGCCCAGCTGCAAACACACACCCTGCAGTAAAAAAAACACCAACTTTTGCTCCCCACGGTTGCTTAGAACTCTCTCTTACCTTGCTTTGTGACAGCAGCTCCTCCCCGGGTGTTTGTATGAGACCCAAGAAAAGGATCAAAGCCCCAGAAGAGCTGTGCCTGTGCTCAGCTGCTCTGTGAAGAGGAGGGGTGTGCACCTCCCAGCAGCACTGCTAGCACAGAGACTGAGAACTGACCTCCAGCAGCTGAGTTCTCTGGGGAGAAAGGGAAGGGGATACTTTCAGGCCTACCTAACAAACGTAAACATGAAATGGTGGTTGCAGCAGAGGTGTAACAGTGCAGAGGAACGACCACCACTGACACTGTTTCATGAGTCTGCTCCTCCTGCTCCCTGCAGCATCCCTACTGCATGCAGGCAGGGTGGAAGTACCCTGCACTTCTGTAGGAAGCATTTCACTAATACTGAGCCCGTCTGCAGAGAAGGGAGAAAAAGAAGCTACAGGTGTGCTCAGCTCTCTCTCCTGGAGCAATTTTCCCATGCCAGGCTTACTGCTCAGGCCCCTGCCTACATCCTGATGCTGCCAAGCCCTGGCTGCTGCTTCTGTGGCAACCTGCACAGCACAGCTCACGGTGTTTCCTGATTTATCTTGTACAAAAAGGAGATTATTCCACAAGGACCGGTGGCAGGTCCCTTTCAGCACTCTACTGCTGGGCTGTGTGGGTCCCTTCCCATTGTGCTGCTGCTTGTCACCTGCCACACACCGAGCTGCAGATCAGGCTGGCAGCACAGAGAAGCCTCTGATTAGACAGCAAACTTCACTTTCTGTCCTTTTTAAGCGTAACATTTTCATTCTCACACATGTGTGTTCACTTGGGAAGCATCTGACTCGTTCTGGCATCGGATTTGGACACCTCCGTGCAGGCATCTTTCTCACAGCCTCCTAGCACTGAATAACACATGAAGCTGTGTTTGTCTAGAGGTCTGCTCAGCTGGGCCTGGGTGGCTGAAGAGGCTGATACCTTCTGAGGCTGCTGCCAGGGGGGTGACATCCTGGGACAGGGTGTGTGGCACCTCCTGGCCAGCCCAGCCCAGCCCTGGGTTTGGGTGTGAGGCTCAGATGGAGCTGGGATGGAGCTGCTGCCTGGCCTGGCCTTTGAGCCCCGAGGTCAGCACTGCAGGAGGAGCTGCAAGGGGCCCCTGCTAGCACTTCCCTGCTGCTATCTGCAGAGCAGTTGTACTGACAGCAACAAACCCCAGTGCTTGTGCCATGGGGTGAATGCTGGCTTGCAATGGCAAGTCGGTGGGGAGAAGCACAAAGTTATTTGAGAAACCTAGAGAGAAAACCAAAGCCTTCCTGCAGAGGAAAACACCCTTTCCTGTCTGATGGCTGAGGGTTAGGTCTGCACAGCTCAACCTCTAGAGCTCTGTCCCCTACAGCAACATCCTCTGGAAGAAGTACTGGGAATAGTGACAGTGACAGCTGGGTCATTCCTACAGCACAAGGTAGATTTCAAATGAAAAATCCCTTCTTTTTTTTTTTTTTTTTTTTTTTTTTTTTTTTTTTTCAGCATGCAAGAGGGTTTTAATTTTTTTTCTCCTTGCCACATGAACTACCAACTAAACCAAGAAGCTGAAATCCCAAACAAAAGTTTAAAACCAACCACCAACTGTTTAGAAACCAAAAAGAAACTCTGCTATGAAATCAGCCCTTTTAAGAACCAGTGTTCCAGTAAGATGCCAGGGACAGGTCACTCGGTTGTCTCATCGGGATAACCACATTTTAGGTTTTCAGAACAAAATATATGAGGTTGGGCAGCCAAGGGGGTTAGGACAGGGCTCAGATTTTAACACAAACAAAGGGTAATCTGGTGTGGTGCAGTCTGGTCACTGCTGCAGTGTAGCTGAAGGTTAGGTTTTATGTTTATTAGCATCATCCAGATGGTGCTTTATGTCCTTAATAACTTTGTCCCTGACTAAGCCATGAACCTACTGTTTGACAAACACTGTTGGAAATACCCATCAGCAGAAAAGCCACGTTGTAACGAGGGGCAGACTTCAGGATGCCTACAATTCACTTCTGTGTCACTGTCACCTTTTCCTCTGTACCCTTCATGTTGTAAAGGACCTTCAGCAAGTTGCCTTTAGGATGAGGGGTCTGTTTACCAAGCCCAGGAGCCCTGCAGCTCCTCCCAGCACAGTGCTGAGCCCCCTGGGCTGCTCCCAGCCCCTCTGCAGGCTCAGTCCCCCCAAGGCAGCAGAGCTGAGGCTTGGGCAGGGGGCTGGGGCTGGCTCCTGGCCCCCTCCATCCACCCTGCACCACACTGCCTAATCGACACCAAGAATCTTGAGCTGGGTTGGGGCAAAACCACCTTTTGCTCCAAGTTGTCACAACAATTCAGTTATCTCTGCTTACAGAGCTCCTTGCAATCCCCGAGGGGAACATGTTCTGTTCTTCATTAGCAGAGACATCTTATCTCCGACATGTTGTCCCAAACACCGTATGCCTCACACAACTTCCAGGATTTACTGTATTTTGATGACAGGCAGGAAAGCACCACTTCTAATTAGTGGGACTTGTGAATTTGTATGAAAAACGGTTTCAGTTTCTAATTGTTACACTCGAAGGAACACCACAACTTATTTCAGCAAGACCACCCTTGCTCCCTAGGACAGCTCAGCAACACAGGAGCTTCTCCCAGCCACCTCCAAGGAGTACAGGTTTTTCACTTTCAACCTAAACTAAAAAAAAAATAAAAATATGTTTAATTCCTAGCTTCCTATCTGCAAAAGCACAGGGTGACAACATTGCCCTGAAAGGATCAGGAGTCACTGCATGCCTGCAGAGAGCTGGGGCATGCCAGCATCTGTGGGGCTTGTAGGGTGATGGGATTTCAAGTCCAGGCAGCCTCGTGCATCAGTGGTGGGATTTCAAACCCTCGTGCATCAATGCCTGCCTGACACTTCAGGCCTGAGCTGTGGGCAGCTATCACAGACCCCACCAAAGGTCTGGGCTGAAAGATAACAGCTTTAAACCACCCAAGAGACTCCACGTACTCGTACCGCCGCTTTCCTCAACTCACTGAAGTCGAAATGGGTTCAGCCTGATGGCTCAGCCAAGCCCATGATGAATGTTAGCAGCACTTTTGGTGTTTCATGACACAATTTACTTCGAATTAAAGCAACTGGAAAAAACCTTGTGCTCAGGCAAGCGTGTGTGTGCTGAAGCAGGCACTGGCAGCAGTGACATCAGCATGTTTTTTTAAGCATACGTTCGTCTTTTGCAGGGATATTTTGAGACCCTAAAAATGTCACTACAGAACTGTCCCAGTTTTTGATTTTGAAAATGTCACCTGTGTCATCGCTGGAACTGGGCTGTTATTTCCAGAGCTAACCATTTGGGGAATGGCTTACGTGAAACCAAAACCTTAGCACCAGCTCTGCAGCAAGACAGAGAAGGCAAAAGTGCTGGCGCTGGAGTCACCCGGGAGCTGGCTGCCTCAGCTCAGGACAGCCTTTCCCTTGCCAGAACTCAGAAATTCACATTTCTTTTCAAATTTGCTATTTTCTTTAGGCATTCATTTTGAACGTGACCAGCTGTTCTCAGAACAGGGATCTGAAGCCATATTCTGTATTTTTAGAGCAGGCATCTTTCCTGTTAATCAGAAAGATGAGAAACTCCAAATTAGAATATGGCTCGGAGGAACAGAAGAAAATTTGCAAGTGCAAAGCTGCTGCTGCTCACCCAAAAGGCTTGCAACAAAGATGCGGGGCAACTTTCCTGAGCCTCACAATAGTTTACCAGAAACAGGAGCAGAACAGAAGCCTGGGCAACCACACCACAAACAAACAGCTCCCTGGGAGCCTCGGGGCTGGGTGTCAGGATCAGCTGGAGGTCCCAGAGGGGCAGGCCCACCCCTGGTACAGGCTCCTGCTCATCCCTGGGGCCAGCACCCACGCTGACACAACTGGCTCAGGACCTGGATCAAGTTTCTCCTCGAGCTCCAGCCTGACCAGGCCAAAAAAATGCAGTTTGGGACAGAGCTGGGTGGCTTCACCCTGTGTCTGCTGGTGCTGTGACAATGACTGGGTGGGACTGGGATGGACGGTCGGGTTTTTGGCAGCAAATATGCAGCCTAAGTAAAATCCCCGTGCATTTCCAGCAGCACTGGAAATAACCAAGCCTGAGCTCCCAGGGCCTTGCAGGCACCTGGGCTGGAGAGCCCAGCTTCTCCAGGCACACTGCCTGGGAGCACATCCCTCCCACCTGTCAGGTGTCAGGGACAGAGCCTTTCTGCTCTAACCAACCACATGTATATTGCCAAACCTGGTAGGAAACTGGTTATCCTTGAGGCCTTTACTGGAACCAGTTTGGTTGAGGACAGCCAACAGCTTCTACTGCCTTTGAATGTGGCAAAATTGGATATAGCTACTACTGAGCAGCCTCCCTGACACATCATCCAACAGAAGAACCAAAGCAACACAAAACCCCCATCCCTTCAACACCAAGCTTCAGGAAAACGTGTTTAGAACCCCACCCTGAGGGCACTGTCTCCAAAATGCCTTTGTCTAGAGCAGTCAGCCCTTTCAAGAGGTGCCCAGCTCCTCTGGAGCTCAGCGCTTTTAGGGCAATCTAAGCTGAAGTGGTAAGAGGGGAGGAGGAGACATCAGCAGAGGAGACACTTTCTGTCCTCACCACTAGGGAGCGCCACTTCTTCTTGGTCGTACACCTCAGAGATTTGGAAAAACACACACGAGCCCAAAATATGTTGAAATCCCACATCATTCCTATAACCATGCCTCAAAGGATCGTCTATAATTGTTCAGGTTGCTCCTAATTCTCAACAAGTGAGAAGGAAGAAACTAAACCATTCAAGGTTGTCTCCCACCAAGCGAGCAGCTCCTCTTTCCCCAGCCCCCTCCCAGCTCTGGTTTGCAGCACAACATTCCAGGTGGGGGGAAAGGGGGTCTCCCATGCAAGGGGCTGCCTGTTGCTTCCCAGTATCACCCAGAAGAGACAGCAGCACTGTGGGATCCTCACCCAACACATTACACTGCTCTCAGTCCCGCAGGAAAAGAGGGGCTCTGTGATAAGGCAGACTACATTTACTTCACATTTGTAATTGTAAAGATAAGGGTAGGAAAGACCCTTAGCTTGTTATTAGGAGATGCCTTGTTAGCCATTTGCTTTTGAATTCACTCAGTGCCATTTGCAGAAAAGCCATTTCTCCCCAGGAAGCATCTCCCTGCAGACTGCTTTCTCCTCTGCTTCCCAGCAATTTCTGTTCTCAGAGCAATGAAGCCCAATGTGGTTCTCTTCTACACCATTTCACTACATTTATATTTTTTAAAATAATTGATCATATCTCTGTAATTTTATACTTTTATTCTAAAACACAGGATACGTCCAGTCACCGCTCAGCATGGCCAGTGAATTATGGCTTATTTGGGATTTTAAATACAAAGATTATAAAACGGTGGTTACCCTGCTGCCAAGTGAACTAAACTTAGTGCTCATGGCATCCAGCTAAATACATGTTTGTAAGTAATAAGAAGGAGTTGTTATTGAAACTGCAATCATCTTGCACAGTAAATACTGCTTTACTTGAAGGCTTCTATACAATAAAGTTATATCAGTCCCGGGGTATGGTGTACTTATAATTAATGCAAACAGAGGGCAAACATACCCATGTTTCTTCAACTGCATTTCTTGTGCTTCTGCTAATGCAAGGGACAATTTGGTGTGCCACATGCACCAAGGATGGAGAAAGGCACGGCTGGGTATCAGGCCAAGATGCCTACTCAGGGGTTAGCAGCTGTAAGCAGGAGCATCATCAGATGTACTCAGGGTAGTAGAGAGGAGGCAAGGCCTGGGGGCTGCAGGATGCTGGTGAGACTGCTCAGCCTGAGGTTTCCAAGGTATGTTCTGAAGTGAACTCTGCCAGGATCAAAGTTCTGCAAAACTAGCAGCTGGCATCATCTTTCAGAGCCATGTACTCACAGGGAAAACAGAAGATTTATCCAGAGATCTAAAAGCATTTTATAAGCATTTAAAACCCCAAGTTTTGTTTTTTCCCTGCTGTAGCTAAAGGCAATAGAAAACTACCAGATTTTTACTTTTAAATATGCATATATGCATTTAAACAATGCACATATCAAGACTATATATTTAAAATATATACTCCTTTCCTAAACAGGTCACAGTGACAAAGTATATGTGGTCACAGGATGCCTGCAGTATCAGGAATGCAACAGGAAAAAGTTAAAAATGGACCATTTATTTTGGGGGAAGACTGAACAGAGTTTGACACTGAGATTGAGGTTCTTTTTTTTTTTTTCCCTTGCATATAAAAAAAAAATCTAGCTGTGGCTTCCATCGCCAGAAGCTGAACTTCATTTTTATAAAACAACCTGCAAATTGCACTCAGAGATTTTACCAAAATCACGTCACTCATCCTGGTGAGATGATCAATGAGGCACCAACCCCATCAGTATCTAAAGGCCCAGGAACTAGGTGGCAATTTATTGCAGGACCTCCTGTGCCCTCAGGGCTTCTAACTCTTCCCTGCTCTTGTACTGCAAGGGAATTGGTTTCCCCCTGGCACCTCTTTCAGGGAGATGTATGGCACACATGCAGGCACCCCACAAACCTAAGGAAGTCTTCCCTGTGAAAGCATGGGGTGTCCTGTTGTCACCACCAGAGTGTCCCCTTTGGCCCCCCAGATGCAGCTGCCATCCCCCGAGGAGCATCCCACTCCTGTGCCCAGACAGAGGACTGATGTCCCCACTCATGAGACCTCTCCACGTGGGTGCTGCTGGGTTGGGGGGTGTCAGTCTTCCCAGCAGGGCTGAAGCTGCAGGGTCTGTCCCAAGGCTCCTCTGCCTGGCCTGGCTCTGCCAGAAATGGGGTTGGTGCTTGCCACCCAACACGGTGAGGAGGAGCCAGCCCTGCTGCCCACGTGGGTGGGGGACAGAGGGAGCGAGGGAGGAACCCACAGCTTTGTCCTTCATCCCTGACTGCTCCATGGCTGAAACACACGGAAGTGTCAAACCCAAAAATGTCAGCACAGCATCTGACATTTCAGACGTGCAAGCCTCTAGAGAAACTTTCTGATCAGCTGCCTCCGGGGAGTCTTCATCCTGGAGCCCTCGCAAAGGAGGTGGTTTGTGGGGCTGGGATGGAGAGCACATCTGGCCTTGCCTGCCCCTGCCTTGGGGACACCTCTTCCCTTGCCTGGGTCCTCCCTCAGTGTGCTCACATCACCTCCTGACAGCCACCCAGAGGCAGCTGGTCCCTTCAGCTCCCTGAGCTCAGCCCAAGGCTGCTTTGGGAGGCAGAGCTGGCTGGGGGGCACGGCCAGCACAGCCCCCCGGGGACCTTCCTGCAGGCAGGGGACAGCAGCTGGGTACAGCTCAGCATCACCTTAGGGCTGCTCCAGCTGCCTCACTCAGCTAGATTCCTCAGGGGGAAAAAGGTGATTTTTAGAACTTGAAACTTTTTCATGTGCAAGTGGCAGTTTTGACAAAGGCTTTTCATCCCGTGATGGAGATAATCAAAATTTTCAAATCTCATCTCGAATCAAAATGAAAAGAAATGGGAAACTGAAACAGTTACACTTTCTGTTTTGACATTTCCCATTCAAAACTCCTCAGAATCCTTTCCCTGCTGTGTGAAAATGTTCCTTTTCTGTTTTGTTGGGTTTTTTTTTTAAATTTGTTTCACTGGGGGAAAAGAATTTGGAAACGCTGACATTTCTTGCATGAGATATTTCAAGCTTTATCTAGAGAAGTTGTTGTTACAAGTACACTGAGTAAGGCTTGGTTCCTTGCACTCCACCCCAGGAGTGTTTTAGAAGACTGGCAGAAAATACCAAATGTAAATAATACCCTTCCAATATTAAAAGCAAAGTTAACGGGTTACCTTTTTTTTCTTTTAATCCAAACAGGTTTCTGGGATTTCAAATATTAAAAGGTAACCAGATTTAAAACCAATTTCAGAGCAGAAATCCTTCCCTAGAAAATGATAGACCAGCTGATGCAACTGGCAAAATTCACACTTTTAATTAAAATGATTAAACACAAGTGACCCCATTGCCTGTTTTATGTATAAAACAACAACAAAGTAGGGATTTATGAAAGAAATACCAGGTTTCCCTGTATCTTAAAGCAAAAAGCTGACAATTACATTTAAATTGAGGATTTCTGTGAGGTGCTGGTACCCTTTTCTTTCTCCAAACTACTGGCACAAATCTTAGATTAGCCCAATGTTCAAATTTTATCCTGCCAAAGTCAATCTGCTTTTATACATTTCTTCTATAAAATCTATGTGTGCATATACACTGGAAGTCTGTGTTAATTTCAGGGGTGTTCCAGCAGCAAATACAAACCAAAATTAATCTTTTCCTCCAGGGTCAGAGGTTTTCCTATGGCCAACCAAGCGTGTTCTGAAATCCTGTGTATTTTTACTGAGCTCTTTTATAACAGGTCCTACAAAAGAAGGAGTTGTCATATTTTATGATGCAAAACTCCTCTGAAACGAGTCAACAGCTTTCATGAGGGGATCAAGAGGAATGTATCTTTTTAGCAATATTAAATGTATTTATAATTTCACACCCAGGTTCCCTGCAAAAATAATACCATGTTCTGGCTACAACGTCTCCTCTTAATAAGCTCAGTAGAGATGTCTTATTCATTTCCTGGGAAGCTACAGTCTTTGTAAGAATTATTTCTAAATGCAGTTAAATTAACATCCTCAACTGCTTTTACTCCACGATCATGAAAATAACTACATCCAGAATCATTTCACTTTAAAAAAGTCATTTTAGTCTAAAGTTTGGCAAAAAAATAAACTGAAATGCTTCGAAATTTACATTTTTGTCACTCCATAAATCAAAACTTACTTTACATATTAGAACAATTTTTGTGAGAATTTTGGATCCGAGCTGATAACCTTTTGCCAAGTTTCAATGAAATGCAAATTGAAACATCTGAGATATTAAACAGACACTCGAGGTTTATGGTTACATCAGAAGATGATTGCCCAGTAACACTGTGTGCTGTGGCCCCAACCCCGCAGCCCTCGTGGTCTGGATGTGTGGAAGCAGCCCTGGGGAACACAGCCCCGAGTGCCAACCTCACCCCGTGGCACGGGGAGTGCTGGGGTGGAGCAGCAACTGACACCCAAACTGTTTTGCTGAGGGAACATTCCTCCAAAAGATGTAGGAGGCTGTATGTGCAGAAAAGGGCAGCAAAGGATGGCAGAAGCTTCATTATTGTATCTCTGGTGGCAGGGAGGGCATGCAGGTTGAGGCCACGGGCTCCACAGCCCGTGCTGGAGCTGCACCCCAGAAGGCAGAGCTCAGGCAGTGCTGGGGGAAGTGGTCACTAACAGCTTTAATCATTACACACGACAGCAAGAGAGGGAAATAAGTGGCTTGCTGGGCACCAAGCCTCTCCAGGCACTGCCTGCTCCCACACCTCACCCAGGAAATCCTGAGGGAGCAGCAACCTCATCCAGCTCCTGGCAGAGATGCCAGCCTCACCTGACTGCCAGCCCTCCCTCTGGGGACATGGCTTTGGTGTCACTGTACCCTAGCACCAGGTGAGCAACTGGATGAGATTGCCCCCACCTTGGTGTCCCAAGCAGAAGAGGCAACACAAGTCCTTCCAGAGGGTCCACAATATATTTATGAAAGAGTGCTAAGAAACCAGATGCACCACCCTGAGTGATGCCCCTGAAGCCTTCTTGCTGAGCCCTTCTAACCAAAGAAACGGAGACTGAACTGCAGGCTAAGATTTCTCTGGTGGAAAAAAATGCACCCACTCAAATTTCACTGTTCCAATTGCAGAAGCTAGAAATAAAAATACTTTAATTCAAATAACCAGCATCCAAAATGCTTTCAGCTGGACTTTGTCTCCCAAAAGAAGTAAAGGCACATGAAGGGTGTTCTGTATTATCATTTTTATTGCCATCGTGGGCCAGGACCCCATAGGTGCTGTCCTACCACCAAAAGGAGATGATGCTCCCTGCTTTCAAATCATGGTATTTTATGACAACAGTTTATAGTCCTCATTTAATCATCTCACCATGTACTGCATGGAGTCTGCAGTAGAATCAATTCATTTCTAGTATTTCTAGTATTGGGCCAAACTGTGTTTTTAGTCCCTGGAGGAGGGGTGGAGGTAAAATACACAGAACAGCTGGGGCCACCCAGTAGTTGAGTGAGGCACTGACAGCAGCAATGGCAGACACAAGCAGAACACATCTCTAAAGAGCCCTCAGTTCTTCAGCAAAGCCATAATTATATTCCGAACATTTTTCCCATAATCATTTTCATCCAAAAATTTGCCAAAAAACTTCATTGTGAAAGGCGTAGAAATCTACATTTTTGACACTCCATAAATCAAAAGCTTATTTTACATAGCAGAACCAAACTGCAGTATGTTTTACCTCAGCCCTACTGTCTTTTAGCATTACCTGCTCCATTTCTAGACTCGAGGATTTTTGCATACCCTTCCACTGCTCCTCCTCCTCCAGATTTTTTTTTGGAAATTCACCATCTTTTCATTAAAAGAGATTAAATCTAATTTCTCCACATCCACCCCTGGAAGCACAAGGGCTGAACTAGCTGCAACCAGGAGCAACCCAGCATCACTCCCACCCCACTTCTCACCCCTCCAGGCTCCTAGTGAACTCCTCCTTCCTCCTCTCATGCCAAGGGTGCAGTAAACCTTTGGCAAACACACCCAAGCTGCAATAAAGTCCTGACCTCCTGCTTCAAGGTTTCCCCCAGGGAGTATGCATTTAGAAGCATCTATTCCAAGAGGNCAGCCCTGTGATCTCTTTTTCAGCTGGCTTCTCACCAGCAAGCACATAACCTCAGCTGTGGCAGAAAAGAGTCTTGGCTCAACAGCCAGAATCTCCTCTCTGCCGTGGTCTCACTCTTGCCCCTAATAGTTTCAGAAAATGTTTTTTGAACTTTATTTTAAAAAACTGAGACTGCAAAAGGGCCTCTGAGGCGCTAATCCCTTTTGCTTTTTGGCCTCCCTGCAGCCTCTGTTGGCAGCACAGGGTCTATGCATTTAAGCACTTTCAGTTTCTTTATGCGTCCAGCACAGTATAAATAAGAATTTGGGTCTAAAAGTATGTTAAGATTTTGACATCGATGAGAACAACAAACCTTGAAGCCAAAGAAGGAGCCTAGCTATTTGCAAGCCATATACTACCTAAAGATGTCTTGCTGCTGAATATAGATGGGAAAGTTTATGTAGGACAAGTAGAAGAACTGCTTTTCAGGTAATAATTATTATCTCTCAGGGAAATAAACAACTGACATATAAACAATTGCTTTTTTCAAAGGTTTCCCTGTATTTCATCTGTAGTATTTCGTTTGCCCCATCATACATAGTACAACTGCAGCTACAGTCTCCCTGCATGCAGATGTGTAAAACTGTTTCCAAAATTAGCTGGAAGAGGAAATCTCTAAAGAATGTTTAGCTACCCATCAGAGCAAAGGCATGGGAGAATAAACTAACAAACTTCCCTTCTAAAAAAACCACTCGGCAACATCAGCACCAGTGGTTATTTGGCTTCCAGTAACACCTCCAGTCCATCTTTGGACTCAAGTCTCCCACAAATGNGGGGGGGGGGGGGGGGGGGGGGGGCAAGCCCTAATTTTGTAGTACAAAAAAAAAAAAGAAAAAAAAAAAAGCCAATCAAAACCAAAATGTTTGATCTTCAGTTTCAACTCTGATTTCTTTTTAAAATTAGAATGAGTCACCTTTTCATTTGGGAAACTGGATCACAAATTTGTATGGTCCGGCCACAACCAAACCAAAACACAATACAAGGAAAGCTGAGAATAACAGTGACTTTCAGACAGCATCAAGCTGGCTTTGATTTATGTTATTTATCAAGAGTTAAGAAACCTTGTTTCCCTCCACCAGTCCCCTGAGCCATTAACTTTCACATTGCACCACACTCTTATAAGATTATGGGAATTTTCAGTTTAGAAAATCCAAAGCATTCTGCAGCTGAGCCTGTTTAGTTGCATTTTCCAGTTCTATTTTAAACTAATACCACTACATCTGATACCCCGTACTTGTCTGTGACAAATGTAATATGCAAACATCTTCCATTGCATAAATGGCAGAGGAATGGCAGTAACAATACTCCAAATATCTGAGTCCCATTGTCTGGAGAGCAGGCTGAATGCTGCTGAGTTAACGAGTGAAATGAGTGCTGTGGTTTAAGTGTCGTGTAAATAGTGGTTTCCATTACAAAAAAAAAAACAAAACTGTACCACCACACCCTGGCCATCTCCAAAAGCAAAGCTCTAGAGGTTTCCCACAATGAAATATATAAAGCAGTGCTGAATTTCCCCCCTTTGCCCCTCTCTGAGGCAGCTAGCTAAGTGGCCTCTCTCTCTCTGGAATCTTTTTTTTTTTTTTCTGACAAAAAGCAACTAAAACATTATGTGGTTTTTCTATGAACAGGAGTAAAATGCACTCGGTGCAGGCCAGCCTCTGCCCTGGAGTGAAGGTCATGCCCCAGAGCTGCTGAGTGGCCATGCAGAGCTACTCTCAGACACACAAATCTCTCTCTTTCTGTCTGCACCTTCTCGGGCACGGGGCAGCGAGGCCCAGGTCAGATCACCCCAACAAGTGCTGGGATGCAATTCCCTCTAACCACGGTGCTGCTGCCAGGAACGTGCTGAGGACCTGACATCAACCCCACAACGTTTTACAAGGATGGGGGGAGCCTACAAAATGGTCAAGAGGTTCATTTGTTGGATCTCCTGCTGTTTCCCGGGGGTGTGTCAGTCCGTGGGGATGCACACACCCCTCTGAGGAGCCAGGAGCTCTCTCTCATCTCTCCCAAACCAAAGCAGAGCTGGGTAGCCAAGTGCCTCCAGCAACCTGACAGTGAGCAACCCTCCTCTGCCACCCTGACAGTGTCCTCCTCAGCCCAGGATGAACTGGCACGGAGCCTTGGTCACCACTTTCATCCCATTGCAGATTCATGGCTTCTGGTTTTGCCAGCACCAGTGACTCCTGGGGGTGCAGAAAGCTCAGATGAAAATGAAGTCATCTGTTCCACCCAAACAGGCAAGGTTCATTGAGGCTGGCAACTGACAGTATGGATAAAAGCAATGAACCTCTCCTTAACAGGACACTCCTCATTTTATCACAACGTTCCAGACCTAGTTTTGGGACCAATAACCCTTGTCTGAAGGGCAGGAGCAGCTCTAGGAGCTCCTGCTGGAAGTCAAGACCCAGGTCAGTCTGCTGGTGGCTGCACCAGGCAACATCCCTGCAGCTCATCCTCCTGCAGACTGCTCACAGCTCACACCTGGAGAGAAAGACAAAAACAAGCCCAGAGAGAGGGAGCACAGGAAAATCATCAGTAAAGATTGGTGTGTACAGAGCTGAGCTGTTCTTTCATTTCATCAGTTGAAACATCTGGAGCTTTCAAATGTTACTTTCTTATTAACTGCACAGCATACTGAGCTTTAGGGTAGGATTCCCTTTGTGCAGATAGTTAGCTGGAGCAACAGGGTAAAGATGGTTTGAAAGGCCTGAGACACACAGATCCCCTCAAAGCTCACCTCCCCTTCAAAGCAAAAAATAAACACTGGGTATTTTTCAAGATGAACTTAATTCATCACACAAGTTACCTGGCAAGACCCTTCATTCAGGAATAATGACAGTGGACCTGAGAGCAGCAACATCCGATTGCCTAAAGAGAAAGATGGACTTCTGTCTTCTTCAGTCTCAAAGTGAGCTGCTTCAGTCTCAAAGTGAGCTGCTTTACTGAAGGACAGGATGTCAAATTTTGAGCACAGGACTTATCTACTCAAGAAAAAGAACATGTCATATCTGGGACCCAGGTGTGCTGTTTATTCCCCTTTACTACACAATTTCATTTATTCAGATTTTCAGATGAGCATTCCTAAAAAAGATTTGAAGATGGTAAGAGGTATTCCAAGAGCAAAGCTAAAATCCACTTTGTTCTGAATCACGTGTGGTTTCTTTTGCCCCATCTTCACTTCCAATAGGTCATTTCTGTGAGGCAGGCTGCCTTGGCAACGTAAGGACATTAAGATCCACCCTGAAACCAAAAAGTTTCCAACCCAAAATGCATTTCCATTACTCATTTAGATCCAACTCACCTGTGGCCACCCTGCAACTCCAGCCATGGCTCCAGGCAGCATGGCACAAGTGACACTAAAGGGCCTGCCCTGACCATGGGTTATAAACCCAGGCTGAATATGGGGCATTAGCTCTTCCCTTTACTTCTGGCTGCATGCAGTCACTTCTTTTCCCTGTGCTCCCCTTTGCTGCTTTGCCACGTTCTGTCTGCACACCTCTCAGCTGAGACACTTCCCAGTTTTTCAACTGGCCAGTACTGAAACAAGTCTGAAAAAATGCAGGCTTATTTACTGGCGATTTATGCCCATCAAAAATATCTTCTGCCTAATTTCCTCTGCCATGACTCTCAAAAAAGACCACAAAACTCCAGGTTCCACCCAGTGCAGGCTGCAGGACAATACCTTCATCTCAGCTGGAGCTATCAAGCACAGCACCAACACAACATTTTCAGCTGGGTTTAAAAACATGAATCTAACTCCTAACATGTTCTCCTGATCCAAAGTCTGCTCCCACTAATGACTAATGGACTCTCAGCATCTGAGAAACCTAGAGAAACGTGGAGAAAATAAATCATTCAAAGAAACCAATGGCTCACTGCTTCTCCCAGACCAGGAAGGGGGGGTGGGATGAGTACCAGACAGGCCAAATGGGTAGCAGGTCCAAGCAGGCAGTAATCTGTCTGCACAAAGCACAGCTAACCTGGGAACTGGGAAAGGTTAAACAGGTTGAGAAGGACATGGGGCACATCCCCATCACACCTCTGGGAAGGGCACAGAGGGCCACACCTAGTGGTAAAGGAGGAAAGAGCTGGGGACAGCAAGCAAAGCGTTTCTCATCAAGGGGATCAGAGCCCTGTTTGTCCCTTGGTCACTCTGGAGTTAAACAACCTGAGTCTGCAGTAGTTGTTTTCACAGTCCTTCACAAAGGCATCTACATGAGTCAGAGGACAGTATCTCAATCCATTTCTGTAGCAAAAGTATTGGGAAACTGTTAGCAGGAATGGAGATACCTTTTAATTGACTTTTTTTGTTGTTTTCTTCAGTGATTTCATGCTGATAAACAAGGCCTGCTCTTGACACCCACTGCAACATTTTGCAGTCCCTCCTGCACCCTGCTTGCCTTGGCCCATCCCTAAGTAGTGGGGCTCTGGCAACACGGAACACAAAGGAACACTGGAATAATGAGGAATGCCAACACCCTTCCCCAGAAAGCCCTCCTTTGGAGCTGTGCAGCGTGCAGCCCACACTGGTGTTTCACCCCAAACATCCAGCCTGGCCTTCCACAACCTCCAGCCCCTGTTTCCCTGCTTGCTGCACAGCCCAGCCAGTGGCTTCTTCCAGACACCACAACTTCTGGAACAGCTTGAGAAGTACAAGGTGCAAGTTAGATCCTGGGGATCCACCTTATAAAGTGCTCGTGTTGCTAGAGAAGTGTTCTGCTCTGATGGCAGCATCTAGGTAGTGCAGCCTCAGAACACTGTAGCTTCTTTGTGGGCATGGGAGTTAATTTAAGTGCCAGTTTTGATACCTGAGCTACTGTAAATGAGTCTCTTCAACTTATATTGCCCATCGTAAACTTTTTTAACCTGTGAGTCATTTTCAAAATAATAAACGTAACTATTCCATAAAAATATCTCCACACAGAAGAGCCAGAAAAGTGAAGGACATGAACAGATGGCACATCAATCTTCTGCATTTATACAATTTGTTTTTTAATGCAAATAGTGTGGGTTGCCTGCTCTTGCCTTGGATATTGTTCCAAAGACGAGCACATTTTCTTATCTTTCTGGATCAATGTGACATTTGCAGTTATCATAAAGTGGGAGCCCATTTAATGATGTTAATGCTTCCTTAATGTAAAAATAAAATCACCTCCTTTATAAAAGCAAACAGATTAAAAGTCCCAAAGAGACCATTGAAATCTGTGACATTTGCAGTTACTGGTGGCTAGATGGCTTGATTATACACAGGTAAAAATATCTGGGAAGCATTGTTTACACTCATTAATCAGCACATTAAATAGGAGTGCTGGAGTCTCCCCAGCCAGAATCAGCTTGAAAAATGTATTAATAAAAAAATGGAGGCATCATTTCATGCAGCCTGTTTAGATGGTTCAAAAACAAAAAAACTGCAAACAACCAAACTTATGGCCTTATGGCAGCTTGGTAAATCTTCAGACCCCAGATGTAATATGTGGTCTGCATTTTTATTTGCACATATTGGAAAGTGACTCTGCCAGCAGTCCCTGATTCATGCCTGTGCCGTTCCCTCCACAGTGCCACCAAGCAAGTGGCACATCACTAATATTTCTATTCTTGCCCTTGGGGAAAATTTGAATCTCTAGTTTTGTAAGGGCTTTTGAAAGAAAGAAACAAAACAAAAACCCAACAAAAAAACCCCCAAAACAAAACACAAAAAATACCTCCAGTCCCCCCAAAAAAACCAAAACAACCAAAGCAAAACAAACAACCCACATAAAACAAAAAAGCTATTCTCTTCTGTTCGGGATTCTTAGGAAAAGAGAAATTAAAAAATATTGAAATATCTCACTTGAAACTATTCTGACTGCATTGTATCCCAGATTTCCAGACTGCCAAGTTTGGCTGGGGATAAGCCTCTCTCCTTCTTATAGGAAAAAAGTAAATGCCATGCAGAACACACAATATTTTTGTTTGAAAAATAGTTTAGGTAAAAATTTGTTTTTTAAAGCAAACCAATGTCTTTGGGCTTGTGATGGTTTGAAGTCCAAATGTGACAGTGGTTTCTGTTGACCCATCACTTTGAACATGAAAACCAGCAGTGATGCCTCCGACGGGAGGAGCAGGCTGGAGGCAGCCACGCACATAACCCCACACATTATTTCTTTTTTAAGCTTTTACAGTGAAGGAGGAAGGAATTCTATAGCCAGGAAGGGGTGGAGGAAATAATCACGAATCAGAGTAACAAGGTAATCCCCACATTCCCCTGTGCATGCTACCTCTGGGGCTTCTCTCCAGCCATGCTGCTGCTTCTAACCTTTTCCCCTGGCTGCCCCAGGCCCTGCCTCCTGGGCACTGGACTAAGTCACAAAAGCAGACATTGCTGGAGTAGAACCTGACAAGTGCTCCCTGCACAGGAGCTGCAAAGCAGGCTGGAGGAGCAGGCCAGGGGGTGCCATCCAGCCCTTAGATGGACACTGCTCTGCCTGGTTTGGAGATGCTGCCCTCAGGCACAAAGCAGAGTCTGCTCTTGTTATCAGGAACAAACCCCCTTTGAAACACCCCACTACCTAGGAAAGGTAACAAAAAACCACCCTTTCATTCCCTGTCCTTCCCCTTCTGAATGAGCTGTTAAAAGACCAAGAAAAACTGTTATAGCGACACTGTAAAAAGATTTAAAAAAAAAAAAAAAAGCCCCAAAAAACAAAGAGAGCTCAGCTCCAGGCGTGTCCGAGGGGCTGGCAGGGAGAGACAGCGCCCACATGGGAAAGTTCTGTCACCCCATCTGAGATATCACTTAGTGGTGGCAGCTCTCCAGAGGCAGAACGGGTCCCACCTGTTTGCAATGTGTTTAGCTATTAATATTTATATAGTAGTTCAAATGGGTTTAAAAAAAAAGGGGGGAGGGGGGGATGAAATTCATCAAATTGTATGTCATCTCGTGGTGGTGTAAAACCCCAAGTGTTGCAGCAGGGGGAGAGGAGCATGGCTCCTTTTCTTGCCTTGCTGCAGAGCTCCAGACATCTCCGTGCAAAGCCTTTGGAGTGCTCTGGGAGTGACCCACACCTTGGGCTCAACACCACAGCCACCCCCTGCCCCAAACCAGGAGCCTGGGAACAGCACCACACAAATGCCACACTGAGCAGCTCTGTGGCTCCACTTACACCACCAGGAAATAAATTTTTAAAAAAAGAGGCAAAACCAGATTCACATTGATGGGAAGTCATTGTCTTAACCTTCGCTTACTGTGCCAAAAAAAAAGCCTGCAAAGCCATTTAATTTTTTATTTTTGTAATGTAACAGCCTCATGGATTGCTGTGAGGGTGAGCAGTGCCCAAGGGGAGACTGTCTGCAAGCCCAGAGGTTGCTTCCTAACCAAGAAATAGGGGTGTCCCAGCCACACTGCTCAAGTCCTCCTGGACTTGCTTTGCTTTCTGTGCCATACTTCAGCATTCACTGGAACAAAAGAGAGGAGAGTGACTGATCACCCAGTAATTACTTTACCACCATCCCTGATACCTATTTGAGGTGAAAGCCAATATTGTATATGAAAAGGATCATTTGAGCACAGGAAGACAAAGGCCTGCTCTAGGTGTCCTGTACCCCAGAGCATGGAGCACTTGCCAGGCTGCAAGAGGCTGGGGATGCTGCTGTAATAGAAGTTCTGCATGTTTCAAATTAATCTGCCTGACATAATTAAGATCTAACCACAGAAAATGGAAGGGTTTCATAGATGCCCCTCTTTACGTGGTGGCCCAAAGATTCACCTTCTCTCTGCATAAATGGGGAGGTTTGACTGTCCCCCAGGGGTGTCCCCTGAACAAGGAGCAGGGGAGGGAGGTAGGAATCCAAACTGGATTTTCTGCTCCTTCCTGTGAACATTACCCCATCGTTTTCCAAAACTGATTCCAGTCAAGAAATTCAAGGGAAATCTGTGAGCAATTTTGTGCCTTCTGAAACATCTTTTGCCAGTGAATTAAGTACTTGCCAAAATGAGAGCAGAAATTGCCCGGGACTTGCAGTGCACAGGAACAGCACCCAAGAGCTTCCTGAAGGGTGACAAGTGTTCTGCTCTGACCAGAGGGCAGGACATGAACTCCATGGACCCACGAGGACATGGGAACACCAGAGCTCAGTGCACAGCAGAGCCAGGACCCAAATCAGTCACTGTTAAGCTTCTTTCTTCCCTCTCACTCCATGTACACAACCAAGCCCACACAACCTCTTGTGCACAATATCACACGGTCCAGGGGAGGAAAGGGTGTGTGTGGGGGGAAAGACAGCCATTAGAAAGAAGGAAATTATAAATAAGAATAACACACAGCAAAAAGCTCCATGTCTAACCATGCCAGGAAGCTCAGACTACCATGTGTTCATTTACCAACAGGCCACACGTGACCAGGTCACCACCAGCCCTGATTCCTACTGAGCTCAGCTCACTCCTGGAAGTACCACTACCTTTGATTTACTTTCAGCCCAGTTTCTCCAAGAGCTTTCATTCCCATCAGCCTAATCAAAGCCTTAATATTTGCTATCAGAAATTGTCAGCATCAGATTTCAGGATTTTATGCAGCCTGTATAAAGGTTTGTACACTCCTGCAGTGAACTCCTCTTACTGACAGCACCTCCCTCTGTCATGCAGAATCACTGCAATACAGGCAGTTTGAAACCTGAGTGACTTCTGTCCTTCCAGAAATACAAAAAAAAAAGAAACTCTTTCCTCTGCCTTCAGCTTCTATCCACTTGAGAACTTTCAGAGTTTGCACTGTTACACAAAATTTTTCCATCAGTCTTTTTCACACTCTACTCAGCAAATACTTTTAAAGAGCAGGATTATTTTTTTTTTAATGTCCCCCTTCCCAAGGTCCTCTTGTTGGCAGTCAGGGCCAATATCTGCCTGCATAAGTCAGGCAGCACCTTGCTCTGGAAGCAGAGAGGAGAGGAGCATACAGATGAACCCATCTGCCATTTTGTGCTGCATCAAGTAACAGACAATGTGCAGAAGGAGAGAGGAATAGGATTAACCTGCATGGAAATCCACTGGTAAACTAGCCAGCACAGGGACTGGACCACTGAAGGAAACCTTTCCCCTGCCTCACCCAACTGTGAGCTCTAAATTCATCACAACTTTGGTTAATTTACAGAGAAGAAATTATTTAACTTCCTCTCTCCTTAGTCATATTTTTAATCTGGTAAGTATGTCAGGATGAGGCTGCAGGCAACTGAAAGGTTCATCTCTTCAGGCTTCTGGATTAACCTAAGAGTGTAAGAACCTAGAAGAGTCATAGGAAGTGTATTTTCTTTTTACGCTCCTACCCAGATTTTGGGGGTCTGTGGGAGCACACCACTGTTTGCTGATTTTGGGTACACTGAATCTTGCTAACAACTCTGTGTCAACAAAAGTTTTCTGCAAAGAAATAGGCACGTTTAAGAGAAGCAAGTCTGAGACTTGCTGCTTTTTCCTTGCTGCATGCACTTGAGCATGCTGAAAATGACAAAATACATTTCTTTGGCTGTGACCTTGAAGAGAGAAAAAAAGATAATCCCTAATTTTGTGGTCTACACATACTATTTAGTAGTCTCACATATCTTCAGGTTTCAGTTTTTATCTCCAGGTATCCTGCATAGTTTTGTCTTTGGATCAAATCCGGAGCACAGGGATCCACTTCTGGCACTCAGGTGACAAAACTCCTCTCTGGATTTGTCAGGACAACTCGACAAGAAGCAAAAAGTTGCTAGTGGCCAGTCAAGGTCTGAGTGCCACTTTGATTTACCCCAAATCAAAAGTACAAATCTCTGGCTGAGAGAATGCAAAGATGATGCTGTAGGTCACATCAAGGTCCATTTAGGCTGTCACTTCATCCCCAGAGGAAATGGCAGTGGACACCAAGCCAAGGCAGCATCATTTCTGATAAAAGGACGGGAGGATTCCTCATGGTGAACACATAGAGGATTCCAATCCTGTCCCTGCCTGGCCACTGAAACACCACCACTGCCCTGTCAGCAAAATGCCTCATCAGCCTCAACCTTTTTGCAATAATGTTTTGCCAAACTAATCCCAGGCTTGAGGAACCAAGTCAGGAACCTTTTCTCCATTGCAAACCCACGACAAGACCAAAATGTGCAGATGTGACATGTCAGACAAAAGCCCAGGAGCTCTCCCACCATGGGTGGCAAATCTCTGCTTCTGCCCTCTGCCTCACCAGCTCCCAGAGAGGAGGGGACCTGGCTCCTGGGTGAGGCAGTGATGCCACCTGGTCTGCAGGGCTGAGGGAGCTGCCTCTTCAGCCTCCTGTGCCTGCTCTGCACTGCAGAAGAGACACCATGGAACAGCTACACCTATTCCCACTTTCCCATGTTTAAATGAATTCCACCTCCATTCAGATGAGTGCTGAAACCCCCATGTGGCTGGCAATCCCTAGGAGAGGACAGATCTTTTCCAAAAGCTAGGCTGAACTTAAAGTAGATACAAAATAATACTATAGATTTTCTTTCTCTCTCTCGCTTATCACAGCCCTAAGATTAGCATAAAAATGTGCTATCCTAACTAAGCAGTCTGTTAACTGATAAGCTATCAAAAAATCATCTGTTATTTTTATAGCTCTCAGGCAGATGCCATTTCAAGAACCAGCGTTGATTGAGTAGGATTTTTAGTGCTTCGTAGATTTATCATTGTAAACTTGAGGTATTTTAAAACAGAATGATTCAAGACTTGAAATATTACCTCAAGAGCAATCAAGCATCGGGAGATTTTTGCTGGTCTTAAGTTTTATCTGGGATGAAATCGTTTAATCTCCTCTCATAAAGAATGTGAGTAGTTCCCTAACGTTTGCACTAAAATTTTCCCTGCATTATGGTCCAAACCCATGTAATTACTCAAAAGCATGGATGTCAAAGCTTCCCAGCTCCTCCTGCAGGGCCCACATTCTGTTCATCTCCTCCTCCTCAGGACTGAGGGCCTCAAGCCAGCCAGCTGCAGCCCTGCTTCCTGGGTGAGGTTTGATGGTGAGATGGTTGGGCACCCGAGATGCCCTGCCAAGACCTGCTGGAGCATCCTGGGGGGGCTCTGCACACCCTCCCATTGCAAAGCTGCAGGGGAGGGAAGGAGCCTCCTCAACATGCACGTTGTACCCACTGAAACTGTGGGGTTTTTTCAAGGGTAGGCAGGACGGAACGGGGCCAACGTGCAGCTCGCCAGAAGTGAGAGGAAAATGTGGGAAAACAGGAACCCCGTGTTCCCTGGGATGGGACAGCTGTGCTGGGGAAGTTTGGCTCACTGTGGAGAAGCCATCAGCAAGACACAGAGCATTGAAAAGCCCCACTGGAGGGGTTTCTCCTTTTGTAATGAGACACAGGTACCGAGGGGAATGAAAAAAGTCTGCAGATGGTTATTCTGATTAATACTGAACTTCTGTGAGGCCTGCCCAAGCTTTCACATCAAGGCATGGGCAGCCTGGCCTTCCAGGGCAGCTCTTCCACATTTCCTACCAGTCAAAACAATTCGACATACCTCCGAGCTGATGTCCTCTGAGAAAGAGGCATGACATTACCCCCAAAAGAGAAATAACAGGAGTGTCATAACATGCATATCACCCATGGTCAGAGGAACTCGTGCCTGAAATACTTCAGTGCTTACCACAGCAGGAGCTCGCAGGGCTTGTTGGGATGGACCTCACCAGCTCTTACCCAGCTCAGGAGTCTCCCTGCAAGAAAGGAAATGGCATCAGTCAGAAAACAGGCTGTCAGATGGATTTTTTTTTTTTGAACAAGACATATTCAACCTGCCCAAAGGTTGCCACACAGTACCCAGATGTATCCTGACAGAACAAGAACACTCCCCTGGTGCTTCTGATGGTGCAGTGTGCCTGACCTTCCCAAACACCACACAACTGCACCCATCACCAGTTAATCCCAGCTCTGCTGATGCAGTGATGTGCTCGTGGCTGGCTGAGAGCTGCTGTCACCCCTCTGCTGCTGGGAGCCTCCTGCAAGCTCCCCTGTTCCCACATGCTCCCGACTTCTCCTGCAGGCAACTGACTCTCTCAGTACACAGCAAACCTGCCTCTCCCCAAGGCTTTCCCTCTTCAGGGGCAGAAGACCCAACAAAAGACCCAGTGAAGTCCTCCTCCCTCTACAAGTTATCTCAGGGGAGTCCTGCTGGCTTTGGAGGGCAGCAGGGGCAGCATGGTGGGGTAGCTTTGGAATGAATTTGAAAACTCAAGCCCAGCAAAATCCTGGAGCAGGCTAAAAGCTGCTGTGTTGAAGCTGAAAGAGCATTAATGGCCCAGGAACACCTCACTTCGTGCATGCATTTGCCCCGTCAATTTTTAGCAGCCCATTCCCTAAGAGGCCTCAGCTTTTGCCTGCTATCTCCCAAAGATGAGGGCAGAGATGTTTTTCTTGCCCAAAATAGTTAAAAGTCATCAAACAGCTCTGTACTTAGCAGGCCAACCCTTCCTGACCTTTCTGGCTAGACCAACTCCTGTTACATTAACCTCCGACCTGGAGCCTCCTTAATAGCAATATTCCTGGGCACTGTAATTTCCCTCCCACTGTGTTGGCTCAGGGAAATATTTACTATCTTGGCTTCAGAATTTATTTTTCAACAGAAGTGGCAGGGACCACCCTATTCCACCCCCTCCTCATGCAGTACAAGTGAAGTAATTTCTGAGATATTATTTTACCCGAACAAATGTGCTTCAGAGGCTCCTCAGCTTTGTACGAAGCCCTGACTTCCTATCAAAATCAAACAGGGACCTTGTCAGATTTGAGATGGATATAAACAAGAAATGGGAGCCCATAATTGGTGATGGAAATCAGATAAGCCCCTTTTAAATACAACCATTGATAGAGAAATGGGAACTCAAATTACCTTTGATTAAGTCTCTTAAGAAAATAAAGCGAGGGGGAGGGGAAGGAGGGTCAGGCTTGGGAAAACCACCCTCATGGACAGAGTCACTGGGAAAAGAGTGGAAGGAGATGGCTGTAGCTTGCCAAATTCCCAGGTTGGATGTAGCAGAGCTGGAGCCAAGGAGAAATTCCTCATCCTCATAAGCAAGTGTCAGTGCTTGCCATGGAGGGTCCCACAGAAGGAGCCAGGTGAAACCTGGAGTGAACTTCTGGGGTTCCTCTCATTGAGGTAAATCAAATTCCACATTTATATAAGTGAAATTATTTCAACACTGGAGTACAAGGACTGAGGAGGTACTGGCTCAATGACTTCAGGGTATATCATCTATGGATTGAGCTGCAAGCTTAACTGGTGCCCCTCTAAACTCAAGAAAAAACTCTTTTGTTGCTGATCTGTCTGACATCTTCAGCTAATATGAGCTTCTCACCATTTAATTCTAGTTAATTGTAGTGACCAGAGACCTGTAGATATTGCAGCCAATTGGGAATGAAATTCCCATTCCCCTCTAAATTAAATTTTTGGATGTACACTAGAGCAGGGAGAAAAGAATGACTTCCAAAACTGAAAAAAACAAGCAAAAAAGAAGGAGCTTCCTTTACACAACATGCTATTTTTTGGTAGTCCTTTCTCCACTTCCATTACTTGCTCCTTCCTTCCTGTCTCTCCCCACCTCCCTGACATGGCCTCTGACATACTTTAGGAAAAAAAAAAAAATGATCTGAAAGGAAATCCAAAGCCCAAAATATAAATATGTTCCAAAGGAGGACAGGGTGGCTGAAGCAGGCTCAGTGACACCTCCTAAGAAGAGCTGCTGCCCAGGTGATGCTGAGCCCCTGGCCCAGGAGAGCCACCCCTGCCTGCTTCACCCCAGCAAACAGGACAGGCCCCACAAACCCACTCCCCAAACCTGTTTCCAAGCTCTGCCAGCACAGCAACAACTGCAGCAGGCAATGGCCACAGGCATCTTAACCACCCATCTTCCCTGGGCTGGGAAGGGATCTGACAAAGGGGTGGAAGGCTGAGCACTAGCAGCAGCACAAGCTGCAGAAGGAAGGATCCCTGTGCTGGTGTGAAGACAGCCCAGCTCTCCCTGGAGCTCCCCAGGGCATCCCAGGGGAAGCCCCAGCAAGGGGCTGCCCACGGATGCTCCCTCAGCCCGGGCACAGCCCCAGCTGCGAGGGTCCCCAGGCTGGGCTGGATGTCAAAGGCTGCTTTTCACCCAGCTCCCCTGGCTCTGAACACCACCCAAAGCCACCTCCTCCAGCAGGGAGCACCAGCTGAAGTCAAGGTCACCCCAGCCTGCCACCCTGTCACCTCACCCCAAACCACGGGCTGGCAGCCCAGGCTCAGGACAGGCACAATTCCTGAGCTACTGTAAGCAACACCTTCACCTTAATTACAGAGCAAGCCCATTGGCAGGTCAGTACTGTCAGGATAAATAAGCATTTTCACCCAGTATTACGTTGCTCTATTTCCTTTGGCTGATGACCCTGGCTCCTGCCCAAGCCTGTCCCCAGTGAGCACACAATAACCACTCTTATCTGGCCTCTAATCCGTGTCAGATGTCACCTTAGCACGCACACATCTTTGTACACAGGCAATGTTTAAACAAGTGTAAGGGCACAAGGAACTCTTAATATTTGGAACAAGTTTGGGAAACACAAACTGCTCGTTTTCTGAAGAATGCTTCAAACTTTTGATTCTGGAAGACTGGATCTTTGGGAGCTATTGGGTTGAAATACAGCTGCATGCAAAATAGATCTTCAGGGTGACGGATGGGTCCCTCTGTGCAGATAAAACCCAGATTTAAAATATTTCTTTTAATTGTTATTGTCTTTGTGCTCAAGGACTGATTGTGGGAAAAACGCCATTCTCTGACCATAAAAATAAAAAGAAAATACAATAAAGCAGTAATTGGTCAATGATGATTGAACCAACGACTTTACAGTGCCAGTCAAACACACATAATAATTGCTCTTTGGACTCTTTATGAAGGTACACCACTGTTTCATAAGGCTAATCCAGCATTATAAATTCTTCATTTTACGTCAGTTTCCTCCATCAGCACAGAAGCCTTATGATAAATTGCATATATTATTAAAGTTTCCTAATTTAGACAACTCGTGATAAAAATGAAGAGTTATCTCCACTGAAGCAGGTCAGATGCAATCACTTTTTTGATTATTATTAATTCTTTTAAAAAGCTGAATGCCAAGGCTTTGGAAGTGTTGGGTGCTATGCTCTGCCCCCTCCTCCTGCAGTGGGAGGGGGAAAAAAAGATCACAAGAAGCTGGGAGCTGTGGAGGCAGGGGAGGAGGGAGCTCACCTGCCCGCAGCCTCCCAGCAGCAGGAGAGCTGGGCTCACCCCTGGTGTCTGTGCAGAGAGCCAGGGGCTGAGGAAAGGCCACAGACTCTCCTGAGAGCCCTTTATTGCAGGAGGGGAGAAGGAGCCCCTCTTATCCCCTAGTATCCATCCCTGTTAATGTCTTACAGACAGGCTGTAAATTCCTGGTGGTGCTAAATGAAGTTGGAAAGTCTCTCTGTTTTCCCTAGTGCATATCAGTGGCCTAACAGTGCTCCCAGGACCCTTTTTTGATTTCTCTCTCTTAAACCGAGTCTTGGGAACGTGTCAGGAGAAGGCCATGATTTAATTTGCAGCATTAGCATAAGCTCCTCCAGCAGCTCTCCAGCCGGGTTGTGCCCTTGCTCCCAGCCCCAGATCTGCTCTGCAGGGCACGCCAAGGAAGCTGGCACTCCACTCCAGTGAGAACACGGGGGGGCCTTGTCCTGGGTGGTCAATTTTGAGACTTCACAGCCTCTGTCAAACATGCTAATAAAGTCCCCAGTAGCTGGCTGTGGGACTGTCTATCAAACACCACCACAAAGGAAAGTGTTTTCTCTCCACAGCAGCATTCTCCCTTGCTAGCTAGTAGGGACCATCTCCACCTCTGCCTGGACAGTTTTTGGCCCCTTTCCAGAATGACTGACCAAAGCACAAAAAGACACAGACTCTGTCCTAAACCCCTCTGCACTGCCATGGACTTGTATTAGAGTAGTTCTTGACATTTGGGTATTACCAAGGAAGCAATGCCAGCTTCTGCCCAGCACAGGCTCTGCCTTGGTGGGAAGCCATGGCACCAAGTGCCAGAAGGAGGTAAGGAAGCAGACCTCCAGCCAAGGGTGCCCAAGGACCCAGGCAGGTCCTTTGCAGGCTACAAACTGTACAAAACTATTAATAAGAAATGTCAGATCGAGATAAAACCTGCACATGGAGAAGATAAGATGTGCCTGTATGTCAGTGAAATTTCTACAGCACCAAATGACACCGTAAGCTTTGCATAGCCACCTGCTAACACTGAAGGGAAGATAATAGAATTCTGTGGGTCAGAGAGTTGAACAGTGAAACCACACTGCTCAAACATGCACTGGCACTGCAGGACTTCCAGCCCAGGCTGCAATCACAGCTCCAGCAGAAGGGGCAAAGACACGAGCCAAAAAACCAAGGAGGAATGTGGAGCCTAAGGGCAGCTGAGAGGGGAAGTGACAGAGCAGAGTCACCCCTGGGTGCTGGCAGCGGGGCTGCCCCTGCTCTCACCAATGCACAGCCCCATGCTCCCATGCTCTGTGTGCCAGAGAAGCTGAGGTGCTGGGAAGGCAGGATAGGTGTCCACAACCTGCTCCTGCTGGCACAGGCAGGCTGCCTCCCAGAGAGCCATGAGGGGAACCCAGGGGAGTGGCTGAAATGGGGCTGTCAGTAACCTTTTCCCACTCTGTGCTGCCTTCAAGGGTGTGCCGAGTTCACCAAGTGAAAAATACATCTTGGGCATGGAGCTGTGAAAGGATGAAATTGTGGCTTTCCTCTGCACCCCAGACTTATCTACAGACCAGATCCAGATGAGATCCAGAGACATGGTAAAGGAAAACCTCCAGAATGCTGTAGAAGCCAAAGCTTTCCTTGTACCACAATGGCCCTGAAGCTCACCTGAATGGTAACACCAGGAGTCACAGTTTTGGTTCAGGGCACAGAGATCCACAAGCACTGACCTTGAGCCCCAGCTTCTGGAGAGGAGTGCAGCTTTGTCAGCCTCTGAAAACCCAGGCATGACCCAGGAATTTATAAATAGTCATTTTGTCCTGAAATGCCATCAGACAACAATGCAATTTCGACACAGGGGGTGTCAGGGGCTGGGGCAGCCCCCAGGAATGGGCTGCAGCCCAGATGCACCCCCAGCCTGACAGCTCCGGGGTGAGGGGGCTGCTAGAGCCTTGCCACTGACATTTTAACTGCTTAATACTAACTGCACTGATCAAAATTTATATTTGTTCTGTGCAGGCAGCAGTCTCAAGCATCAAAGCTTCTGTTTCAACACGGTGCCAAAACCCATAAAGTTTAAGGCTTGACCAAGCATTGATTCAGCACTAAAGCAGAAGCCTGGACTCTGGAGACTACTGAATAGCTGGATTAAATAAACACTTTAAAAATACCTCTAGTGCTGCTAGTAAAAACTGTGACTAAAGAAATTCATAGATGAATCTTTGTCTACTGAGTAGGGGGTTTATTTTCATCTATACAACAATTATATGGACAATGAGAAAAATGTTTTCTGAAGTAACTATAAAAAAAAGCATTCACAGTGAAATGAAGGGGCTAACTACAGGTATTTTAAGACTCAAATGACATTAATTCTCTTGGATGCTAATTAACAGGGCTCAGTGGTTCTACCAATACATCCTGTCTCTCTTACAGAGAAGGAAGACAAGGAAAGATCAGTAGGAATCAAAGAGGAGAGACAAGGACAAGACACAAGCTAGAGCAGCACTCGTGGCCAGCACAGCTTCAGTGTTTCAAAGGCTCAAAGAGTTAAACAAGAACCAGATGTATTTTTTGTCACAAAGTGATCTGAGCTTTCCATCAGGCTTAACACCCCAAGCTTGAGCTGAGCAGGGCGGGTAGGGTCCAGGGCCTCTCCCCTCTCCTTATCTAAGGACAGCCCCACCAGGACATCTCCAGGAGCAGAAAGGCCAGAAACAGGGGTGGACGTGCTCACAACCTCATCTGTGGTTTCACTGTACCACCCATTCCTCTTAAACCTGCTATCCTGGAGTCAGGTGATTCTCTGGAAATAACAACTAGTTAATGGATAGCATTTAAAGCTCTGGAACCAATTCTGCTGAGAGTAAAGGTACAGTAAGCATAGGTAAAGAGAGTATAGAGAGTGGGCGTGCTTCCTGACTCACAGTGAGGTTTCAGAACACTCCTGGGGTGACAAAGGGAATCTCATTGATGTACAGGTGGGTCTGTGCAGGAGGTGGAGGATCCTTGATAGGTCCCTGAGCCAGTGCAGAGAGAGCTGCCCCAGGGAGTTCATCCCAGAGGGCAGCCAGGCTCAGGAGGGGGAGGGCAGCACTGCTTGGGATCATCTGGCTGAGCAGCACAGTTAGTCCATCTGGAAGGAATAACTAATTATACCTCACCTCTATTTATGTCTAATTTTAACAGCAAATTTCCTAGGATATAAAACATGATCTGTTACCAGTCAGCCCTGGCGCTAACGAATGTCAATGAGCACTGTGTTACCCCAGCACTAAATGCTTCTGAACGTCTCCAGTTAGAGCTTTGGATTTCAAGAACAAATCAGAGAGGTGTATTTTGAAATCTACCTTTGTAAAACAGCCTAGTCGAGACGAGCCTTTCTTAGGATTTTTTTCATCTTCCTAAAAAATGCCACCATTAAACACCAACCAACAGACTGAAAAAAACACAAAACCAACAAACTGAACCCAAAGACCTGATTAAAAGAAGTTGTAGCCTGACTAGAGTGCAAACCAAGTTCAAGGCTGGCCCACAGAAGCCTTCTCATGGCTCCAGCACAGAAAGGAAGGGTAATCAAGGGTATAGTCTTGATTACCCTACACAGGCGAACTGAGTTACCCCAAAGACCCTCACAGAGTTTCATTGTAAATTGCCCTGCCTAATAAAGTAATTGACTTGGGCCTTTCTGCTCCAAATAGTATTTCTGTGCTGGCAAACCCCACTTGGTGTCCCCCGTGGTTAACCATTCCCCAGAGCTTCTCAGTGTTGCTCTGCCAGCAGTGACTTGGAACGTGCCTTGTTTGTGTCACCTGCGAGACCGTAACGGGGCTGAGAGCTGCCAGCAGCCACCTCAGATGTTCCCACTCTGGCATTACTTCTCTTCATACTTCCTTCCCTTACAGCAAACAAATTTAAATTCGCTCCTACTATTAACCTTTTATCACTGGGCTTGACAACTTTAAGGGCCTGAACAAGCAAACAGCAAAGAAAATCAATGGGGAGCACGCCAGAGGCAAAGGCAAGTAAGGCCACAAAGTGTAGTTACCAAATGACTGCTACTCCTGCTCTCCTTAGGAAACAACTGGGTTACTCATAGTCCAAACATACTGGGAGCTGGGGAGATGCTGAGGGAATTACAGTAATCAAGTCTGGTGGTCAAAAAGAGCAGGGCTGCTCCTAGTAGTTCCCTGCAGGACACAAAAGGGCTCACCACAGCCTAGGCAAACGTCACAACAAGCAAAGAAAAAACCAACACCCGAACCCTTTGATATCACATCAGCACAGCAAAGTTCCACAGGAAGATCAGAAGTCTTGCTAGGGGTGTCAGATCAATGAGCTACCTCTGAGCTTCCCTTCTCACCAGGAAAGGGACCAGTGGCAGAAGCAGACAGGTGGTCCTAGGTGGTCCAACAAGGTGCTTAGAAGCCTTGTAAAGAGAAAAATATAAAAATGAGAGGACCTTCCTAGGATGAAATCTCTACACCAGGGAATCCCTGGTGTCCAGGCAGGCTTGGAGTAGCAGAATAATGTGGTTTCAGTCAAGTCAGCAGATGAAGGAACATCTTGGAAAGGAGAAAGCCCAGAGCAGCAAACCCTTTTCTAGCATTATCCTTGAGGATGATTTGGGGCAGAAACATGCTGGGGAGGACATTTTCTACTGGTCTAGCACTTCTCTCTTTTCTCTCCCTAAAGTGAGAGGTAAGTCTTCTCCTAATATACCCTTTAAATCCCACAAGTGAGTAAAACCTGAGTAACTCACTGCTCAAGTCAAAGCATTCCTGTTCTCCAAACACCTTCTCCTCTTCCTACAAAGTTCTCAGACACACAGGTAGCTTGGTGCCAATGGGCTGCTGATTCTGGTATCTGGCAAGAAATACCAGCCTTTGTTTTTCAGAGCACTGATCTTGGCTAGCAGAATGGCACTGCAGCTTGGATTTGAGGTTTTCTGCAGTCACTTGAGTGATGGAAGATGTCATATCCTTTTACTCTCAGAAGGAAATGGCAGCCTAGAAAGTCAAACTACAAGAAAGTCACTGACTGAATCTGGAGGAGCTACCTCTCTGTCAGAAGATGAGCTGAGCTCCTGAGCACCAGGGGAGGTGTGAGGGGAGCAGGGCTGCAGGTGGAGATTTCAGCCCAGCTGATCAGCTGGGATCCTTCCCCTGCCCAAACTCAACTTTGTGTTCTGGCTGTCACCAAACTTGTGAACTCCAGTGCCTGCCAGGCACAGCTGAAGGCCCTGACCCAGGACAGTTTCCTTCATGGCTGGGAGAGCAGTGCGGCTGCATAGGGACAGGCTGGTTTGGAAAGCTGTGGAAGAGGAGGGTTAACTGTACAAAGAGTGAAGTTAACACTCCATGAGAACTACTGCAGCACACACCAGGAGGCTAGCAAACTCACAGAGGAGCCCTCAACTGAGGAGAGAGATCAAAATTAGCCCTCTGGGACATGTGGTTTGCTACTCTGCCTGTTTAAATAAGCTTAATTTTTTCAGTTTGCTAACAGGAGGCACCTTCTGCCAGCATTTAAGCATTTCATTCTGAGGGGTGAGTTTCTCAGGCCCTGGAAGCTGTAACACCAGCAGAGAGCACCTCAAAAAGCAAATCGGGGAGTTTGTTTCTCAGCTCCATCCCTGTCCCTGTGCTGACACAGAGCTCCACTGAAGTCATGCTTTATATGAGAAGGAAACAGCTGGCAACCATCTGAAATGCTGTCCATTAACCTCTTGCTAATATGGATGGTTTTACAGCTACCACGTCTCTTCATGGCCGAGCTGCACTTTCTCTCTCTTTAACTTGGGTTTTATTACTCAAGAAATATCTGGGGGCTGATGTATTTAGTCAGCAAATCATGTGGGGGCTCTGTTCCTCTGAATGGAAGACTGGTATTAAATCAGAGTTCCTTTTCTGGTACAAACCTGCCCAACAGTGCTGTTAGGTTTGGGCACTTTTGGATCTGCTGAGGGCTGTGTCTGATGGTGGGAGATGGCAGCACAAGGTCTCTGTGCTCCCCTGGCCAGCCCCAGCACCCACCTCCAAAATATTCCATCTGCTCAGCTTCCACTGCCTTCCTGAAACCCTCAGACACAGGTTCCCAGGCCAGGGGGAAACAAGTTCCTTTTCAAAATGGAAACATCACGACACTCCTGACACGCAAAAAAAAAAAAAAAAAAAACCAAACAAAAAACCAACCAACAAAAAAATTACCATCAGATATGTTTGTGCAGCAAGCTCATTCTTGCCTTTTTATAAAGCCACAAGAGATATAAAATATAGAACATCCAGGGACCACATGAAAAGGATGTCTGGATCTGTTAAAACATAAAGAAGGCTCTACCAGCCAAGGGCAAAAGTTTAGCAACAATAAAAGTGTCTTTAGGGTTTTTTTTTTAAAAATGCATAGAGAGAGGAAAAGAGTTTGTGGTCATGTTTTCCAGCTTTATGTATATTTGTCTATCATTTTAATATAAACAGGGTGTATTTATAAAGCCTAAAGAAATGGGAAACAGATTCACTGGTTTCTAAATGCCAAGAAGTCTCGTCAAGGATGATAAGCAATTAAAGAGGAAAGTCAATCAAACTTTTATGACACTTCTGACCAAGGGTTTTATTTTTATTGCACAAAATCCAATGTGACAACAACAGATATATACAGTAGCTGCACCCACCCGTCCTTCTGTTGTGAGGGGCCTGCCAGCATTCCCAGTAAAACCCCACTCCTGAGGGGAAAGCAAGGCTTGAATTCACCTACCCTTTGGCAGAGGGGTTCCCAGCACTTCTGCATCTGCACAGGAAAGCTTAGAGAAATGGGCACAGGAGTACAACTGCCACATACCTCCACAAATACCTTTTCAGAGCAATTCTCCACACAGCCTCTAAGGAAACACGCTCTGTTTCCTACAGTAAATGCTAAGGGGGGTCCAGAAGTCCTTGAGTAGCCCTGAAAGAATGAAGCAGAACTGGGAGGAAGCGGGAGAGCAGACAATGCAGCTGGTGCGTTATTTTGCACCAGTCCCAAACACTCAGCTTGCAGAGTGGTACAGACAATTTTATATTGACAAGGCAGAACTTCAGTTGTCAGGTTTTGACAGGCCAGTTTGGTAGTGAGGAAGGTTTGGCTTTTTCCTGAGAGAGGGGGAAGGGGGGGAAGAAGGAAGGTGCTAATTAAAGACACAGAGCATATTATGTGCCCGGAGAAAGATAATTGGAAAGTCTTGCTAATGGCTCTTTTGATAAAGAATATCCAAAACCAGTGACTAAAATACAGTGCAGTGAAAGTGTCTGTATATTTTACAGAAGAGGGATGCTGCTTGCTTCAACCCGTAGAGTTCCTGTCTACAATAAGCAGTTAGAAATTCTAATTCATGAAGAATGTTTTGAGAGACACAAGTTTTGAATCATTAAGCAACTGCAACTTATACATCAAGTGGCCAGAAAAGAAGGATAAGGCCAGGGGAAAGTTAGTAACAAGCTTTTTGAGATAAAATGCCTTTTTAAAATAGTGGTTTATTTATTTATTTTTTAAGAAACAAATTGTTGTGATAGCTCAGTCAGTAGGTACTGACCTGGAGCCCAAGGACAGCCCCAGTGCACCCACCACCTGCACCTGTGACACAAATGCCTCCTCTCTGCACTTACCCTTTAATTCAAGCATAGTTCTTTGGCTGGAAAGCAGCTCAAGCACAGAAGCCCAGCTATGCACTGAAGTAGAGGAACCAGGAGGAAAGGGGGAGCGTGGACAGCAAAAAAGGCTTTCAGCTAGAGGGTTTTCTAGTTCTTATTTATTTATTTTATTTAACATTCTGGGTTTTTTGTTTTTTGCATCTCCTCCAGCTTACTAGCTCTTGAGAGCTACCTGCCAGAATGCAAAGCACTTTGGTTTTTTCTATCACCACTTGGGATGAGCATTCTTGAGGGCCCGGAATGTTTATATATTGTTTAATTTTGGGAGAGAGGCTCTAAGCTCTGTTTTATCTGTCAGATGACATTCACCCTGGTGTAAATCCAGAGCACATCCCTAGCAGCTCTAGTCAGTCACAGAAACAACTCCAGCATTATACAACAGGATCATTTCAGGATTTCACCCTGAAACTGCACCAGGCTTTGCCCCCAGCCAAGCTAAGCCCCAGACCCTTCTCAGAGTCCCTTCAGTCAGAGCAGCCACCTGTGTGCTGCCCACAGAAACCTGGCAGCCCACAGGGCAGCAAATGATTATAGCTCAAGAACTTTGTTGTCTCGGCTTTATTGTAAGCAACAAATGATTTTTTTAATTTTTTTTTTTTTTCTTAAATGCAGGCTCACAGCTCACCCTGCCATAGGAGGGACATGTTTATAGGGACTGAAGAGCCCTCAGGAGCAGTCAAGTTACAAACAGCTCGTGTCTTGCAGGGCTGTTTGAGCCTGAGCATTTGTGCTCCCTCCCTTGGTGCTAGGTTTGATTCAGGAAGTTAAATATATTGTGATGTGAAAAATACAGGGAGGTATCAGCAATGAACTGATAGAGCAGACTGTCTTTCCTCTTAAACACCAGGAGACTGCTCTATGTTAGTCAAGCAGAATTAATAATTCACATTGAGTAAGCTGGAAAATTAGATCTCCTTCTGACTATGCCTGCAAGCAGCTTACAATTTGGGTTTTATTCATTATTCTTGGAATCATCTATGAATAATTCTTGGTCTGCTAGAACTTGCTGTGGGAAGCAAGTTCAGAAAGGGGAATGAGCCCAGCTTTGGCCACTGCAGGCAATGTGATGCTGTTGTTCAGATGCAGAGTGGTCAGTGAGTGTCCTGCCAACTTGCTGACCTCCCCCCTGAGGAGATGAAACACACATCTGCTCTGAGCTGCCAGGACAACACCGAGCTGCTCTCTGTGCCTGCTGCAAGTTTCATTTAGCAACAGGAGAAAGCTGGAAGAGGGGCAGAAGAAGAGGAGAGAGTCCAACAGCACTTCCAGGGCACAGGGCTCAGCATCTAACAAGTGGGCCATAAATGAAACCTCACTCCCTGCCCAAAGTCCAGCCTGGAAATGGTATTCCAGCTTTGTTTGATGGGAGTGACAACACCTCCAACCTCTGCTCAGCCACCGCTGCCTCCTCACCTCTCTGGGAGCTGGGGGAGCCTCACTCTTCCCTCACAAACCAGAGGTGCAGTGGAAATGTGCTCAAAACCAGCCTGGAACCCAGGGAGCAATGCAGCAAGCAAGAAGCACGAGCCACCTCCCATCTACACGTGACTCTGGCCACAGATTCAGAGGGGAAAACTGCAGGCTGTGCATTTCTGCTCTGATTCCATGTCCTCGCAGAGGATGAGAAGATCTCTCCAGGTCCTTCCTGCCCTGCATTTCTAGGATTTTAAAGAACACCAGCAAAAAGGTTCTGGGTAATAAAGAGCTGGTGGTGAATTGCATCATCCAACACACTGATTTCACTAATGAAAACCAGCACAACCAGCACTGCAGATGGAGTCAGCTCCATCCTGAACTTCCTTGCTTTTCTGGGATTAGCCAGACCCTTAACAGTCCCTTAAACATATTTTTTTTCTTTGTGGTTAAATTTTTTATCATGCTTATCATCCAGGGAGCTCCTAGAAATAATAGCAAACATGCATGCACAAGGGTCACACAACTGCTAAAATGTTAATGCAGTTTATCCTCCCTGGATTCAGCAGTTCTCCTGACCCAAGAAGTTTGTCCTTCTTGTACTTTGTACTCCATTATTCCAGGATACTGAGTCTGTATATTTTTCATTAGCTGCAAAGATACAAAACTCTGGAGATGCTGAAAGGCAGGGGCTGTTAATCTGGAAAACTGAGTAGGGGCAAAGCCTTTCTCTAAAATGTTTCCCATTTCTACTGCTGGGTAGCTTTTGGTTTGGAGTCATCTGAAGCCCTCAGCTTCCCAGCAGGCTGTGTCTCTGCCAGCAGCCATGGCAGGCAGGGTGAACACGTGGCCCTTTCTGCTTGCTAAGAGGAGCAGAGCTGAGCCCAGAGGTGGCTTCCCTCAGCCCTTCCCAGCAGCCACTCACCCTGGCAGGGATAAGGCCACTTCACCTCTCCCATCCTGTCCTGGCTGACAGCATTAACCAGGGGCTCCAGGGAAGGCAGGGGAAGTTTTTCCATGAGCTTAAACAGGGATATTCTCTTGCACTCCTGCCCCTGTCCCAGGCTCTCTTCAACCCCCTTCAAAGCCAATCATTAGTATTTTCTCCCTTTAGCACAGAATTTTATGTCTTTCTCTCATTTCAACATCCCTCCTATTCCTCTGGGTTTTTTTTCTAGTGATAAAAGTGAATATTATTTTGGTTTTCTAACAGAATGAAAACAGAAAAACTAAACCAAGGCAGAAGCTCACCACAGAATTTTTCCAGCAAATCAAAACCAATTTTTTTTTTCAAATAAAAACCCATTTAGATTCACAATTACAACAACTTTTCAGTGAAGTGGCTTTACAGTTTCTCTTCATCTACCAGAGATACCCACACAGAGGCTGGCACTGTTAACCAGCTGCAGCATCCCACAAACAGCCCCACTCTGCAGAGCCCCTTGCTGAGCAGTGAGGATGTTTGTAGCTTCATTCCCAGGAGGGAAATCTCCAGGGTGCCAGTAATCAGTTCTCCTAATTCTCTGTTAATAAAAAGGGGAAACACAGCAGGTTTGTTGCTGTTTGGAAGAGGATCCAGGATATCCCATGAGTGGTACTTGTGCCATGGCTGACATCGGGATCTCTTCTAGGGGGAAGAGCCTCCTCTTCAGCAGGAGGATCCAATTGCCATGGGTTTGGGGAGCTGAGCTCCTGGCCACCTCTCACCTCAAGCCTGGAGTGAGGACTTGTTCTGCACCCTGTGCCTGGCTTCCCCACAGAGAAAATCCAAGGTTGGGGCCAGAACAACTAAAAAGTCACTGGAAAGGTTTGCAGATGGGACTGAAGTGATTTTTCAGCTCGGTGTCACTGAATTTTTCCTGTGTGTATTTCCTTAGTTTCTGTGCCATCTCCAGTAGATACCAATCACCACCATCACCATCATCCAGGTTTGCAACTGGGATACTGGGAAAAATAACAATTGTACCCAGCTGAGTGTGTCCAGGTCAGTGGTGAAAATGAAGTGTACAGGCTCTAGCCAGTTGGTTTTATGTGCTGTTTACTAAGTGCAACCTGAAATCTCAAAGTCTTGTTGGACTTCATACATCAAATGTTACCTAAAAGCTTACTAATAACTTCCCAAATTAGTTAGCTTTAAAAAAAGGCAGAAATGCTACCTCATTCTGCTAGGTCATAACAAAACCATCAACCCTGCTTGAAATATTCCAAGTTCAGGCTAACTAATATTTTTTCATCCAGACCCCAATCTTTTAAGCTTTAGTCCATTTCTGTCCTGCTCTTGTATTCTTGTTCCATCTGCCCTCTGATGGGGCAGGCCTGCAAGTCTGCATTCACACTAGAAAAAATAGCCATTGGAGCTGAAAAACAGTCTTTATGGAGGAAAAAATACTTCAAGGGAAAAGAACTGGAATAACTTCTTCAGAAATGACCACTGGGATATGTCAGGGTAATGGTTTTCACCTGCCACATATTTAGGGTGGAGAGAGGAAGTTGCATGCACCAAACAAAAGGATGCCTTCCAGACAAGCTGGTGAATAAAAATAATAATGATTGCTGATACATTGAAGCCACATTCATGGTTGGCAGCTTTCCTGTCATGCCAAGAACTTCTCCAACGCCCCTTTTATTTATGATGAAAAAAAAGTGACATCACATTTTGTCATGAAAGAATACTGTAAATGATGCTTCTTTAAATTACACTCACTCTTGTTCTCGAAGCAACTCTCCAATAATTTATGTCTGTAGTCCTCCACACATGCTGCAGAAGTGGATACAAAATGCAGCTGTGGTCAACCACCATGTGATTCCAGGCTGATGCTAGCTCAGGAGCTCAGGCTGCAGACTGGGAGAAGAAAGAGGGAGCAGATGTTCCCCCCAGTGCTTTTCCCTCCCCTCGAGTTCTGCCATGTTACTGAAGTACCAGCCCACCAGAACTCCCATGTTTACAGCCATGTCATTCAGGCTAGAAAAAAGGAAAACATCCTGGGAATCAAACGTGAACACTGCTGGGTCTCCAGCAGAAAGTGCTGATTTCTGCTGAGAACATGGAGCAAGAGGAGGAGGACTGTGCCTTCTCTTCTCCTGCCAGCACCTCAGAGCATCAGGAGCAGCAAGTGACGCCTCTTCCCTACCGGGAGACCCTTCAAGAGACTGAGATGTCAGTACCAGCAGCCAGGTCTGTCTGTGCCTTCCATCTCATGTTCCCTAGCTCCTCCAGTGTTGTTGAAGCACATATTTATGGGCTTCTCAACATTCCTGTTTCACTGAAGCCAGCATAGAGAAGATGTCCAGCAGCACCACAGACCAGAATTTACTGCTATTTGGGGCCCTCAGAAAACATCTAGGTTTGCAGTGGCAGTAAGGGTTCATTTCTCCTCCCCTTTCTCCTGGTCATCCTTTCCAATATAGCCACTGAGCTTTATGAATGCAGGTGCCAAAGTAGTTCTCAAGTGAGTTCTCAGTTCCTTTGAATTTGGGATATTAAGGTATGAAGGATGTGAAAATTCAGACACTTAAGAGCTTAAAGATAGCACAACTCTGCTGACCTCAGCCAACGCTCCCAAGTGAGAACATTGGAGCAAAGCAAGTAGAAAGAACCAACATTTCTGATTTAAGCTACCCAAGGAGAGAGTGCAGAAGCCAGTGAAAGATGCTGTGCATCATGTCCCTGTATCGATTGCAAGGTAAAAATATTAAACACATAAATGGGTAGCAACAGAACCAGAAAGGGATGTGTGACTTGAGTGAGCGGTGCTGAGAGGAGCACTGAGAACAGCTGGCACTTAGGTAGGCTAAAGGGAACAGAAAATGCAAAGGAGATGATCAAGGAAGAAACAGGCTCCTACAAAAACAAATGAATATGTATTCTGCTCTTTGCTTTTGGTGGAATTTAACACATACATATTTTTCATTTTCTGGTCCTGTCACCCCCACACACACACATTCTACTTTTCACATTTATAAACTTAATGAAAACCCTGCAAGGGTCCAAAATTCTCCAGAGTTACAAACCAAATGCAGCTCTGATCAAACATGGCTGATACCAGGATCAAGGATGAATCCTCTGTGTCTTGCTGAACAAAAAAATACAGCTCTTAGAGGATGCCTTTCTCTTTCCTCTGCTTTTCTTTCAACATGCAAGTTTGGTCCACTATTCTACTTAAGATTTCTGACTTCCAAATAAAATAATCCTTTGAGTTCAGATGATTAGGAGAGCCAAAAGGCATTGTTTTAGTTTTTGCTACATTTAAAACCAGTTTGTTTTCCTTGAACCAGTCTGTCAAAGTCTTTTTGCAGTTCAGGCGTTATGTGAGAAACAGATTTGCCATTAAAATGCACAGTCGTGCCATCTGTATCAAAATGTATAGCACAGTAATGACATAGCCTTGCAAAATCATTAATAAAAAGAAAAAAACAGGAATGACTGACACTACTCAACTCGGGGAGGGGGGAGGATAGAGGGGAGAGACATTGACACCTTTGACTGACAAAGGGGGGAAGAGACAGCCCTGTGAAGAGAAACAGATTGATGCTTCTCCCAGATTCTTTGTCTTCTGACAGAGTATGGGCAGCAGCACAGGCCACCTACTCGCTGCGCTAACGCCTGCAGCACCAGGCCAAAAGCTCTGCTGAAGCCAGCTACGAAAGGTTCCTGCTACGTTTTCATTTCTCTAGGGTCTGCTTGAAAGAGGTCGTCACCAAAGGCCTGCTCAGAAATCCCCTTTCCCCAGGACCCGCTCCTCTGCACCCCTGCAGCAGCCAAGGACCCCACGTTGGTCCCTCTGCAGCTGACCCCAGCCAGGCTGCCCCCTCACCCTGCACCTCCTCTCAGTGCCACAATTCAGAACCTTGAGACTGTCTGGGCCAAGCCCTGGCAGTGCTGGCAGCCCCCTGTGCACCCCCACTTCTCCAGGGTCATCCTGCTTGCAGCAGAGCAGGCACCCATCTCCTTTCAGTCCCAGAGGTGATGCTGAAGTAGCCATGTCCTTCAGGTTCTCCCTTACAGGGACACCACCACGAGCTAAGGGGTCCAAGCAGCAGCACTTGCAGCAGTGATGCAGAGTTCCCTCAGTGGCCTGGAGAAACCCCGTTGACTGCTGGCAGCCCTCACATCACACCTACTGGGTATGATTTAGGTCCAGGGTTGACGTGTGTTGGTCCTGCCAAGCCAAGAGGATACTGTCATTCACAGGGGCAGACATGCCAGTCTTCCAAAAATAGGCCCAGGAGGAAAGGAAGGATGAGGGCATCTGACAAAGACGCACATATGGGGTTTTTGGATGGCTAAATAACAACCAGCTCTCAATCTTTTCCTCGGGTCACACAGGTGAACTTTTTCCTTAGGCTGAAGCCTTCTAAAAATACCATGGAAAAAGAGTCATTTTTGGCTCTGTTGAGTTTTACAAGTGTCCCTGAAGCTTTGTTTACCCAGCATCTTGTCAACGTGGCATATGCATCTCTTTGCTCTCCACTGCCCGCTCCACCCTTTGCGTCTGGCTGAGTGCTGAGAGCCACAGCCTCCGAGCAGCCCTGGGTCACAGCCCAGGTCTTCTGCTGAGTCTAATGACATGTGCTGAAAATCCCAAAGCACCCAAACAATAAAAGCCATCAGAACATCTCTTACAAGGTATTTGCTAGCCTTCACCCCAGGGACTTCACTATCATTTGAGAGAAAACATTGTAATTGTGGGAGAATGATAGATTGCAGTTTTCCTCGGACTTCCTAAAGTTAACCACTACCATTACAGACCTAAATTTGGAGCAGCCTGTTGTGCCACTTGGAGGAAAGCCACTGGTTCAGCACTAGCAACTTCAGTGCAGAAAAAGAACTTTTCAAACGATGATTCGTCTTTCTTCAGCGTCCCACTATTTTTAGAAAGATGAGAAAGTAAAGCATGCCTCCTTTTCAATCTGGCTTTTACTGCACCCTGTAATTTATGGCAATATAATAAGTAATTTGAAAATAAAGATTTGAGACAACATTTCAGCATTAGTGTTTTTAAGACAAAACAAACAGTCAAAATAAAACCCAAGCCGCAGCAAGGAGATCTATCATTAAATGCCTACTTTCTGCTAAATTTGTAGTTATGGCAGCTTAAATCTCAAACATTTGTTGTGACCTCTTGCAAAGTAAAAATAATCATATTATTCATTGTGGTTCGGGACCAATATAGGGTATTATTTCATCCTAGCCTTAAGTACTTATGGAATTATTTTGGGTATCCTTTAAGACTGTATTAATTACCCATTGCTGAGTCCAAGGGACTGCTGCTTTTCAGAGAGAAATCCGTCTCACCTCACCATACTTGCTTTGTTTGTGAAGCTTAGCACTCTTTAGGCTCATTTATGCATAATACATCAGATGTGACCTGTTTAATCATTGCCAAAATTCTTCTGAATCAGTATCTCTGTACGAGTTCATTAGACACAAAGGCTTTTGACTGCTGATGGAAAAATTCAGACACCCTTTTTCTCTTGTTCACTGAGTAAAAGCTGCTACTGCACTGTGGTGCCAAAACTCAGTGTTAGACTGCAGCGAGTAACACATGCCAAGCAGTTCAACCAAGTCCATTCACTCTCTCAGACAGCCCTTAAGCTGTCCCTGCTTCTCACACGGGTGTCTTTCTGAGAGAAGGAGAGTCCCCTCTGCCAGGGAACCAGCCCCGGGCTGGGATACGGCAGATCTTCTGCTCCCTCCGTTTCTATTTTCTCCTGGCACTTGGGAATTACATGACTTGATCATAAAAAAGTGTTCTCCTACCTTGGTTTTAAGGAATGGAAATGTCAGATTGAAAAGTTTTCCAGAAACTGCTATATGAGAGTGTCAAGTGCTACATATTTTCTCCTATAGGAGATGGGCTGAACCTTGGAAACCTTCCTCAGGCACAGAGGGGAATTTGTAGGCAGGGAAGCCTATCAGTTTTCTTCCTCCTAGGATTACTGAAAATGTAACATCTACTGAAGACAATATACAACTTGCATTCAAATCCTCCCATCTTTTGAGGTCCGGACTCACGTATCTAGTATTGCTCCCTTCACTCTTCAAACCCATCCCAAGCCTGTACTCTGACCCATCCAAGCACAGCACCAAATCATGCATGAACTCTGACTTTAACCTGCATGTGCACCTCAGGGAGGGAAGGAGGTTTTTCCTACCAGAAAGACAAGTAACTCGACTTTGAGAAGCCAGAGACACCACACATACATTTCAAATCTCCTGTCCAGGATCCAGAGATCAGGAGATCCAGAGGTGGCAAGCAATCTTTCATTTTTAAAAGGGCCAACAAACCAGAAATGGCTATCTCAATATCAAGGGCTCACAACCAAGTTCTACACAACCAGGTGATCACTTCAGGCTCAAAATTAATATTTTTCCATTAGAAATCCTTCTCTAAAGTCCAAAACATTCCGGAGCTCTCGTCAAACTCAAGAGCTGCCAAGTGCTCACTTTGCCTGACAGTCCAAAGCATCCAGACCCAGAAATCTGGATTCTGACTTTGGTCACTTGAGAACCATGCAATCCACCTCTCAGGAGGCAAGTGTGAGCTCTACAGCAGCAACTGCAAAGACTGACATCCTCTCTGGGTTTACACCCATCCCCGCTTGCTGGCTGCAGTGTGCCTTGGCAGGTAAAAAGAAGAGACTCTAGCTCTCTCTTTTTCTTTCCTGAGTTCCTAAGCTTTGTTGTTTGGCTTGGGTTTTTTGGTTGTTTTGGGTTTTTTTTTTTTTCTGTTGTTGCTGCTATTTTAGACCAAGAAGAACATGCGCTTTTGGAGAGAAAACAAACATTAATAATTTTTGCCCTTTTTTCAACCATTATGCAAATGACTCATGTAGACAATAAGCTGAAACTTCTTAATTAACAATTGATCTTTAGTCTGGCTTTTTGTGCTTTACAACATAGTATTTGTACCCATTTGTAGTAATTTGTTTGATTTTTAAATACCTTCTTAACTTGGGTATGACATGTACTACATCTGGGTGTTGTTTTTTCCCCAGTGACAATATTTCAGTAACACTGACTTAAATTTATGAGGATGGTACAGAAGGAGCAGTAGGAAAGGCAAAGAAAGAGACAGAAAATGCATTTTAATTGTAGCTGATAACTCCAGGCAAGCACAGACACTCTTGTCTGCCTACCTGAATATGAAATCCTCTGGTCATACTGGTCTTCTCACCAAGGCAGATGCAGAGAAGCTTATGGGGACCAGGCTGAAGCTAATCTAGTGGCAGAGCACCTGTCCCCCCCCTGTTCCAGCTGTGTTAGCATTCATGGAACACTCAAGGCTTGGGAACAAGAGGTGAAGAGGTCTCTGTTCCTAAAAGCCCTTTCCCATTCGTCTTCTTGAATTGTGTGGAACTCTTAATATTTAGAGCTGTTTTTTCCTTTTAACTAAACATAGCCTGAGGGGGGGGGAGGAGGGAAAGGCTTTACACCAAATGGTGATGTCAATGTCACCAAAATGTAGATTTTGTGGGGAAAATAAATGTTTCCTTTCATAAATCAAAAATGCTATTTAAACTGTCGTAGCAGTGCTTGTAAAACTGGGGGAAGACAGAAAATTCTCAAACATATTGATATCATTTAAAAACAAATAGGGCAAGCAGACAAGGAACTGATTCATTTTTAACATTCGTAGAAAAACAACGTCAAAAACATTGTAGATATTCATTAAAATAGACTTTCATTTACTACCAGCTCTAGAGGAAAAAACCCATACTTATATTCTTTCGAGTCCCACATATCTGCTAAACCACAACGAATCAGACACAAAGAAATGGTAAAAGACATTCATAAACACAAGTGCCAATGTGCATGCATCAGAAAAAAGCTAGTAATTTAAGGCTCTTGAGTGGAACTGCTCCCCAAAGAATGTTATTAAAAACTCTTGCAAGTAAAATAATGTTAGTAAACACCTTTATGATGAAATAATTGTGTGGCAAGCACTGTCACATAAGAACATGGACCCATAGCCAAGGACAACTGCTCTACTGTGCTTAATTCATTTGTGAAGCATGAGGTGTCAGGTTTATGTGGTTCAGCTGAGATTAGTGTGGATTTATTTTTTTTAATTATTCCTACAAGGCTAATGGATTATTATATATTTTGCTGGAGACTGCATTCCACAGCACGTATTCTATAAAGAGGATGTATGATGTACTCAAGGCTTGCTTTCCCCATGAACTGATGAACCAACAGACATCTCCCTATTGTATAAGGTACTGGTTTGGGTTGTATTTAAGAAAAGATGATTTGCTTAGAGGATTGTGAAGTTCTGGGAGGAAGAGGTGTGCTGCCCACAGAATCCTGTTGTGAGGATTCAGGAAAACACACAATGTGCAGCCCAAAGGCTTTGCTATGGACAAGTGGACAAGGTCCACATGGACAAGTTCCCAGGTCACTGGTTCGGAGCCTTCCAGTCACCTCCCACACAGAATAAAATGCAGAGCAGGAGCATTTTCAAAGCCCAGAATGGTTTGAAAGACAGAGGCCTTTTCTACTTCCGTGGATCAAACTCAGCTTAGGAACACACAGCCTTGGATGACTGATGTTTACTGGCTGCATGCTGCTGTACATGCCTGGGATCAGCAGGGAGACCCAGAGCTCCTGCCTCCAATCCCCCAGGCTGTGCTCATCTCCAGCCTCAGGGCTCTCTGCCACCACACTCCACACCATACCAGGCTGCCAGCCCCTCCACCGCCCTGGCAGAGATTCTGGAAGCCCCTGTGGTACCTGCTTTCCCCTGACCTGTACAGCAGGACTGACTCCCTGGAGACCCAGCAGCCTGCAGAGGAGAGAGCAGCAGCTAGAGGAAAAATGCCTCATCAAGCCTTCATCCAAACCTCATCTGTGCATCTCCAGGCAGATCCTCACAAGTGCCTTGTCTCCACAAATGAACGTGGTCTCTGCACAGCCTGTGACTGTAGCTTCTGCCCACCCAGCCAGTCACCCAGGGGCACGGGTGGTGGCAGCCACACGTGGAGGCTCAGGAGCACCTTCCCAAAGCCAGACTTCCCTCTGAAGGAGACACCCTTCACAGCCTCACCACCCACTCCTCTGCTGGCACATTGCCTCTCTCTCCTTCCAGAGGTCTCTGTCCACATTTGCTCCCTTAAAATGGGCGAGGGACTGTGTTGCCTTCAACTAGACACATGCAGGTGAAATACCCCAGCAGACTCATCCAGCTCCTCAGCTCTCCCTGTTTCAGCACTGCCTGATTTAGTCTTCAGCTGCTTGCTGAGAGGGAGCAGTGGAAGGAAGAGCAGGTCGTGTGGTCCCTGTTCTGGTGACAAGGGATGCAGCAACACAGAGGAGAGTGAATGGTACCAAGCACAAAGTGACTGTAAGAAGGGCCATGCGAGGGCAGCGGGGTGCCCAGCAACCGGACTCCTCCCTACAACAGGGCAGACCTTTTATTTTGGGGAGACAAGAAACACCCACCTGAGCAAGCCTGGCTCTGCACGTGGAAACACAGAGTCCTGCTCACCCCAGTGAGCCCCCAAAAGCCTCCATACCAGCAAAGCTCCACCTGGGCAGCAGGGCAGAGAAAAGTCTGGCATACTGGGGTGCTCTGTTAAAACTGAGGATTGCTTCTCTCTGCCAAAGTCATTTCAGTGCTATTGTATAATACTGAGGGAGAAAAAAAAAACTTTTATTTTCCACTAACCAGGTTTTCACACCACCTACAACCCAGGATTAAACTTCAGAGGCAGTTACACAAAGAAAAGGATCTCAGCAAAGAAATCAATCATTTGTCAAGTGTGGGTTCAGCACCTCTGAAAACCAGGCCGGTTCTCAGGTACATGAAGATGCAAGATCTTTATTTAAACCACCTCCAACCTGTTTTCCCTCCTTCCTCCCAAAACTGCAACCTAAATGTCTTGAGAGCTCACATTTCAGTACCAGTCCCTCTGGTATTCTTCAGCAGCACCAGCTGACATCTCCTTCCCAGGGCTGGGTGAAAAGGGAAATCCCACCATGCAGGCACAGCAAGACAGCTTTTGCTGTACCAGTGGCACCAGAGGCCACAGGGCTTGCTGTCACAGCCATCCTACAGCTCTGAAACTGGAAGTTAGGGATTTCAGGAACCTGCAGGCTCAGAAAGAGAGCCTTTGACATCCTGCTCCCTCCTCTCATTGATCTCCTCCTTACTTTAAAGCCCTTTGTTAGAATTAACAGTCTGCAATGCAGAATGATCCCAAGTAAAGCTGGTTCAAGTGATTCATAAACTTTTAGGACTCTGCTGTTTTATAGGTGTGCTCAGAGCTCCTGAACAGCCAGACCCCACTTTCATCTGTATTTTGGGGGTTTTTTTATTGTATGTACACAAGCAGAGTAGGCAGGACTGGTCCATCAGCCCCCTGCCACTTCACTGTGGGTAACTGAGTTCAGTGTCACCTTTCCTGGAATAACTTCAACCCTTTCCCATGCAGTCACGCGAACTCTTAAAATGCTTCATGGTACACCAAGACCAACCATGCAGCAAAATACTTCTAGGATTCAGACCACAAGATCAAAGCAAAGCATTTCAACGACTGGAACAGATGTGAGTTCCAAGTCCCTGCCTCCCCAGGTAGTCCAAAAGCAGGGAGGGGTGGCAAACCCAGGGCTACCACCAGTGTCACTGCGGCCACTTTCCTCTAAAGCAGAGGAGCAGCTGAGGGCACAGCACTGCCAGCCTGGGAAGTGGTGCTGCAGCTGGGAGTCACAGCTCCAACCCCCCAGCTGGTGCAGCTGGAACCCTGCCCTGCCCTCGGGCTCGGGACCTGTTGCTGCCTGAGTCCAGGAGAGACCCTGCCCCAGGGCAGAGAGAGGCTGGAGCAGGTGGTGATGGGCTCTGCTGCATCCCTGCACACCAGAACATTGTTATTCTCGGGTGCCGAGGGTTTGGGGGCTCTGTATCCTGCTCTTTGCTGGTGGCTGCTGACAGAGGCACCACTGAAGGGCTGTGATTTACCACCTTCATATTTATTTACCTTTGTGTCTCAAGAAGAGTGGCACTTTGCCAGATGTGGAAGTGCTTAATAGGATCTGATGGGCAGATTAATTAGTGCAGGTCACAGCACCGGTTGCCTTCCAGGAACATTACATTTTTTTTTTATTATTATTTTTGTCAAGGTAAAGCAGGAGGAGGTCAATGCCACCAGCATGTTTTACATTTTACTGGTTTCAGTCTTCCTGGGTTTATTTCATTTCATCTGAGTAAATGGACTTTGCTTTTATTTCTGCTACAACAATATACTCCAAATAAATTAAAAAACCCTGAAATGCAGAAAGATGAGTATCTTATTTATCTCCCAATTCTTTCATAGTATTCATAATAATCCTCTTTTCCCCCTCACCACGGTTACTGCCCCTCTTGGTATCTTTCCATCTTTCAAAAAAAGAGTTTTGGATTACGGAGCATTTTCATCCACACACACACATACATAGACATCTATTTATATATATATGTATAAATAAATATATATATGGAAAGAGAGGCAGGCAGACATGGTATCTGGCCAACCATTCTACCAGATTGAGCAATTATAAACTCAGCTGGATTATTCTTAATTTCCACCCGCCTGATGGAAATGTGAATGTGGCCAATTATGTCCAGGCTGACAAAGCAGAGAACATGGAGATTAATTTTTGATGGCTACAGAATGGTTTGCACTCCATAACCTTGGGAGTGACACGCTGCTGGCAGTCAGGGACACACAGGGTTGGCATGCCACTGTGGCACACGTGAAAGGACCTTCTGCATCTGTCAGGCTGCAGGAGTGGCATATGGAGCACCAAACCTCCCCAGGACACCATGGGGACCACTCTACGTTTGAACAAAGGAGAACATTTCCCCAGTATTTCTCCAGGGCTGCAGAGGACAGGACTCAGCTCAGAGCACTGCTCAGCATAAACTGTGCATCTACAACTTTGGAGGACTATCAGCAGGCCTGAGACACCTCCACGAGTGAGCAAGACCCTGGGAGATGAGTGCATCCAGGCTATAAACATTTTCTAACTTTCCCCATTCTAACTTTCTGCAAATACACTTCATTTTCCTTTCCCCTGGCTCTCTGATTTATCACAGCAGTAAGTGGAGAGAGAAACTGTCCCCCCCATTGTATCCGAGCTCATGCATCCACACAGGGTTCTGCAGGTAGGTCTGAAACATCTAGAAACACTGAAAACAGAAACATTGGCAAACTTTTGCACAGTGCAGAGGGAGACTGGGTAGGACCCAATGGAGCAATAAAGCTAAGCTGGTTAGGAAGGATATAAATGGATTGAGCTTTTTTCCTTCCTTTTTCAGTATTTCTTAAAGTATTGTCCCTCTCACAAACGTATCCTGAGAAGAAGAATGACCACAGCTCTAGAGCCAAACCTGCTCAACAAAACAAGCAGGAGAACATCTTTTCACATTTCCCTATTTTTTTCTCATTTTATTGTCAGTTGGAGATGATAATTTCTGTGCACACTTATGACCATATCCAAACAGTCGTGGCACCCCACAAACCCCCCACTGCTGCCCCCTGCCCAGGGCTGTCTTAGGACATGGCTTTTCAACTGAGCTGGCTTTTGTTTGACACACTGGGGCAAATTCACTTCCCTCCATGGTATTTAAGAAAAAAAACCCCAAATCTACCAATAAAAACATTGCCTTATTTTGATTTAGTGAAGAGGAAGAAATGGAGAGGGAGAACCCCTGCTCAAGCACATCTTTGTCTTTAATTGTCTCCAGAGGTCCTGCTGCAGTGGGATGGGTGGTGACAAGATGCTGACTTTTCTCCAGGAACATCCCTCATTCATGTTCATTTTCCCACTGCTCACACGGATGCCACAGTTTATTCCAGGGCCACCTCCCCTTTTTGCAACCAGAATTTATAACCACAAGGCCTGCACCTGTAATCTTAAATACACATTTGGACTGTGGGCAAAAGCCAAATATCCTCTGCTTGTCATTGCCTTTGTGTGAAGCCAGGTCACAGAAGGATCCACCACATCCTCACTATTTTCTCAACAGAGAAAAAAAAAATCCAGGTACAAGTGGCAAGATGCAACCTTCCCTGTAAAAACAAAAGCAAATTTGGGGATGTTTTTGGTGACAGTGAAGTTTCTCAGTCCACTGGTTAGAAGGGAAAGCCTCCAGGCTGGGATGCAAGGCCAGACTGCTGGCTGGAGCTGTTGGAATGCTCCAACAATAGTGAGAAGAGATTTAAGATGCTGCCTTTAATCAAAAGGGAGTGTTTAGGCTGGAGTTTAATGATGACAGTGTGAATGTCAACACTGTTAACAGTTTCACTGCTGATCTGATTAGCAGGAAAACCCAGCTAGTCCAGGGTTGTGGGTAATTTGAGTACTTTCCCACCCCTTCACACCCACTCCATCACTTGAACTTCAAAGAACTGTTAACTTTTATATAAGCCAGATATTTCATAGGCTCAGTCCTTCCTCTGGAATGGCAGCAGCTGTTACGCATTTATTTTCAAATTAAAAAAAAATAAAATAGCTTAAGCAGACACACCCATATCAACGTCTTCTGGGCAGGGCCCATCTTTATGTTCCGTGCTTGTACAGCATCTCATTCAATCTGGGTAATAATAATAAGTAACAACTGTTTAAAAGCTTGCTGTAGCATGGACTGACACAATGGTCTGCTTGAGATGAGCCTAAATACATTTCCAGTCCCAAGCACTGGCTTCTCACCAGTATGTGAGAACACCCCATAGCTCCTCATCACCATTGCAGATCTGCCACCACGGGACAGATTTATGTAAATTTTTAGTGAAGGAACAAATAACTCCATTCCCCCACGCAGGCTCCAGCCTACCAGAGGCAGCTCTTTACTAGGCCAAGCTGCCCACTTTGAAATTCCCTCTCTGCACAAACACACACCTGCATGAACACAGCAGCTCTCTGACTCAACTGCTGGGGTTGTACTGCTGGGGCCGTGGTTTGGGTTTTCATTGGTCAAGCAATGCCCACTGACATTAGTGCAGATCATGCATGAAAACTGAGTAATTAATCCCCAGATGAAGTATTTTAAAAGCTACATTTTCTTTTGGAGGCAATTCCTTGGTACAAGAAAATCAGTGATGCCTGATCAACAAAGCGCCTTAAATGCTTCATGACATCATACATACATATGTATGATACAGACATTGAAAACAAAGACTGAAAGCACTTGTCAGTGATTTAAAGATTAAAGACCTTACAAAATCAGTAGAAAATATTGTGGAGGTGGGCAACTCCAGCCACCAACCCATCAGCTGTTCTCTACATAGCTATTACCAGGGGCTCTCCAGCATCTCCACCTGCTGTGGGCTGCAAACCACCCTGCACCAAACTGAACATCATCTCCTGAAAGGCTGAATCCTAACTGGAACAAGCTCTGAGAGGGAAAGAGAATCCATTCCACAGAGGGAATCAGGTGACATCAGCACTAAACCACCATCATGAGTTTCTTCAATGCAGCCAACACTGAGCACCCAGCAACACAGAGAGCTGGAAGGGTTTGCTTCAGTGACTAGTTGGTGTCACCCAGAGCAGGGTGAGGGACTGCGAGTTAGCAAGGAACCTGGGGTTGACTGGTTTTAACAAACTAAGAGATTCCCTTGTAAAACTCTCAAAATTCATCCTATAGCCTAAGGAAACCAGCATACTTAGTAGGAGCCTTTATTTCCATGGAAAAAGCAAGTGCTCACCATCTTTTTTTGATGCAGAGAAGTGCTGAGGCTGTGCCAGGAGTTAAGACCTGGAGCCACCACAGCAGGTACCTCAGAGAAGAAGTGTACCAGAGGGCTGGAATAATGAAGACAAGGACAAACTCCCCTGGTGTAGAAAGTGTGTGTCATCCCTATTAAAGTAACCCAGTCTGGGAGGTGAAGTCAGGGAAACCTGCCCACCAAGCAACTCAGACAAACTCTTAGCCCGTTCCACATGCATGGGACATTAATTTCATAGGTAATAACTAGAGTAAATCTAATAGGTACTTTCCTCACTCCCAGGTTTGCAGTAAAGCAGCCTGATGGCCAGCAGGACATCTATCATTAGGTAATAGTAGCACAATGTACAGGAGTGACAAGGCAAACAAAGCCCACAGGTACCTCTGGTTTCATGCTGGGGGAGGCACCTCTCAGGAAGGTACCTGTGTGGGGCTGCCAGGGCTGCCCCAGGCTCTGCAGGGACAGGAGCTCCCTGCTAGGCAGTCCTGAGGAAATGCTTTTCCACTGGGAAGTGGGATGAATGTTTGCTCATTTTAAACACACTGAATAGTCACTAAGTGGCACAACTGTTTCTGGTGACTTGGATCAGATTAAAACCAGAGTCTTAGGAACAAGCTGATCTGTGCCACTTCGTCCATCTCCAGAGGTACCAATCCTTCCTTACAATAAATCACAAGATAAGGAAGTGTATCAATGCCATAACTGAAAGACATAGAAAGCACAGCAATCCAGACATCAGATGGAACAAACCCATGCAGACACTCAAGGTTTTTCCAGAAAGCTCTGCAAATAAAATGAACTTCTCTCTAGGGTACATCGGTGAGGAACTTGAGCAGCCACTTGCTGTTGGTGTTCAGCCTGACATCCAAATCTGCCCAGGGACTAGAGGGAGCTTCCTCCTTATCCCCAAGCTTCCAAAAGCTCAGGGAGAAAATACACACACAGAGACACTGACAGAAGCAGAGTGCATCATAATGAAGATCAAGGACATCCTGATTACAGCAGCAAAGTGATACTGAACATCTGTTAATGCCAGAGAAGGTACTTCAAAGAATGAGGACAGCTGGACTTCACATAAAATGTTGTCACTAAGTGCTTCTGTGTGTGGCTGCAAGCAGGGCACCCAGGCTCCTGAGAGCTGGACCAGAAATGGAGCCAGCCTGCCCATGGACAAGGTGACTCTGTGGGGACAGTGGCTCCCACAACAGCCCCACAAACCCCTGCCCAGGGGAGAGCTTCCAGCAGCACTGCAGTCTGGCTGGATGGTACTTACACCTTCCCCCTGTCCACTTGCTGTGCTCTGGACCTGGTCTCCCCCCTCATCATTCCTGAAAACTGTGCAGCCCAGGGATCAGCTGAATTTCTGTGTTTGACACTGCATGGAGCTGAAAACTGGAATTCACACCTTCTTCTTCTCCCTTCCAAGCCTCAGAAAAAATAGATTTTCTTATAGATTAACAACTATTTTCACTTCAGCTTAGCACTAATGCAATCATTCATAACTATATTGCTAAAACCCTTTCCTTCAGAAATATAGGGGAAAAAAACCCAAAAACCCTAAGGCAGACCAGACCTCAGCATTTACATTTCATGAAAATTTTGATCTGATTTTGGAATTTGGCTTTGTTGTCAGTCAGAAATAAAATATAAAAATAAAAACAATTTCTGTGTCTAACATTGCTGTTGATGATGTTTTCAAAATATTGTCTCAAAAGTGGCAAAACAAATACTAACTTTTCAGCATTTTCTTTAAAATAAGTATGAACTGGATGTGCTTTTAGGAGCCAATCTAATGGAGGATAAAACAGGTAGAGGAAGGGAGTTGTCAGATGAAAGAACAATACAACAGATCATCCAATATATTGGAAATCAGACAAAATTACTGAGAATTAAACACCCCCATTTACCTCTAGTTTTTTTCTAGAAACTTTAAACATTTAATCAAAACTAACAATTTTGCACAGAAAAAACCCAGTTTTGACAAAATCACATTTTTGAGTTCTGAACAAGTCTCTGTAAACCTGTTATTTTGACACTGTCAAAACAAAACCGTTTTGTCAAGTGTGTGTGTGTGGGGGGGGAATCTCCATTATTTTCATCTCACAAATACCAACAATTTACCTGCTCTTAGGGAAGGTTTTGATTTCACTGAAACTATCTGTGGAAAAGCAGAGACCACCTGTAGCTGAAACTCTGAGATGTGCTGCCAGGCTGTGCCCCTCAGCTTCCACCCCACCTGCCCTCCCTGACACCCCAGGAATGAGCTGGTTCTGCAGCTCCTCTGCTGCTCATCCCACTGCTCTGCATGCCGCCTCCTCTGCTCTTACTTCTGCTCAGTAGCATTTTCACTACATCTTCCCCTTTTGTCTTCCTAAATATACACCCTTGGGAAAAAAAAAATTCTAACTGATCCTTATTCCACAGAAGATACCAGTGCTTGCTTATTTTAGCCATTTTTTTGCCAAACTATAAAATCTTCTATACGTGACAGTTGCCTACTCATTCAAATTAAAAAAAAAAAATACATTAAAGTGGATGTACAATGAGGAAAGAACAAAAACAGAAACACATCACATATGCTGAAAATAAGTCATTGGTAAGAAGCACTGAGCACTTGGAAGTTTAAAGCAGGAGGGAGTCAGATGCAAATAAACTGGTAAAGAGGGGTGAAGTTGATTTGCTAGGACATGGTGGGGACAGATCCTCCCTTGCCAGGATGCACAGCTGCAGGGACCTGCCACAAACTGCCTGCTGAAGCCTGGTGTCTGCTTGCTCTCCTTCCAAGCAACTCTAGCTGCCTCCTCATTCCAGCCCAGGAGCTTGAAGTGATTATAACTTCCTCTAGAAACTTAACTCCCTGACTTTCTGATTTTTAACACCCAAATGGAACACAAATTCATATTATAAGAGTAGCAGAGATTAAATAAGGCAGAATTCATTAATGTGCCAAAAATATGTGCCAATGTGTCTCCAACTAGTTAAAAGACAAATACACAGATTGATTTTTTTTTTTCCTCCCAGTACATCCCACATTGCCTACTTCCTAAAACCTTCTGTCAAATGCATAATCGACTGCTATGGCTTCAAAAATAGCACTTTTTGTAATCATTCATCTAGATATTTGGGAGTAGATGTGGCACTGCCTGCTGTGGCCCTGCAAGCCTGGGACACAAAGCAGGGGCATCTCTGCTGGCAGGCAGGGCAGGCACCTTGTGCCCCCCAGCCCCCTGTGGCACAGAGCAGCAGGCTGGGGGGAGCTGGCAGGAAAGGGCATGGCAAAAAAGCTGGCATGGCAGCCTCTGGGTCCAGCTTCATGCTGGGGACCAGCCCCACAGGTCTGTGTGCCTCAGGAGCCCTGGAGGAAGAGCATCCCATGCAGAATGAGTTCTTCCCCAGAGGTAAACGCAAGCAGGACCAACTCAGCTGCCAGGAGAGCACGCTAACTTCCCTGTGGAGTGTTTTACACACTAGGTCACAACTCCAGCCAGGTGGGCATCACCAGACAAGGTTTTTCTGAACACACGATCAATTTATTTGCTATACAACCAGTAAAGCATCCCCATCTCTAAAGCAGACAAAAAGCAAACAAAACAGCTTTCCATTTTGCACAGAGAGAACCCTGTTCCACTTGCCAGCAAGTCCCCCCGTGCCAGGGCAGCCACAGACAGGAAAACCCTGCCTAGTCCCATCTCCCCTGGGAAAGCCAGCTTCCCCCTGCTCAGCTCAGGGACTCCCAGCACCCCTGTCAGTGTCCCCTGAGCTGGGGGTGAGTGTCCCTGCCCTGTGGCACTCTCCTCCTGGCAGCCTCCAGCTCTCAGAGCAGACACTGCTTCCCCACCTCCATGAAAAAGGAGCAGAGCTGTTGAGCAGCTGCCTTGGGAGTCAGGAAGGGGCAGGAACACCCCGAGATAACCCCGAGTCAGGTGAGTAGGGAACTCCTGTTACAGCACCCAGCAAGTACCTGCCAGTTTTCTTTTCTTCTTTAGTGCTGTAAGAATTACTGTAAATTTTATACTGCTACCTCAGGGGAGCTGCTTATTGAATCTCATTTCCATTTTTACATTGAAAATGTGGATTGTAAAATTTACTACAGTATAAGAGGAGTTTAAAATCACAGCCATTAGACTCTTACAACTCTACTAATGCTACTTTTATAGGTGCTGGCTACAATCCTAGTTTACCATTTCAACAAAAAAATAGATGCAGCTCCCAGTAGTGACCAAGATTTGTGATTTAAAAAAAAAAAAAAAAAAAAAAAAAAAAAAAAAAAAAAAAACAAAAACACCCAAACAAAAAAACCCCCAACCAGTTAACAGAAAGAGATCTTTCCAAAAAATGATTGGTAGGAACAACACTGCTAAAGTGTAAATTATAAGGTGGTGGGAAGAGGCAGAACAAAACAGTTCCCACTTGTTTTTAAGCAGCATCAAAGAAACACTTAACTGAAAATAAAAGAAACAAGTTGAAGGCCTGGAAGATGAGATCATGATTTCCTGAGTTTGGCTTACTGAGACAAATTACATACCAGTATTATAGAGGGGTCTTGTCTTTTTATTCAGAGATCAGGAGAGAAAAAAAAAAAAAGGTGTCCCAGGGACTTCCATGGTTCATCTGGAGGTCTGAACCATGCTGCTGGCAGCACCAACCCTGCTGCTAAAGGAAAAGAGCAGTGAAGCAGCCTGCAGGCTCCTAAGGAAGAGAAGCAGAAATGTGTGGGCAGCATCAAAGCCTGAGGCACAGCTTCAGCTCCAAATGCCACGTCCAACCAGGCTGAGCTGGGGCAGGGGGAGCCCAGCTCAGGCCCCACTTTCCAGGCAGCCAAGGGAGGGCATGCACACCCATTTCCTATTAGGCCTGCACCCACACAGTCTATGTTCTGCATTAACATGGATTTCAAACCCATGAACTTCTTTCCTCCTTCCCCTGTGCCCCTTTCCCTAGAGCAGGGCTGTCCCAATCCTTTAACTTTTATCATGTCAGGCTGGTTTTGTTGTGCCCCACACCTCCCCCCAGTTAAAAATAACAAAGGAAGGTTTATTTAAATAGAGCCTGTGGTTTGTTAAAGGCATTTTCCCCCCTAGTGCATGGGTCCCTCTGAAAGGGCAGCAGGTTCAATGCCAGCAGGAGATTGTGGCTCCTGAGCAGGGGCAGCAGAGGATGCTGTATTTACCTGCTGGACTGATCCTTGCATGTGGTGAGCACATCTACCCCAAAAGGCAGCCCAGGTGCTTCACCAGGAGGAAGAGCTGTTGAGGGGAAGGCTTTATGGGAGGCCTCTCACTTGCCAACATCAGAGAGCATCACCTTCCCAGCCTTGCTTAGACCCACCTGAAGGTTGCCTTGGGTTTCTTTTTCTTTCTGTTCTCTCTCCCAAAATAGTGCAAAAGTCTTTTTTTGGTTTCACTTGTTCTTATACCCTCCTTTTGGGCAGGAAGAGCACAACCTCAACCTGCCTTGCTCTGGACTGGGTCTGGGCAGTGTGACAGTCTCCTCCTGGCTAAAACTTGTTGCCTCACACCTTATCTGGAGAGCAGGAGGTTCCTGTGGGGAACACCACTACAGACTGAGCCTCTCCAGCCACCGAGCACAGCACAAGCCTCTGGCTCCCCTCTGAACTGACCCTGAAGCATTTCACCTCACCTGCAGGCAAAAATGAAGGAAAAACACTATGCAGCTATAGGAAGGAGTGATAAAAATGAATACACCATTGTTTCTACCACTGCTACTTTCTCTGGAGCTGCACCAGTGCTAGAACAAAGATGAGAAACTGTCCAAGTTTTAAACAAAAGCCTGAGAAGCAACTGGGAGCAGCAGTACAGGGGCAGCTGCCAGTGGGGGCAGAGAGCTGTGAGCCTGCAGTCCCCCTGGGCAGCAGCAGCAGAGGGAAACAGAGGTGGAGAGGAAAGGAGAGACAGCCTGTGCTGAGAGGTGAGAGACAGGAGCCTCAGAGAAGCAGGGAGGTCTTTCTGCAAAGCCTCCACCTGCCATTGCCCAGCTGAACTTGGGAATTCACTTTTGACAGCCAGCATAAGCAACCCATCACCATTCCACTTTCCTTCCTGCAGCTAAGAGAAAAGTTAATAAATGGGCTTTTTATTATCTACCTTCCTTTAAAAAAGAGGAAAGAGAAAGTAAAACAGAAAAAACCCCACAGTAAAAATAGAACTACTTTTTTAATTTTTTTTTTTTTATCTATTTGAAGTTTACAAGAAAAAAAATGCAGAAAGGTGTGATGTTCCAGATGTTCCCAGCCCTCCTCCCTAACCAGTATCTGCTGTGTCCCCAGCATTGCTGCACTTTGCCCACTGATCCAGAGACCTCACCTCTGGTGTTTCTTGCATCCTCTTGGCCACACCACTGCTGCTACCTCTTTCTTTTCTGCTGAGAGGACTAACAGAGGACTAACAGGTCTTCCTCAGAAGTGGAGGTAACCCCTCCCATTCCCACCTCAACAAATTGTTTCTGCACCTATTTCCCCGTGTAGGGTTGTTGGGTTGTGCTGCTTTGGGGGGTCTTGTGGGATGTTTGAATTGGGTTTTTTTTCCCTCAAATGTCCAAGTGTATTTCTCTTCTTTGATGCCACAAAACAACCCTAACGTGGTCGAATCCCTGTGAGGCATCAAGAGGTCAAGGCAAAGGTGCAGGACTGTGTGGTTAAGGCTAAGGGCACTCACCCCTCTGCAGCAGGCAGCTGAGAGGATCCCACTCCAGCAGCTCCTCACCCCTCATGGTGCTCATGAGCCAGCCAAGCATCCCTGCCACGGGGGAACTCCTCCGGGTGCCCCTGCTAGCAGAGGAGCATGAGCTTGCCAAGGACTCCAGGGATTGGGAGCAGCAGGCAGGTGGGATACAGAAGGTTCTTTCAAGAACAGCTGCTGGGAGCTTCCACGAGCTACAAAGAGGTGGGATTCGTGCTAAACATTTCCATTAAAAGCTCCAGAAATGTTCCTGAGAGGAACAGGGATTTTTCTTTTTTTTTTTTTAACCTCCCCTGAACACAGGAGAAACTCCTCACCCAGCAATACTGTCAGCCAGAGTGGAAAGAAAAGGTCTCAGACCTTACCAGCAGCTCACCTGACTGCAAACAGTCTCTGCATTACAGCACAAGAAATAGTGCAGGGATGCTCCCAGCTCCAAGTACCTCTGGTGTCTGTGACAGCTTGTAACCAGCATAGCTAAGGGGCACCAACAGAAATGCTAGGATATTTTTTTTTTATGCAACTCAGTTTCCAAGCAGAGCTGCTTCTATGTGTGTGTCACCTGAAGCTGGAGCACTCAACAGCCCTGTTTGCCCAACAGCTTCAAGGAACAACCTTTGACCCAGGGGATGATTTCTGAGGGTGACAGCTCTTGCTACAGAGCCCCAGAGCAGCCACGTGGCCCTGGCAGCTTCTCCTGACACCTGAATGGTTCCTGCTGGAGTTGGGCTGCACAAACCAGGTTTGGGGTCACTGTGGTTTGGGGTGTTTTGTTTTGTCTTCTGTAGGGAGAGAAAGAAGAATTCACCAGCAGTAACTTGTGAAATTGTACCAGTGTTAGCTATGTGCATGGCAAGTCATACACAGCTTGGAGGATTTCTGCATTCTCAAAGCTTGGATAGCTGTTCAAAATCTTGCAATCCTTATAAATCCCACAAGGAACCTCTGAACAAAGCAGAAGTTGAGTTGTTGTTGGGGTTTCTCAATACAACCTAAGCTCCCTCAGAGATTCATAACCTTATGGAAAGGCAACTTAGCTAGGAGTAGAGGTACTCACACACCTGTCTGTAGGCAGACATACACTGCTAGGAAGAACACCAGCCTGAGTGACACTCAGGAGGCCTTGTGTAATGAAACATCTTAGGAATTTCCAAAACCTGCAGCTGACAATTTCCTAACTCAATAAAGATTTAATCCAGCATGGGGGAATTCCATATCAGACCTCATTTGCCCAGCTAAAGAAGAACTGATCACAGAACTAAAGATCAGCAGTGGCTGGCATACAAGTGATGGTGACTTGATTACATTGCTGTGCAAACAGAGCAAAGCCCTAACTAGCAAGCTGTACACATGGCACTTTAAAAAGACACTTCTACAAAGCTGAAAACAATTACAGACCAAATCAGTTTGGAGAAAGAGTTTAAATAGAAAAAGATGAATGATAACTGGGAGCTACTTAAGAATGTATTACGAGATGCCCAAAAGCCACAATCAAGAAAAAAAGACCACATTGGTGGGGAACTCGACCAGGCTCAGGGGAAGTCAGAGCAACCAGAATAAATGAAACACACATACACACCAAAACAGAAATGCAAGGAGGAAAAAAAAAAGTGGGTAGTAACAAATACAAACAAAAACACTCTAGGAACTGTAGGAAACACAAATAACACAAATACACAGGAGAAATTCCAGTAAGCGTGAGGAGGACACAGAGTTCTAGGTGTATTGCAAACAAACTCATTGAACAGCACTGTCTGCAAACAGGCAGACTTGGCAATATTAACACAGAAGAGATTTCATTGACACATACATACTAAAATTCTATATGGGTAGACATACGTGGGACATATATCAAGCAGATACCATGGGAAAATTTTTAGATAAAATTAATTTCAAAAATTCTCAGCCATGAATTTTTGAAGTAAAGATCAGGGCTCTCTGAATCATTAGAGCTGATTTTCAAGAACTTTTTGGATACTGGGACAGAACCAGGTGAATGAAACCAAACTAATGCTGAGGCAATGCTTTGGTAAGAGAAATGGAATAGTCCAAACAAATACTGAACAAAGAATCATCCCAGGTAGAATAATGGAAGAGCAGCTACAGGATTGAATATAACTAATGCTGAGCAGCAAAGGTTTATGGAAAACAGAGCTCCTCAAACTAATTTGACATCTTTTCTCTAAACAAAATTAGTGTTGTCAATAAGTGTAATAGCACTGAGGTAACAGATATGTATTTCTCCAAAGGCAGTGGACTGCATGCCCAGTTGATGAAGATTCAACACAAAACCAGCCAGCTTGGCATGCATTAATGCTTTCAGAGTGGGGAGCTCCCAAATCACAGGACAGGGACAGGAAGATCTCACTGAGCAGATTTGTCCCAGCTTGCAGCCCTCTGCTTTGCAGTGAGCTGGGAGAAACCCCATCATTCGTGATGGAGGTGGCTGATGAGACAAGTGGAAGAGTGGTGAATAAAGAAGAGAGAGACTAATCTGGATTGCTTTGTAAACTGCAAACAGCAGTCACCATGAAACAAGTGACTTACGTCTTCTGGCTGTGGGGAGAGGGTTAGTTTTGAACCCCAGGGGGGATTTTCAGCATCCCGGAGGACAATCACCTGCACAGAAACTCTCACAGTGAGAGCTTAGGCAAAAGGATGACCATCTTCCTCTCTGAGAAGCAGGGGCACTGCAGAGGGAGTAGGAACCCTGAAGTACCCACTATTTTGTACTAGTGTGACTGCTACTGGATTGCTGTATGCTGCCTGCTCCTGACTGAAGGTGCTGAAGAGCTGGAACAGCTTCATGGGAACATCATCATAAAAAAATCATAAATATATCATTAAAATAAGCACAAAGATTCAGAAAGGGTGAAATAGAAGAAGTTTATATGCAGTTAGCTAACACTAGACAGCATGGAATTAGGCAGGAAACAGTGACTGTGCTCATTGACAGACTACCCCTCAAAGATCAGCTTTAACTCCAACTGGAATTAATTCAGGGTAGATGATAGCAGATCAGAGCAAGCATCTCTTCACACTGGAATAGAGCAGCAAGCACAGGGAGAGGTCAGCTGGAACTGGAGAGCTCCCAGGAAGAGTAGAGCACCTGTCTACTTGAAGCACCCCAAAGCTCCTTGTTCTGAAGTAGCAGACAGAGGGTGAAGAATCAACTTTTCTGTTGGGGGCCCAGCAGGGGATTCCAGCTCTGTTTGCACTCCAGCATTTTTATTTTTCTTGCATATTCTGCTCTAGTAGATTACAATTCTGTTAAGCACTTGGGGTTTGCAGTTCTGTGCACACCTTGCTGAATGAGCCAAACCCAGCTTGGGAGGGCTGCAGGGAACCTGAAGGAGTTCAGCTTGAAACCTGCCAATCCCATGCAAGTATTCCTGTTACCTTTGGAGCTGGTCTGGGCTTTCTTTAAAATTTTAACTCCTGCCTCCACATTCAGAGTTTGACTTGGCTTTGCTCAGCATCATAAACACAGGTGGTAATTGCAGGAGCCTCTGTGTCTCAGGAGAATCAGCACTGTGCCTAAGCTGATGCTGAAACCAAGTCCCCACACCTGTCTGAGCTGTGAGGAGGCACTGGAGAGGGCACCAGACAACCAACCCCACTGTCCTGGACAACACTCCTTTGCTGGAAACAGTCTTAATGTCCAAGGGCATAGAGGACACAACTGAATGTGAGTTGCAAGCCACCGTGTTTGCAGGCACAGCTGTGGGGTGTGCTGGTACTTAACACCTTGCTTGCTGAACACACACACTGCTTAGAACAAATCAGCAGAAACCAGTTATTCCCTTGAACTGTGGACACTCATGCAGAGTACAGGCTTAACATGTCATACTGACTACAACCTAGCTATAACACACCCTGCACCTACTGGGGATTTTTTTTTTAATAGTACATTTTTTCCAATTACGTTTTGCTTGGAAGAGACAAACTGCTGGTCCAGTTTGGGTTTATGCAAGTCCAGATGCAAAAAGGAGCAGAACCCGGCCCAGGCTGCAATCACCATGAAAACAAGAAGAAATGAAAGGCCATTCAAAAATTCCTCCTGTTCACAGATACTCTCCTCCCTGGGAGGATTTTTGATGCAGGTATTTTTTCCAGTTCTACAAGAAACTGAGGGAGTTGTATTTGAAGAAGTGAAAGGCTTGCTGTACTTGAAGGCAGGTACACGCAGTGTTAATACCTGATGAGGTCAAAAGCAGAGAGCACAGACCAGCAGAGCAGCCCCACTCCAGCAGTCCTGCTCTGTGTACTGAAACACACACATTGGGGTTCTCTGGGGACACAGGGCTACAGACAGGGTGACCTGCTAGCCTGGAAGCTGAAAAGCCCTTCCGGGAGAGTGCCACGGGGTGCAGGAGCACCCAGGGCTTGTGGAACAGAGCTGAGCCACACGGCCAGCTCCAGGGCATCCCCAGAGGCCAGGTTTGGGCATCCCTCTGGATGGAGACATCTGGTACCTTTGCTCAGTCTCATTTCAATGAGCTGCACTTGTCCAAACCCACACTCCCACCCACCCTGGCTTTTTCTCTTGCTCAAAGGTGTTATTTGCTAGGACAAAAAGCAAAGGCCTCACTGCTGGCCATAACTCACTCTCCGATCATTAATCAGCTTTCAACAACTCAAGTAGAAGGTAAATCTCTTGAAGAAGCAGTATTTCACTTCAAGTGATCAGTATTTTCCCTTTATCAGTATTTCATTTTGTACCATACCAACAGAGCTACACCGAGGCATTCAAGACCAGCATTTAGGCCATCTCAATAAAATACTACCTAAATTACATACTTATTTTTAAATAGAGGCACACATTCTTCAGTACCAAACCTCAACACTAATTCCTCAATTTCCTATTTTATATTAAATACATAATCTGGGATAAAACTTTGGCATTGTTCCAATTAGAGATAGCAATGGGTTTTTTTCCTCAACATGAAATCAAATCTTCACATTAATCTTTCAAATACTTTCTACAAGTAGATACAGTAAAGTAGAGAGCAGCTACTGCAATTACAAAAGCCATGACTGAAAGTCCTCAGGAACATGAATGGATTCAGAAGAGGTCTTGAACCAAGAAACAGTTTTAATCACTTTGGAAAATCTCAGAGTCTGAGACACACTTTATTGACCTGTAACATTGCCACCATCTTGTCAAAATATTTTCAAACTGGATCAAGCTGGAGCATGCTATTTTATGATACCACATATTTCTTTCCTCCAAAGAAATACAGCAAACTGTGTAATATCTCTGAGACAGGCAAATATTCTGACCTTTTTTTCTTTCACAATTCCTATCTTGGTGACCCAGCAATAAATGTATTTTTGAAATGTCAAATTTGTTTCCATGGTAACATGAAATGTCACTCTTGGAGATTACGTTCAATACAAATGTGAAGAGTTGAAGGCTATTTAACATGTTTTCAGTTGCACCTATTCAGCAATGGTTCTTGTACTTCAAAACTCAATAAAGAAATTAAGATATATTTATCAAAAGTTGATCTCTGGCAAAGTGACTTTTACACCTCACGTTATTGCCTGCAACAACAACTCACTAATGAGAAGCTCCTAAAGTACTTGTCTGCTGGTGGAGCATGGAAACATGTTCTATTGTATTCATAATCATTGCCAAGTTCTATTCCCTACTTCCCCAAAGAAAAGGAAAGGCTCCATCTACCATTTCTACCCAAATCACTTTCGCATCAATAGACTACGGGAGGGAGAAGAAACAAAGAAAAAAAGAATCATTACCAGGGCAGCTGGAGGGGGAAGATGGTTTCTGTGTGTCCATAAGAACAGAAGGAACAGACTCAGAGTGCCACCCATTCATATGTATTCCATATAGCACAGAGTGCCTATACATACACACATGGAGACAGCAACCCAGCTACTAATTAACCACGAGCTTTCTAGCAGCTGCTGCTATTTACATCACCTGCAACACAGAGTTCTGCCATCAGGCTCCCTCCCTGTCCTTGGCAAGGAGCTGCAAATGGATGGCTGGGAAGGCAGACCAATTCTGTCACCTCCCATGCCACCCACCGAGGATGAAGTCGGGTCCCCTGGCTGGAGCCCACCCCGAGGCCAACAAGAGCAGGTCTGCAGGGGGAAGGGAGGGCTGTGGCCTGACAGACCCAGGGGGTTTGTTCCCTGCCCAGGGTCAGCCAAGGAGAAAAGGAGCCCCTAGGAGGAAGGGATGTGAGCCCTCCCTGCTCCAAGGTGGCTCTGCACCCCAGCTCTCAGGGGCTGCTCCAAAAGGTAAAAACAAGATAAATTGTTCCCCAGCGTTCATAAATAATATATGGACAATTAAGCCTCTTTTTGTGGATGTTTCATCAAATATTAATCCATTTTTATTTTCATAAATTTTACAATTTACAAGTTGTTGTTGTCTTGATTTGATGTTAACAAGGCATCTGAAGCTGACAAATTTGGTTTCAGGTAAAATACGATCAACTTTAAAAAATTAAGGAAGAAAAAAGTGAGTAGGACTTCCCACCTTCAGTCTCTAATATGAGAGGTTCTTGCTGTTATTTCTTAAAATAGGAAGGATAAAAGGAAAGCACTAGTTCCTTCTGTAAAAGAATAATTTTTGAACATCAGTTTTCTTTCATTTCATGCTAATTCATTCCTGGTGTCCATCCCAATGGGCATTCAGGCCAGGTGCATGGTCTTTTAGTATGTTCAGATATATTGGGACATACCTACTGTGTAACAGAGCAAAAAAACCACTTGTGAATAAGCTGTAGGTAAAATTATCCTAAAGAACTGGAAGACTGGGTTTTGCTTACATCCCTACAAGATCCTAACTAGCTGAGGTAGAACCTCTGAAGGGAAAAATTACGAAAAATTAGATTTATCACATTTAGGGCTATGCATACAGAAGCATAAATGCTGAACCATCCACGTACACAAAAGTGGAGCTTGCCAGAAGCCAACCATGAGTATTTCTGTAGTGTTTTAAACACCCAACTTTTTTGATGCCACCTGACTCTCCATGACAGAGCTGCAGTTCACAGACCAGGTTTGTGGGCACCAGAACACCTGGAGAAATGCAGTGCAAGCACTGGAAAAGGGGCATCTGCAGGAGCAGGAAGAAAGCAAAAGGGAAAAGTTATGAAATAGCAGTTCAAAAAAAGTTCCAGATGGTCAGTGTGGGTCGGCCCTTTATCTAAACCCTGCTCTAACTATATGTGACTGATTGAAAGAACCTTAATTTCCAAAACCTTGGTATTTGAGTGTTGTTCTGTATTCTCAAAATGTTAGAAAGTTTCACAGATTCCAGGCTAGGCTTGCTAGTGAAAAGAATTGAGGAAATTCCTGTACATCAGAGTAAGATAACAGATGCCAGGCATCCCAGCAGAACACATTAGGGGTCACTTTGACTGTTCTAGCATGAGTTAAAATTGATATCCCAAGAAATCTTTCTCAGGTAACTTAGTTACACTGTTCCAAATTTTGCCTCTTGGTTCAATTTAGGTAGTTCTGCAGGGTGGTGTGGAGGCAGCAGTGACAACAGCCAGAAACCTCCAGGGGCATTAACACAATCCCCACCCCAGCAGAAACACTGCTTCAGCACCGTGCATCTTGATGACTCTTTTCCTCTGAGCTTTGCTGACCAGTGTCATTAGAACAACAAAAATAGAGGGTGGAAGTAATATGAAGCCAGGGGAAATAGTTCATTAAAAAGTAAAAGGCTGTGCTGTCATAGACACACTTGCACGCCCTCAGAGCAGCCAGCTGCTTTGAAACAGTTTCGTTTTTTCTAAAAGCAATAAAAGGGACACGGTGTATTTTATGGTGATGAAAAGCTCCAGTCTGAGTGAAGCAGTGCCTGGTTTCCAGCAATGTGTGTCACCAGTGGCAAAGTGGCCCGTGGAGGAGCAGAGGGCACACATCTCCAAGGCTCCCAGCTGGGAGTCCTGGCACCACCCTGAAGCACCCCAGGAGCCAGCCTCCATGGGTGCTCATCAAACCCAGCAGCCCAACTGCTCCAGGGGGGAAAAGGCAGCTCTGCTCCAGGCTGGTGTCTGGAACAGTTAATTTAGATGCCTGAACCACACCTTACAGATGCCTTCACCTAAGTCAAACCCTTTTCCCCCTTCTGAGCCATGCGGTGCAGGTGTGAAGGGAGTTTGGGCTGCACCAGAGCTGAAACCCTTCTAAGACAGACACAGCCCAGAGCCAGCTCCTCACTGCTCTGACACACATTGGGTTTAACAGCCCCACGGTGACTCCAGGAGCTGCAGATCACCAGGCAAGTGCAGCCCTCACCCAGAGGTACCTGCAGCCTTTTTGAGAACTGTCAGGAGAAGCTTTCTGAACAACCAGTTTTGCACTGTTGAACTGCAGTGCTGCACATCCCTTTCGTTTAGATTCCTAAATTTGGCCTCAGCAGAGGCCCCGAGGACCAAACTAAGTGGCTGGAGGGGAGGAGTGTTCATTGGGAGAGCTTGCTGGGATGCACTGCCCAGGGCTGTCAGCCTGGCACCTCCAGCAAGGAAGCTCCCACCACAAACATCATTTCAGAGCTTACAGAGATGAGGAACATCACTCCTTTATTTACTTGTGTTTAGAAACCCACCCCGTCAAATTCTTCTCTAACTTGAATCTGTGCAAACAGACTGCACTCCGCACTGCAGAGGGTGAAAATCAGGTCAGAGTCTGGCCTAGAGCCTTCCTGGAGAGCGGGTGACAGGTGACATCTCTGCTGCTTGGAGAGACGTGGCAGATGGGGCTAGTTCCACCCTCAGTCACACCATCACCGACCTCCCTCTTACTCATCTGTCACAAGGCTTGGTTTTCCTCGTTCTCTTTTAGTGTTCTTCCATGTCACTCACAGTTTTAATTCAGCTTACAAGTTTGTTACAGAGAGTTGTTACTGATGTTCTTGCTTATTTTGCCCTTGTTTTTGTCTCTTGCCCAGGCCAGGACCTCAGATAAAAATCAGAATTGAGCCTTAGCGAGCAATATCCTGGTGCATTTTGTGAATAAATAAAACCAAGATCATTCAATAAATGCCACTCAATTTTGTTAAACTCCTTACACATGTAGAAATGCCATTTAATCCTCCAGCAAGTGAAGTGACTCCAAAATCAGGATCCAAGTGTTTTTTTTTTTTTTTTTTTTTTTTTTTTAAATATCTTAAGGAGAAAACCTCAAGCAAACAAGAGAGCTTAAGCCAACTATACTATGCAGAAACCTAATATCCCCAAAACTGAAAACTCCAAAATCCAATAATATAAAAATGCTTTATAAGGTTTTCCTTTTGAGTTGTGGTGGGTTCCAAACGGTTCTGCAATGCAGAACCAACGAAATAACACACAGACGTGCCTTTGCTTTTTGAGTTTTTGCTCCAAGTGACAGCTTTCATTGTAAACTTTTGTTTAGAAACAACAGATTACATGATAAGGCTCTTCCAAAAGAGGTTATGAAAAAGACACTGAGCAGTCGCTCTCCAGAAATATTAGAAATAGCACAGGAAGACATTGCCTTGATCCACAACAACTGTTATTACCATCAGGAAGGAAAAAACTATAAAAGCAGCTCAGTGTTTGAACAAGACCCTTCGGGGAAATTATGGGACCTCTTTCATTGGAGGTTACTGCACAAAAAAGAAAACCCACGTGCACCTAGGACCTCACATCACCTGTCACCTGAGGGGCAGCCACTGATTTCACAGGGCTTGGTGCTCAAGTCTCCATGTCAGGATACTTCTGACTTGGCAGTCTCATGGCCCTAACCACAGAGACACAGCTAACTCTACAGGGCTTTGGTGGTGAAAATTAACACGTGGGGGTAAGGATCACCTACACACAGGAAGAAACAGGTCCCATGGAATAAGTTAAAAACAAGGAAAGCAGACCTCAGTCATGTAACTACAATTATAGATACACACACACACACAGACACACAAAGACCCCAACTGAATTATTAATTCCCTCATTCCCCAGCTTTGAAGCCCTTGATTTTTTTGACCTTACCACTTCCCTACCAGATTTACAGGGTGTAAATGCCATTTGCAGTCACTCATAACTTTACGATACATTCTGAATTCAACACCTACTAGCTGGCTCCCTGCCAAAAGAAAATATTTTTGTGTAAAATGTGATCAAAAAAACATTCAGCTATATAAATATATACATACACAAGGCTTGGGGTTTTTTTTTTGAGCAGCACAGCGTGGAAAGATGGAATTTGGCAAGGAGAGAGCCTTCAAAGAAGAACAGCCTCTGCGCGTTTGTGGTGAAAACTGGGTTTGATTTGATCCAGTTCTAAGTGTTTTAATATCACACGTTGGGCATGCAGCGTTCACACTGTGCCATTTTGAAGTCATTTTCAGAGTCCTACCAAGCAAGGGCTGCTGCACAGCACATGCCTTAGCTCTGCACATCTTTCTCCTCAAGAGCAGCAGTGAAGGCAGAAGGCTTTTCCTCAAGTGCGTGCCGCAAACTGCGCAGCTGAAAACTTCATGCTCCCAGCAAAGGAAGAGGGTTTGGCATCTGTGTGTCCCAGAATTCAAGGAACACAGCTGAAGAGGGAGAAGAAAAGATCAAAGATCTGAGAGTGACTGAGAGCTCCCTGTTGCTTGTTTTTTAAGTTTGGAGGAAGACTGAGATGTGCCTTTATCTGGAAGTTTTTCTTACAGAGGACACTGCAATTGCCTGTTCACAGCCTAGGAAGATACAGATGTTGCCCGAAGCACATCAGGCCTGAAGGGCCAACCTCAGGGCCACCACTTACCCATCAGCAGGAGGAGAAGCTTGAGCAAGCCCTACCCCAGGGGGTGGCATGGGTCACACAGGAGCCTCTGCCCCAGATGCTCAGCCCCACACCAGTGGCCCTTCTCCTCAGCCCTGCAGAAGGAAGGTGGGTATGCACCCAGCTCGGGGTGCACCTCCCATCAGGCCTGGTCCCCCTCCTGTGGGCAGCAGCACCCTTCATTCCCACCTACCAGTTACTCATGGTATCTGTAGGCCCAGTACAAGAGCTCACCAGGCAGCTCTGAGCCTAAACACCACAACATTTAAGGACCTGGAGAACCTGAGTCTAACCCCTTAACCAGAATGGGTCGGAGTTTTCCTGTTTTCAAGAAAAAAAAACCAAACCATCAGGAACACCAGAATAACAAGCTTGGATCATCTGAGTGTTCAGCAGGAGGTGGCATTACTGACTGTTACACCCAGGCTCAGGACCCTTCCAACAAGAATGGCTAAACAAGACAAATCCTCTGGTCCCAACCAGTCACTCCAGAACAGCTCCCACAGTCCCTCCTTGAACTGCCCCTCCAGCTGTGGCTGTGCTGCCAAGCAGGGAGCCCCCAGAGCTTCTGGTTCACCACATCCTGCTCACTACAGCGTGTTAGCAGCTGAATCCATGCTGCAAGTCCCAGGGGAACAAAAAAGCTTGGGGAACAGAGGTGACATGGCTGAACTTCCACAGGCTACATATGCCTTGGCTTTCAAAGAAAGGGTCCCTCTGTCCCTCTTTCCAGAAGAAAAGCTTTCCAACATATTAAGCTTTTCCGTGTTATTTTTTCGCCCTGTAGTTAATTAATTTCTATTGTTTTCTTGTCAATTACTTCCTCATTAAAACAAGGCTTGTAGGAGCTGCAGGATCCCAGGGAGCCGGCAGAGGATGCGAACAGCCCAGTGGTGGGAGCAGCGCAACTCCGGCCGGGCAGCGACTCAACGCTCATGTCAACCCCAACCCCAATTCTAACCCCAACCCCAACTCTAACCCCAAACCTAACCCCAACCCCAACCCTAACCCTCCACCTCTGGGCATGGGGGCAGGAACAGGGCCATGGCAGAACAACAGAACCTGTGGCAGCTCCACAGAACCTGGGGGCTGTGGGGCTCTCAGAACCATCAGATGTGGCCATGGGCAAACCCGAGGAGCAGGAGACACAAAGGGAAGAGCTTCGTTACCAAGAAATGAGGTTCTTCCTCCCTGAAATGGGAGCGGAGAGCAGCAACCCCTTCATCTGTTCTTCCACTGATGCTGCATGGGCTCTATTTAACACTAATTAATAAATCCCCTGGAGTGAGTCCTGAACTGAGCCCTGTCCCTGCAGGAGGGGGAGGTAAAGGCAAGGCAGCTCTCCCCTTGGACAGGGCTGGAGGCCCACCGTGGGTCCAGCAGGGCAAGCAGCCTTCAAGAGCTCGGTTTCTCCAGAAACAAGATGGAAGATGGGAAAAGGGAAGTGTTATTAATCCCTTCTGCAGAAGTAAGCCAGGGAAATTTGCTGTCTGTTCAAAGTCAGTCTGCTGCACAGCTGGGAACTGATCTCTTATCTCAAGTGCCAGTCTAGTGCCTAAACCACAAAAGCGCTCTTTCCTCCGCTCCTTCCACATGCAAATGGAATATAATTGTATAGGCATGCATACCATAAACAACCAGCAGAACTTGGCATCCTGCTAATGGGATTTTTATTAGCCAAATATTTCTTTGGTAACCAGGTCAAACAATCACGTTCTCTTTTGTTTCCTGTTATGAAATGAAACTGAAAAAATATGCCACTTTAAAAAATAAGAAGAAGCCCAACCAGTCCTTTTTTCATAAAGAAAACAATATGCTTAATGCAGAATAAACCACATTTTATGAAAAGAGGTCATCTTGGGGGGGAGGGAGAGAAACAATTGAAAAGAAAAAATGTAACACAAGAGGGAATTATGAATCTTTTTTTTTTCTTATGGAAAGTATTTACATGTTTATTTTAAGCCTAACATAAATGTAAATATTTTAAACAAACAAAAACACACCAGGGGTAACAATAGAGTATTGTTTTTTTTATGTTGAATAAAAAATGCCAGGACAGTGCATGTATATTTTTAAACATGCTGCTTCAAAAAGCAGGATGCAAGGGATGTTGCATCTTTAATTTTTCTGTTAATTATGGATTGAGCATTGTTGTGAGTCTTGTCCTCAAAACCCAGCTCAGAAAATAAGAGCAGATGCTCATACCCAGGTTTGGCTCATGTGGGAATTGAACAGAACATATTGGTTTATAATTAATGTAATTTGTTGGATTATCTTTTGTGAAGGAGCTAAGGTAAACAACCTTGCAGCACTGTAGTGGAATTCTTCTGCGCTCAGAGCCTCTGTACTTGGTGGAGGATGACAAAAATCCTACCCTTCCTCCTGGATCGTGGGGACGTTTGGAAATCTGTCACATTCAAACATATTTTAATTAACTCAAAGGAAAGAATCAGGCTACAGACCCTAAAGCAAATTACAAATAGTGTTTAAAATCGGCGCTAATGATTCCCCACTTGACTACTCTGATTAACACAACTCTCTTTTCTAGTTTGCTGTAATCTTGTTACGGGGCAAAGATGGAGGAGGAACACACTTTTTTGTCCTGAACACAGTAGCTGTTCTTCAGACCCAATTTACTGATCCAAAGGGTTCCTCCCCTGGCTGGCAGTCCTGCCTGGCCACACGGGACTGGAGCAAGCATGGCACTAAGCGGCAACTTAAAATAAAAACCAAAAAGAATTATTATATAAATGTCACACTTTCCAAACATCTCTTCTCCAAGAACACTCAGGGTCTCGGTAACCCTTAATGAACAATGCTTTAGTTTCTAGAAAAAAATAAAGAAATAAAATCAAGCACTCTGTTTCTATCACAGTGTGGGGGTAGTAATTGCAGAAACATGGACCCAAAGCTCTGTGTCCCTGGGCACAGCACCTATCCTGACTTCCCAGTGCCACAGTAAACCTTAGCTCTCTCCATGCTTCACAGAAAGAAAAAACAATGCTGTGAAAGCAGCATCTTAAGGAGGCAGTTGAGGCTTGCTGTCTCTGCAGGCCCTCACAGAATCCCACAGTTATCTTTTTTCATCCTTTCTGCATTTCAGTCCTCCCTTCCAAGCACTCTTGGGTTCACCTTGCCTTACCGGTATCCCCACTTCAGCCCTGATGCCAGGAGTCAACAAGGGACTTCTGGCCATGCTAGAGAGGTGGCCATGACACCAACAGCAAGCTGGCCAGTAGCCAGTCAAAGTTTTGGAATGAAAGCCACATTTGCCTCAAAGGGCTTCCTTCAAGAGCAAGGAGCTGTCTTGCTCAGGCCTCACAGCTTCTCCAGGTTACAAGATACCTTGGGATCACATCTTCTAGAAGACGACAGTAGAAGGAAGAAGAGGAGACCTTGTCTCAGGCCATTGCTGTCCCCTCCACTGATCAGGAGCTGGAGAAGCATCCCGCCAGTATCCAGGAGCCAGGCTGATGCCAGCTCAGCCTTGCCTTGGGACCCCTAGTTTGCAACAGGGCAACTCATAGCAAGCACCTCAAGCCCCCTCAGCTGTCTGGAAATGTGGCATCTCCCCAGGACACCTGCCAGAACCCCCAGACACATACACACTGCCTTTAGCCACCTTGAAGGTGCGGGCATCCCACAAGAACTTCACCTTAGAGAAGGCACAGCCTTCATCTGGCAGACTGCCAGGGAGGCAGGACTTCAGACAAAGGCAGTAGCACCAACCATTTCTGCCTGCTTTTAAAGACAAAGTAGATACTGGGTGCATATTGCTTCCTCTGCCAGCCCCACCAGGAGTTAGTGCTGTTAATGTTTATTAATCAGGTTCATTAACCTCTTCCCATGATAAAAACAATTTTTAAACCCAGGCATTTCTTCTCGCACTAGCCTAATTTGTTTTCAGGCTCTGTCAAGGCTGTGAGAGGTTTTTTAAGCTGAGTTGCAGGCTGGTACTGACCGTCCTGGAGGTAGCCTGCCCCTCTTCAAACACTGCCCTCCCAGAGACACGGCACCCCAGAAAGCACATTCTCACACCAGATATGCAACACATGAAACACTTTGTCTGCCAAAGGTTTTTACTGCTAAAATAAGTCATCAGCTGCTCTTCAAACTGCACATACAGAATATTTTTGGAGAACAGCCTTTCCTGGAGATGTAGCACTTCTACGGCTTTCTGAGAGAGGCAGCAGCAGACAGTCTGGGACACTTGTTCACCAAGTTAAGTCTTATAACTTATGACTAGATTTCCAGCTCAGAAATGTACATTGCTAATGAGCTAGAGGCACAGCTGATACTCTATTAGTTCCATCCCCCCATTCACAAGAACAATGCTCACTCATGGAGAATGACAGTCTTATCAGATGGGTAACTCTATCTCAAATATAATTTTCAAATTTTCATATCCTTATAAATTAAGAAATACTAGAATGAAGTGGCCAGATGTTCAAGTCTCTTCTGCAGCACATTCATTATCAGGCACACATTTAAGATGCATGCAGGTCCTCTTCTCTGCAGAGCCTCACTCCTCTCAGAGCCATCCGGCTTTGCTAGCACAATGTCTTCAGCACCTCATCCCAAAGGAAACTTCTACCTCCACAATTACCAAATCCCAGGACTACTAATGAGCTGCACTGTTTCCAGTGGGTTTAGGAAAACACCCTTTCTCCTTTCAAGGCAGAACTGAAGGCAAGGGAGAGCAGAGGGAGAAGAGAAAGGAGAGGCTGATTAAGGAGCCCCTGCTTAGTTTCCCTGTCTTCTTCACTACTGCATAACACCACATTCACAGGGCCAAAGGGTTTTACAGCTTCATTTCATGCAAGCTTTTGTTCCATGTTAGCCAAGCACCTCCTCTCCTAAGGGTCTGGTTGCTGGCCCTGGCTCTTGGGCCTTGAATCTCTGCCATCCCAAAGCTAGCAGGTGAGCCTGCAATACTACTGCAATGCTACCAAGAGCAGTGAAACGCCTGTGTTCCCCTCCACTGCTTACTAGTGTTTCTGAAAGATAGGGAATGCAACTCAAATATGATTATCATTAATCAGAAATTTAAGAGTAATCATGTAGGTCCACAGAAGAGAGAAATGCTGCGGGCTGCCCTACAGAGCATCTTAAATCACTTACTCCTCCTTTCCTGTGCTGTTCTAATGCCAACACTGAGACACTTTCTTTTCACATTTTTTAAAAGAAGAAATGTAAACCAAACAGGCTGTTCTCTGGCTGAGACCTTGGATTCTTTGGCACTTAATATAACAACAAAAAATTAATTTCACATCATACTGGCAATAGCTTATATTAAAATTGCATTCTTGCTGCTTTGATGTTATTGCACATGGATCTTTTTGTTCTACATAAGGACTCACCAGTGGGATGCTTTTTTAACTAGCTAGTACTCCCTCCACCAGCTCAGTAGGATACATGAGACTAATTTTCTTACTTGTTCAAATATCCATGAAAACTGTCCATTTTTCTAGGCTTAGCCTTGTTGCTGCAAGTAAATGCATGCCCTGATCCCAATGGACATCCTGAGTGTGACCCTGGCCTTCTCCCCAGTGCTTGTCCTCTGGGCAGATTCTATTGTCCAGTGAAGCCTCACACCTAGGGACAGACCTTCAGCTGGAAACCCACAGACAAGACAACTCCCCCAAAATAAAAGCCCACTTCTTGCCTCAGGCACAACTAAGGGATAGCCAAACTCTACAGAAGAGCAAAGAAAGGAGAGCCCCTGGTGATGAGCATCACTATGAAAGGGCAAGTCAGATTGCCTTCAAGGCACAGAAAGCCAGGGTGGCTGCTCTGCTCCTTGTTCTACTGCTCAATAAGACCAAATAAATGCATTTGTCACCACTGCCACAGCCTTAAAGCTGGGCTCTTCTCCAGTATTTTCCAGTACTCTGTCATGTCCCAGCTGAGGAGTTCCAAGAGCCTGTACATCCAAAATGCAAGGCAAGAAACTTCTCCAGGTGCCTGACCACTGCTCCAGCCCAGGCATCCCCAGAGCCATCTCCTCCCCGTGCTCATTACCTTCTCCTCAAAAGCACTTAACCTTCTTCTTCCTCTGGCCAACGAGTCTCTTGGGTCACTTTTGATGCAGAAAACTTGCACTCCAGCAAGAATGTGCAGCACCAAAATCCAAAAGGAGCCAGACATACACTTCTATATAGACACTCTCCACGAAGCCAATGGAAGGTTTTACTGTCTCAGCAGATACCAAAAGCATTAATTGCTCACACTGTTTACTATTGTGTTTTGCCAGTATTTGATCTACTGCTTGTGTTTTCTCCTGGGAGTGGGTGGATAGTCTTTTCATTACAACACTAATAAGAGAAATTCATATTTACTGAAAATGTAATTATGTCATTTTTAAGTATTGTTTATTTGTTGCCTCCATACATTCCACAAAGGGATTAGAATTTCGGAAAGCAAAAAAAAAAAACAAAAACCAAACATTTATGTGAAAGGGTCATGTCCTCAAAAGAAGGGGAAAAAAATAAAGAAGAAAAAAAAGAACATAGAGAAACCAGCTTTTAACCCCTCTATATCTTGGGTCACTATTGTGTTAGTAAATAAAACAGTGGGAGTGAACCATAGGAATCATTTACTCAGCTAAACTGAGGAGATTAAAGCATCTGGTCAGGCCAAAAGGGTTTGTGGTTTTTCACCATAAGGGTTGCCACCTCAGGAGGGTACCAAGTTTTTACTGGAAATTTAACATTTGTTAACCAGAATGTTTTTTGTGGTCTTCAAAACTGAAAAATTGCAAAGCAGAAGTTTTGCACCTTGATGTGGTAAATTAGCTATGAAAATTCAGGCTTAAAGAGAAAGCAACATTAAAAAATAAAACCAACCCACACCAAAAAAAGATCCCAATGACCAGAGTCACTGCAGTTTTTCCTCCTCATCAGAAAGGCACAGAAATGAGCTGCATCCAGCAGTTGTCTCCCTTTGGAGGAACATGGGTGTCTGAGGCCAGGCAGGGGATGATGTCTGGTTTGCAGTTGGCACCCTTGAGCAAGGCAGGTTTGCAAGCTGTGCATGCCATCACCCAGCACAGGCTGGGTCCTCACAGTCTACAGGTCTTTTCCAACCCAAACCATCCTCTGGGATTCTGTGAAATCATCATATAAAACAAATTTCCAGAACAATCCAAGTAAGTGCAAAAGCACTGCAACAAATTTACTTCAAAACAGGCTTCACCACCACCTCACTTTGCATCTGCACATCCCTAAGCCCAGCTTTATCCATTCTGCCACCCTGCAGAGGGGGAAAACACACTTCCAGATTCCCAGACAACATGCTCTCTGTTCCTGCTTTCAGGAGGTAGCTGCAGTCTGAATGGGAAGTGCTGTGTACTCTTCAGCAGCAAATTGCACACAATTATATATTTTCTTAAGGTGCCTTGCATTATTAAAGCCTCTTTAAAGAAAACAAAACTGAACATAGTTTAAGTACATGTCTGCACAGCTAAGCTACATACCCAAACTGAAATGGACAATGATTCTGCTCTTTTGTTCATCCCAACCAGCACTAGAGCTACAGGAAGAGGAGCAAAGCATCAGCAGACACGTCATGCTCTTTCAGCTTTATTTGCCCAAGGAGCTAAAAGAACTGCAGAAGTCACAGACCTGACAACACTTCTTTACCTAAACATAATTTCTGATAAATTTCTAGACAAATTATTCTTAATCAAGACAGCAACTTCTCTGTCACTACCTGGGGTTTTGCTTTAGAAAAGAAACCAGAGTGAGAAGATACACGAGATGGTTCAGGTAGTCCAAGAGGAAGCAGTTCCCCCACTGAAGGCCACATGCTTTCCTTAAAACAGACCACAGAAATTACTTAGTACAATCAATTACTCACATCTAACAAGGCAGATTCATCTTGCTGCTTGTTTATAACCCTAAGAGCTTATTCCTGAAATAACAGACTCTGACTGTCAGGGAATACAGGAACACCGTAAGACTTTTGGCTTTGTTCTAACAGTAAGGCTCCCGAAGTGGAACAGTGAGATACGTACTCACCACATGACAGAGAGCCTGGAACATGCCCAAGTCTATTTTAGGCCCTTGCCTCAGGGTACATCTCTGAGGAAACAGGAAACTTTGGTTTAATACCAAAGCTAAACCTAGACTACAGTTCCCAACAAATTTTCCTCCCTCTCTTCTGCCTCTTTTCTGAGTTTCCTCCCTGAACTTCAGACTTCCAATGCATCCTCTAGCTTGCTGCACCTTCACTCAGGATGTAACCCCAATACCCTGCACATCATCCTGCCCCCAGCTCCCCCAGGAGCCCTTGACCATGTTCCACCAGCACTTCCCTGCTCCAGACACCCTGGCACAGAGTCCCTTCCAAACTTTCCATGGATTTCTCTTCAGGCCATTCCCACCCACTGGCCACTCCACCTGAGGCCAGCACCACCCTGATGAGGCACTGCAGAGGCTCCATCCATCTCCCCTCAGCCAGTCACCCTGTGCTACGGGGATAAAAAGGAGTCCACACACTGTTTAAAAGTTTTCAGTAGCCACAGAGAGGGGAAGCAGCTGTCTGGAGACAGAGTGCCATGGCACAACTGATCCACACATGAGGATGATGCCTCAGGTCACAGGTGCTGCAAGATGAATCCTCTTCACAGGGCTGTAGCCTCTCTCATCTCAAAATAATGACTTTTTCCATTATTTGCATTGCATTTCTCTCTTTTCCATTTCTGCCTCACCAGCAGCACACAAATTCAACAATTTTAGGTCTCACAGACACTACAGACTGATCTAGTCAATAAGGGTCATCGTGTGCCAGACTGACTTAAGGCTTATTTGGGAAATAGGTCACTCAAGTCCTAAGGGACAACCTGTGAACCCAGTGGACATAAAACCATTTATCTGAAGTATCACCAGACAAACCCTTCCCCACAATGTTCCCTAGAGCTACACCCACTAACTAAAGATGCTCTTCCTCCCTGGGACCAAGTGCTGCCCTTAATGGACAGATGCAGTAATATGAAGGAGCATTTTCCTGGAATGTCATTTAGAAATTAAGACTTTTCCTGGCTCCTAGCTAGTCACTCAGTCCAGTCCACAACTGCTTGGTTATTCACGTAGATTATTAACTCTCAGATGTTACAGCCTTCTGGAGCATGTACATAATTTTCATATGTTCCCACCACCACACGTACCTACATAGCATTTGAGTTTATTTTAAACAAATCTGCAGCTGTAATTGAAAAAAAGTAGGAATTATCAAAAGTTTAGAAGATATGTTAATTACTTCCAACCAAGGTCCAAAAGATTTAGTTAAACACTCCTTAGAGTTTATGTAGCACAGTCAAGAATACTGGCTATTCTCCAAAGGTTTGTATCTGCTAAGCTTAAAAATTCATGTAAGTCTTTAAAATTAATGCTGCATAACCATGTGTATCCTCTAGAACCACAGCAATTACAATAAAAGTGCTTTAATTTGTTATCAAGTGATTTTCATCATAATGTGACACTAAGTACCAAAGCATTTAATAATTATCCCATTACTACAATGTATTAATGATATTTCAAAATATTTATGCTAGAAGATAAGGTGGTTTTCAGTTCTCACTTCTTACAAACACAAATTGTTTGAGGCTCTTGAAGCAGGTCACATCCTAAGATTTCTCTTGCAGCTGTTTCTCCTTCAGACCAGAATAAGGCAATGAAAGCAAAGTATTTCCTAATTCCTAGCAATGTGAAAAACATCATCTTTACAAAGCAAGTCCCCAGACTTGAAGCACTGCACAGATGCTGAACTTTGAATTCAACTGGCTTACTCATGTGCATCAAATCAAGCATAAACCTCAGTCCCTGCAGCTTCAAACTTGACCTATTCAGCAAATAAAATCCAAGATATTAGCTCTACTTTTCTTCATCCAGCTTTACATGAACCGGTTCATCAAAAATACCACACATGCATGAGAATGCTTTAAGATTTTGAGCACAAAACTTGGGTGGAGCAAGCAGTTGCACCAAAACATCCTTCCTGCAATGCCCAAAGCTAAATAATGACAGTGACCCAGATCCTGCAGATTTTGTTTCTGACTGGAGTAAAGAGAAGCCAACATTCCCCTCTAAGTGAATAGTAGCAGTTCTCTCCCCATCCCTCAGGCGAGGCTGAAGGAGAAAACTTGGCACACTGTGGTTTTAACCAATTTTTTTTAGTGGAATCAGTCAACGAGACCCTGATAGGGAGATAGGCACAGACCTTTCCTTCTTCCCAAGATCCCTGTCCTCCCATTCACCTGGGATTTCAACTCCTAAACTCAGACCCATCCTTAGTTTGAGCTAGGGACAGTGTGACAAAATGTCTTGTATCAAGACTGCTGGCAGTCCTGGAAGTTGATTTTAAGAACCGTGAGGACATGTGGAATTGGTGCTTCCTAGATTTCAAGAAAATTAATCCAAAGAGTTCCAA
>JAAWXA010000005.1:1445831-1488331 GCA_038090715.1 Florisuga fusca | reverse complement strand
ACTAAGTTTAACAAAAACTTTACTAGCTCCACGAATCTTAAGTTTTATGGTGCAAACTTATAAATTCAAAGCCACCAGTGGTTTGTTTGCATTCCCCCTTTCTGATGATTAGTAAATCCTGGGCATATTTGTATTTGACCTGCATTTTGCCTGGTTTGTTGTCTGGAACACACACCAGCAGTCATACAGCTTGGTACAACTGCAGCAATAAAACAGAGCATTCCAAGCTCTATTTTATTTTTTTAAAATATATTTCAAGTACCGGTTATGCTGAATGGGATGGGGAAAACATTTCCTCCTGTTTCAAGTTGAAATGTCCCTTCTCTTACAATTCTAGATGCAGAAAGATGGTTATAGAATAATGTTTGAGACAAAAAGCTAATGAAAACATTAAGTTCTATCTTGATCACCTTTGCTTGGAACAAAAAGAGGGATTTTGCTTGAAAAGTTATTCTCTGCCTGCCTTGGCTTTCCTGGCTGTTGCTGCCAATTTGAACTGAAAAGATGTGGGAAGAACAGGCTCTACAAAACAGGATGATAAGGAGAATATACTGCTGGGTTAAAAAGGGAGGTGGGTTTGATGCTAATAAAGCCTTTCTCAGGACTTCTATTGCTTTGTTCTGGCTCCATGGGGCAGGACAAGTGAAGGGACAACAGTTGTGCACTGAGGCTTTTGCCCCTTACCCTTCACTGGCTTGTGAGAGTGAAGGCTTCAGGCTAAGCTGTGTCCTACCACTTCTCCACAGGCTGGGCTGGGAGCTCTGATTCAGCAACTCCAAATTTAGATGTGGTTTGCACTGCCATTCCAAGGCAAGTCACTCACCTCTTCCAGCTCAAATTCGGGCTGGGAATCCAGTTTGTACTTGAGAGAAGAATATCTAGCCACATTTTTCCTGGCCCTTAGGTGGCTATCAGAGCAGAAGAGCAGGGTGATAGCCACCAGCACATCCTCACAGCATCCTGGGAGCAGCTCAGAGATGGAAGGAGAGACCTAGCCCAGTGAAGTTCACCCAACAGCAGCAAGCTTCCATATGGATTATTGCATCCTCTGCCCATAACACAAACTCTGGTTTACCAGCTGCATTAAGTACAGACCCAAATGTTTTAGCTCACCCACGTGGAAACAGCAGAACACCTTCACTTCCTACTTTTGCATTCACACAAACACGAGCCCCCAGCAGCTCTCAAAACTCAGTGCATACACTTATGTGTCCCACAGAAAGAGGCCTGTTCTTATTACCCCAGGAACTGCATGCACATGTGTTTCTGATGTAGGGCAGAGTAGTTTCAGCTACAGAGTTCACAGTCTAAATACACGGATTAGACAAATCAAGATTTGGGAACAGAAAAGAAAGGTGAAACCTCTTGCCCAAGATCAATGATGATACAAAACCAGTTCTACTCTCATGCCCCTCCATCCTCTGCTGGACCACAGTATCCTGTGCTGCTTTAATTGCTCCAGTTTTAAAGAAGTCACAATGAACTGGAAGATGATGATGATTCTTTTGAGCCCTTCATATTAATCTCAGCAGGATTTATGGCCTCTTGAAATAGTTTTGTTCCCTTCTGAGCTTTGGTACCAGCTGAAGTGGACCTCCAAAGGTGGAACCCAGCACTGACAAGAAGCAGACAGGGTATGTTTGCCAGCAGAGTACTATTTTGTCTCTTCCATGCACTGGCAGACACACAAACTTACTTGCTCCCTCAGACATCTCTGCTTTTCTAGCCCTTTTGTTTACACCTGGGTGTCAGCCCTTAGGCTTCAGTCAAATTCAGAAACTGAGGAACACAGATTCACAGTGTGCTGCTTCAGTCCAGAGAAATAACTTGTCACTGAGGGCAAAGAGGGCAGCACCTATTTTTTCTTATCATAGCATCCTGCTTAGCCACAAGATACCCATGAGCTATAAACTAAATTACATTATACCCTGTGTCCTTTTTCATCAGAGAGGGGTGTAGCTTCTCCCTCGATGCTACGTGCTTATAATTTGACTTTCCACACCTAAAGCTTTTCATATTGATTCTGCATTTTCCCTTGAGATAAACTTTTGAGAGAAACTGACAAGAGGGAGAAAGAGACCACAGATGCAGAGGATGGGTGTCCTCCCAGGGCCACAGATGCCCTTGTCCCCCACAGACATGCTGGTGCCATAAAGCAGAAGGAGCATTTGCCTTGAAGGAGAAGACACCACAAGGTTCTAGGGGAGCCCCCTCAGAGGCAGGACAAGGGTCCAAAACTTGTGTCTGCATTTGTGCCAAAGGACACAACTGCAGGTCCAAGAGGGAAACCTGAAAAGCTGTCAGATTCCTCAGTGCACTTGCTCCCCTGACCCCTGAGGCCAGAAAAAGCAACTTGTCTTAGGAAGTCAAATTTTATCTGGTAGAAGATTGTTAAAAAAAACCTCCTGTAAATCAAGACAAGAACTGTTGGAAGCTGACTGCCATCCCCACCTGCCCCCTTAAGGAAAAAAGGCTAAAATAAGTTAAATTTGTGATCCCTCAATATAAATTTTTTTTTTGGTCACACAGGCTGCCCATGTCCCCAGGCCAGGGTCAACAGACTGCCAGGGACCACGGAGAGAGGTAGGGAGAGAGCCACACAAAATCCTCATTCCCTCAGAGCCTTGCCAAAAATGCATGGGTCTCAAGAGGAAGGCAGTCCTGCAGGTCTCCAGGAACAGATCTGCCTACCAGTGTGGCAGAAATGTGGCTACCAGAACTGGCAGAAATGATGAAGTCCCACAAAGTGATTTGGATCTGACAAATCAGCCTTTACCGATGGGGAAAAAAAAAATAAAAAATGTGCTGGGTAATTTTTCACCAGCTCTAGCTGCATGGTAAAGCTAAGCAGATGGTGGGGTGGTCATTATTACCACACACACTTAATTCTGCAGTGTTACACAGGAAATGCAGTACAGACCAGCAAGACAAGTGCTGGGGGCTTTGTCCTGCACGCTGTTACACACCTGGAGCGCTAACATATGAATACTTCAGGAGTGGGATAACACCAATTCCTGCAGAGAGAATGTGGGCAGAGATCCCACAAGTTATGCCTGAGGAAGAGCTGATTAGGGATGCCAAGTTTTGTCCGTGTGTAAATTTACAGTTGGTGGCATTTCCACTGTAAGTGCCATTGTCAAGATTTTAGGATTGGATTGAAAAAAAAAAAGAAAAAAAAAAGAAAAAAAGAAAAAAAAAAAAAAAAAAAAAAAGGGATTTGACTGAAACTTGCCATTCAACTTCTCATCATCAGAGTAAAATACCATACTGTACCAAGAATGAAAAGAGAGAGAGAAAACAACAACATTTAGCAGGTTTTAAAATTATGCAGATATTTTTAATGGCTTTGGAGTATTCAGACACTCACTCATATGTCAGAAAACAGATTTGATTTATAGGAATGACATTTGGCAGAGCAATTAATCCATACTATGTTCTAATCATGTTTGGTACAAGGAGAGGAAAAAAAAGTCAAACTTAGGCTTAAAGCTGACTGTGCCAGGAATTATTTTCAAAGGAGGCTCAGAAGGGATTTTAGTAAGCTCAAGGACAAAATCTGCTCTTTTATTCCTTCCCCACCACCCAACACGAGAATGAAGACTGCATCCCATTTTCTAGTTGAAGCTCAGCAATAAAATCTGCTGCCTCCACTGAAGGTTAAATGGGAGTCTGGACCTCTTCAGTTGCTTAGCAAATAAACCCTCCTCCCTTTCACCATGCAGAGCAAGGGTTTGCCTTTGCATCAGTGTCCTTTGGACACAGGAGTGTCTTACCAAGTGTCCTTTGGTCTGAGATGTTTTTATCCTTGAGAGAAACTTTCATTGGTCTCCATGTTACCCATCTCAGAAACATTTCTTGAGATGGAAATGTCCATCTCCCCACCTAGTGCTTCCTTAGATCTCCAGCCTTGGCTACGGGAGCTCCAATGCCACACTGACAGATCTGTACTGGAGTCTGTGCCATACACAGACTGCTTTCCACTAGTGGGTGGGCATTCACCCACAGATAAAAAATGTAATCTAACACTTCAGTTGGTTTTACTGTCATTGGGATTTTTCAGTTCTTAAAACCAAACCTTCTTCCTCTACTGACTCTATTAACTATCCTTCAATTCCATCTCCAGAAACTCCTGCTTAATTTTTTCCAAAGATAAAACATGTTCCTCTACACTCCTTCTAAGACAGATTTAAAAACCCAAGGGTTACACTTTTAAGAGGAATAAATTATTATTATTTGAGCACATTGGTCTTAACACTTGTTATGGAGATTGCAAAACCATTCATGTTGTGCCTTCAACTCCATTTTTTCACACTCATAACTCCAAAAAGATTTGCCTCTGGGTTTAATAGCTTCCATAGTCCTTTCTGTCTCAAGGGGTATAATTTAATATTATTAGTACTGGAGGTATGTTTGGGCAGTGTCTTGCAAGCTGTATTTGAATTAATGGCAGAGAGAAGAAAAATTCTGACCCAATGCACTATTTTTGGAAAATGAGTATAAAAACCAGCTGGCCTCAGCTACCTTCTACTGAAAATTGTACCTCAAGGGAAGAGCAAGACAAAAGTTCCAAGGAGCTCTGTGCAGGCAAACCCTCCCATGGGCATGGAGAGTTTCTCTCCAACACATACATGAGCTTCCCCATTGCCATACTTGAGCAACTTGTACATTTTCCTTTGGTTTAATCTACCCTCAAAACTCTCCTGTGCTGCCTCATGGCTGCTAGAGAAGGAAGAAGGGGCTGAGGCAGGTGCTGAGGCTTGCTCCTCAGGTCCCAAGCCAGCTGGGGTGCAAGGGCCACCCACACAGGCACCCCAAGGCTGCCACCCTTGGGTGAGCTGCCAGCTTCATGAAGCCAGCTGGAGGATCTGTAACCCAAGGCATGAATTCACAGATAACTTCTAGCACAAATAACCTGACAGAAAGGAAAAAAAAAAAAGGCAACACAAAATAAAATTATGATAAAATTATGGCATAATAACCAAATGCAGGATTTCAAGTCCCCTGCCTTTTCCAGGGGAGCATCTAAGGCTGTTACACTCCCACACAAGTTACTCAGACAAAAATGGAACAGATAAAAATTCTGAACCAAGGAATAATTCATGTGCAAGTATAAGGCCTGATCCAGTGCTCAGCTGAGTCAAGAGAAAGACACTTATTTGCTTCCCCAGGCACAGTAAGCATGCCTCTGCCAGAACATGGAGTCTGATTTACACATTTCCACATAAAACATGACACTTTGCTACGAAAACTTTCCATTCTATCTGCCTGAAGCTTTATCTCACAGATTTACCACTAATCAGTGCTTTTTCCCTGCACTGACAGAGACAGTCAGTGTCTGAGGAGTCATTATTTCTCATACAAGTACAAAAAACTGCTAAGTGTTTCAGGTTTGATGTTACAACTGCTCACTGTCACCTGGGTATCTGCTGCTGCCAGTTATTCCCTCCACAAACTCTTTGTCAGAGCACTTGCATTTTTGCTAGAAGGCTTTCAAGTTCTCTTTGAGGGCTGAAATCCACATCACGCAGGGGCACAGAGGCATGTGTGCACACACTGCCTGAAATTCCATAAACAAAAGATACCACATGCCTTCTCAGAGCATCTTAAAGAGCTCTACTCTTTCATGGGATAATGCATGTGGATTTTGCTGAAGGACGCCTTACGCACTGTTGTGTTTTTTGGCTTGTTTTTATTGTAATGGGAAATAGGTGTTTCCTCAGTGCCTGAATTTTGAAATCTGGAGTGTGGGTTCTTCAGTGGATGTGGCAGCATGTGGGTATTCTCTCCTGCTTTTAGAACTCAAGTTGCTATAACAACCCACGGCATCTGTTCAACCCACTACCTAAGCAGCCTTTTTTTTAATTCTTCTTCTTTTTTTCCTCCTTTTTTTTTTTTTTCCTTTCCTTTTGGGTCTCCTATTCTTCTGAAGTCAAGGGCTTTGCTTTGATTTTGATTTTTATTTAAGGAGCTAGCTTATGCTCCAGTGTCTATATGCAGAATGAGCTGAAAGAAGACAAAATCTGTGCCGAAAAGATCACAACTTTTGGAGAGTATCTGGCTGAGTGGGATGAATTCAGGGCTGGGCCATGTTCCTGCTGTGAATCTGAAATTCACTGCCATGGCTCACAAAAGTGGGGGGTCCTCTGCTGACTTACAGACAAGTGATGGACACCACCAGGGAGCCACTGACAGAACAAGGGCCAACAGATGGACAATCTGAGTAACTGGCTCTGTAGTATTAATGTTTTTTCCTCCTTATCAACTTCTTTCTTCTCTTCTGGAGGAAATCTTTAGTTTTATCAAAATTGATTTTTTCAGGAGGGGCAGGGCAAATACAAGAGAATTTTTTCCATCCATCCCAGAGCAGCAGTGCCACAGAGGCTCTGAGATTTGTCTATCCCATGCCCCTGTGTGGGTTAGCTGCCCAGGTTCCATGCTTCACCCCTGCCTGTGAAAACAGAAGAGCTCATGACTGCTGGGAGTCCCTGGCTGTGGGGAACTGGGGCAGGTGCAGACCACCTGCCAAGTCCTCTGCCCAGAAGAGAATGGCAACAGCAGTGCTGGGCACCTGCAGGTCTCTCCAGCCCTCAGAAACTTGTAAAGGAGATTCCTTTCTCAGGAACCCCAGTCCAAACATGTTGAGTGTCTCAGAAGTCCCACGGTCTCTCTCCTGTGCCACCTCTAGACCTCATCTTAATCTTTTCACTTGCACCTGGATACGGAGCAATATCCGTATCAGCTCAGGAGAGCTGGACACAGGCAAGGTGTCCTTCATCTCACATAAGCACTTCCAGAACTAGCCAGAAGTGATTCAGTGCCATGAACCCTCCCTTGAGGGGCAAGCAACCTGGTTTCCCATTTGTCTGAAGAAGATAATTTTCTCAGAAATCACACCTTTCTCCTTCAAAGCTTCTGTGTATATTTGGTAACTTTTACATATGTCATTTCTGTATGACAGCCACAGCTCCCACCTGGAGTTTTGCAACATTGTCCACATGTTACCTTTCCTGCAGGATATAAATGTGTTACTGATACTATTTTTGCACTACAGAGAGAGAATGCGAGGAAAAGAAAGCAGAAGGAATGAGGTTGCATGCCAAATGCCAAACTGAGGCTCACCTTGTGCAGCAGAAAAGAGAACTTGGCAGAGGGTCTCTTTCTCTGGGCTGAGGGATGAGCTCCATCCCAACCTGCCAGCATTCCTGCTGCTGGTCAGGCTCCTGAGGAGATGTGCCTCAACTGCTCCATCTCACCCCCAGCAGGTACCACTGCCTACCTAGATATATAGGCAGCATTTCCTCAGGAGAAACCATGTGGGTTTTTATTTTCTCCCCAACAACAAAAAGGAATCAAAACCATTTCCAACATGCATTTGTTTGGCTCTGCTACACAGGGTGATGATGACTGCCTTTAAATCTCCACAAGTCCTACCCAAGGCTGTGTTAAATCAGCTTGGTTCCACCAGCTGAAGACCCGGTGTTCAGTATGAAGCACGTGTGATGAACTGTTATGGTGTTCCCAAGGACTGGGCCTTGGAAAGGCAGGAATCTCAAGATTAATTCAGTGACAAACATACATCATTTTTTTCCTGCACGCTTATTTAACTTGCACTCTGAGAAATGCCAGTGTGTCTGAGAGGTAACATCTCAGTATTTCAAATGGATAAATTTATTTCTACTCGACTTTACCCAGAACTTTTCATACCAGTTTGGGCAGGAAAGAGACCATGCAGACATCTGTTCGTTCAGCAACTTGCTCTAAATCCCAGGATTAGTAAACTACTCCTATGAAGCCTGAGCAGGACATAATATAGCTCGAGTCAGACTTTATTGTAACTTAATGCTCCAATCACAGTAACATGATCTGATGCAGCGCTTTCATTCCTGGGTGTAGCTTATAAACAAGTTACACACTAATGTTTCTTCCATGGCAGTTTTGATCACAAATTATTGAAGTTCCTTGTGAAAAGTCCCATAAACGATGTTTTGAAATCTACTTGTTTAAACTAGATTTAAACTAGTTTATTTCAAACTTTAACATTAGATTTCCATTCCTGTTCTGCCAGAGTTTGAATCCAGGCAAGTCTACAGATCTTCTGGTCATACCTCTGCACTGACACTTAGAAATCATGAATCTCAGATGAGTTTTTCACCTTTCACTGTGCTGAACTGAAACCCTGGTGACAAACACCCAGATCAGTCTGGCTGCTCTCTAAATTCAGATCCAGAACGGGGTGTCTTTGGAGGTCACACTGGCTGCAAGGGAAGGTTCTCCCACCCTGACAATCAGGCAAAATGACAAATCCCCCTGAAGAAGCTGAGGGCTTGGTACTTTGGTACCATTTTGAGCTCCTGGCAGTAGGGTTCAGTGGTGTGAAAGCTTGGACTTCCATGTGTGTAATCAGCACTGACAGCTTGTGAAGCAGTCCTCCTGCAACCCAGCCAGGTGAATGTGAGACATTGCCCGTGTTCCTTGGGCAGGTTGAGACCAAACACAGATCAAGAGATGTTTAGAAGTATTTTCATGAGGCATTTCCAGCTGTACCACTAACACTGTTCAAAATGGAAAGCAATTCTCTTCCTGGCACCATTTCAGAAGATTTAAAATGCATGATTCTAATTACTGTCTGACAAATAATCCTGGAATGCTAGCTGGGAAGTTTGCAGTGCAGACAGACTCATTATCATCACACTGGTGTATTGAACTTTTTATGATGTCTAATATCTCTAGGTTATAAATGAGTGTAAGCACCTTTTGCCAGTGGCAGAGTACAGCCCTCCAGCACACAAACTGAAGGTTCAAATGTTACTGTGACACAGCTATAAGCCCAATGTCCCCTTCTGGTAAAACAGTCCAGAAGGGTAGCCAAATCTGTCTTTGGACTACATCTTTTCAGAAATTCACAGAATTCCTCCACATTAAATTAACTCTTTGCAGTTTTGGTTTTGTTAGCAACTGCCTAATCTCAGGAAGATGAGGGTTTCCTTTAGGTAGCCCACACATAGATTGGACCTCTTACTAGCAGCAGAACTCAGTTCAAACTTCTTTAGAGGTCTGAATAATTCGTTCTTTTCCCCCTTCCCAGGTTCCTGGCAATGACTGAGATCTCCAGGTGCCAAAATACCAACAGGAACTTTGTCCTCTTCATGCACAGAGCTTTGCTGAGGCAGTTCAGAGGATGCAGTTTCACTGGGCTGTGGATGTGCCTGCTTTGCCTGTTGTTTCAGGAAGGTCCCATGCCAACTTCTCCGAGGGCTGCCTGCTACTTGTACGAGGTGCACTCAATGTGCAGAGTCAATGTAAAGGCAAAGCCTGAGTCCAAGCAAACAAGTGTGATTCACATGTTAAAGAGATCAAAAGAAGCTTCAAGTGGGAAGAGCAGCCATGAGGAGAGGTAAGAGAGTAAAAACATTAAAATCCCTTATACCTGTACAATGCCTATGCACTTTAGAACTGAATAATGGCACTGAAAAATTTGCTGGTAAACAACTGGCAGTAACTGCTTGTCACCCAGGCTAGCAATGGGGCCTGCTTTTATGTTATTTGATTAATTTAAGTTCCCCTCTCTTTTTTTTTTTTTTTCTTTTTTCTTTCTTCTTTCCCCACCCCCCTTCTTCTTATAAGAAATAGCTATTTTACATAAACATCTTTGTTTGGCATATCACAAGGAGATCTGCTGCTAATTACAATGCTGAACCCAGATGCTGGTGAAGGAAATTAATCTACGTCCTGTGTAGTTTGTTGGGCTTGTTTTAGTAGGCTTGCCAAATATTTAGTGAAACCCTCATATGACTTTTATTATCTGGAGATAGATATTAAGGGGCCAAATACTGTTCTTATTCTCATTGGTGTAAACCTAGACAGCTCCATGGAGAGAAATAAATACAGTCACATTACTATGGATTTACATGACATTAGTCTAGATTTACAGTACTGTAAATTCTCAACAGTGGGACTAGGAAGCTAAACCACAAATAACTCCATCATCTAAACCTGAGCTCTTCTCTTTACTGAAAAGCACAGTTTTGATCCTCAGCAAAATGCCAGTATTCAAAATCTAAGTTTGCTACATTGGCATAGAGAAATTGCTTTTATTTCAGAAAACACCTGTGGAATAACTGGCATCAAAATGACTCTGTTCAGAAAAGCAAAAATGTTTCAAAACAGCTCGAGGTATAAGATGGTCCAGGAACCAAGGAGCATCATTTGCCTGCTTGGTTCACTTGAGTTTCCTGCAGTACCTCACCAGTGGAGGAGGGCAGGTGGTGGTGGGAGGGCAACCCCAGGGCAAGGGCCATCCTTACACAGAAACTGCAGACCCCAAAGTCCCAGGAGGCACCAAGAGCTCACTGGGCCCCAAGGGAAGCTCACATTCCCCCAAAGGAAAATGTTTCAGTTCCGCTATGAAAAATGGTCCAAGCAAACAAAAAAGAAAATGCATGTTTCAGCTGCAGAAAAACTGACTACTTCTCAGTAGAGACATTGGGTTTTGCTAATTCTCCCTGTTCCCACCCATTTTTACAACATATTTTCCTGTTGCAAAACAGGGAGGTGGGGAACCATCAAAATAACTGGTATTTCCCACACACCAACAAATGTAAGCTTTCAGCTGTAAGCTTTACACTAACTAAAAAAAAAAAACCAAACAAACAAACAAAAAAAACCAACCCCAAACTTTAAACCCCAAATCCCCAAAGTCAGCGTTCCCCAAACAGAAGCAAATCTATGTTGTGAAAAGTGTATTTTCCATGAGAAACAAAACTGACAGAAAATTTCCCACCATGCTCACAGACAAAACTGAGTAAGCTGAGCATCCCCACATGCCAGCTGACATTTAAGGCAGTAGTATCATTTCAGCAACACAGACCTGAAAGCTGGAGATTTCCTAGGGAAAAAAATAAGCCCCTTGCTGAGAGATGCTAACCTCAGGTACAGTGAATGGCCGTTAACCCCAGCTACTCAGCACTTGCAGGAAATGCCATATCCCTCAACTGGGGTGATGGCTTTACCAAGAAATCAGGTATTTATAAAGTAGTAATATTTTTTTTTTAATGTAAATAGATTATCTAGCCACATCTACAGTATTTACAGTGTCTCATTACTTGTAGGAAAGCCACTTTTCAGAGGAGCGCCAGGTTCCTGTGATCAGAGCATGAAAGAGGCTGCTGCTGTCAGGAGGGGCAGAGGGCAGGGAGCTCTGCAGCAAGACCCCTGTCACTAAGACACCACTTCCCATCCTGAGGAACAGGCTGCAGAGCCCAGCTCACAAGTTAAGAGATCCTCAGGGATCCATGTAGATCAAAGTAATTTACAGGAGCCTGAGGGGAGCTGTACAAACTGAGCAAAGTCCACTTCTCAGCCTGACAGTAATTGAGTGGGACAGATTTTAGGCAAAACAAGTTCCTGCTTTGTGCAGCACTTGGAAGGCCTCCATGGGTTGTTCCTACCCAGGTACAGTAAACAGCAGCAGAGCAAGTCCTCTGTTGAGGGGATCCTCTTTTATTGCAGATTTGACAGCACCAAATAAACCATTTCTGAACATTTACTGTCTCTCTTACACCTTTTTGCTCTGATATTCTCTGTGGAGCCGTTTGCCACCTGGGTTTGCATTTTGCCCAGACTACACAGGTTTAATTTTCGAGTGTCTTTTTCAAGCCAGAAGGGGCAGAAATAATTTGCTGCATTAGTAGGCAGGTTAAGTATCTTTCCATGCAGCAGCAAATGCTTATCCTTTTTGACAGACACGTCTGGAGCAGCAGAGGGAACGTTCACCTTTGATGTGGGTTTGGAGAGCTCCAGTGCTTTGTGTACTCCTTTGGGCTAAAGCAAACACAACATAATTTGCCTTTCTGCAGCATGGCTCCAACTCAAGCTAGAATTTGGCAAGGCAAAGCCATGCTAATAAAGCAAGTGTGAAGTAAATCTGAATATTCCAGATTCGCATGGCACAATCTTCTACACTCCTTTGGACACTAGAATAAAAATGGGACCTCAGACTTGCATTCATCTGCTAGAAGCCCAGCTGCACATCACAGCTACTCAAGCAGCACTACCCAGACACCAGAGTTCCCTGCTGCCTTCCTGAGGAAGGCCTTCAACTAACACCCTGTGCTGCAGCTGCCTTCAGGATAAACCTTCCTCGCTGCACAGGGGTCCCAGGGACAAAGGTTCTGACCACACCACCTCTGAGGACAATGTTCAGAGCACAGAAGCCCCAGGCAATTCAAATGCACAGCCTCTGCATTCACGAGTGGAGTCAGGCTACAGAGGATGCAGTTTACAAACCAGCCTAAAGGGAAAGAAAAAGCTGCAGATAGCACACCACCTCTTCCTTCTAAACTGCAACCCGGTTTCCAGAACCACAGAAATCACAGCAGAAGCATGGTTGCCATACATTTAAGGAAGTAACTTCAGGTGGGCAACCTGCTCTGACAGATTTTGCACTACCAGGCCAAACTGTACTTGCTAACACTTCACATCAAAAAGCAGGTGCAGGCATATATGTGCAAGCAGCAAACCAGGGCTCCAAGCCCTGATCCAGTTGGAGCTCCATCCAAGGAAGCGTGGGACCTTGCCAGGGTTCGAACATGAGGCTTGGCTCCAGAAAGGATGGGAACCACTAGACGACACACTTCTTTGGCACAGGTGGAGCCCAACCCTAGAGATCTGGAAGACGACCAAGTACAGAAAAGCCACTGCAGCCAGCACGTAACACAGCTTCACACAAGCGTCCTCCTGTAACCTCCTAGCTTTACAGTCATTTGCTCGGGGAAATGGCAGGAGCAAACTGCAATATGAAGAGCAGCAATACTTTCAGGAATCAGCGGGATATATTGCTGGGCAGGATAATTCGTCATACAGGTACATGCTGTCCAATTATTCTCATTGTACACTTGTGATTGTCACTCAGCCCACAATGAATGCTATCAGTGTAGTAAGCTAATAGAATTGAAATGTGAACAGATGACTGACAGCGCCCTGTATCTAGTCCATTATAATCTCTGCCTAGAGATCGTGGAGTTCATAATAGCTAGCAATAAAATATTTTTGTCCATAAAGAAGGAAGATAACCATTGCACGTGTACTTAGCTTAAAAGCACTCAGTGACTTAAAATTTCCAAATATAGAATGCTTGTTCCAACTATTACGGCATTATTGTTTCATAAAGGGTTCCTTGTGCTATCTTTTTAGTTACAAATTCTTATTTTTTCAAGGACAACCTAATGCAGAGTCACTTAAATTGATGGTATTTATATCTCTAATAAACTGTAACTCAATAATCAGAGACTGTAAGGGATTATTTTTTCTCCTACATTATCACAGAGCGTCCGTAAAAGTACAAAATCCACAGACCCATGTGTACCCAGTGCTCATGACAAACACAGGGCTTCATCCTTCTAGCCTCAGCAAACCTGACAGACCGGGCCCCTGAATGAAGAGAGTAAAACAGTTGTTCCCCTCAAATATTTACTCATACTTCCTCCTTTCTCAAACCAGATGCCAAGCTCTTCACTTTCAAGAGCACTTGGCTGTTTGCTTTAATTCTTCTGGTGCTCTGCATGAGCAGAACTGTCCAGAGCAGGTCACACCTGCTGTCACATTTACACCTGGAAGGGCCTGGGAGAGGAACTGCAGCTTCTGCTTTACGAGAGAGCCCTGGGCGTTGGCAGGTACCTACACAAAGTGGCTGTTTCACTTCCTCCTCAAGACACATTTTATTGACTTATTATGCCTTCATTTTACGTAGGGTGAACAGCAACACACGGTTTAGATTCACTTTTATACAGAAATCCAGCAGCAGCAGGGGAACTACAGTTCCCTGTGTGAATACTGCAAGAACACTGTGTGAATACTGCAAGATCCCTGGTCTGGCTCTGCCCCAGCCAGACCAGGGATCCTTCTCCAAACTTTAATTTAAATGCCATAAATCCAGATCAGGCAGATGGAAACCTAGCTGTACAATTTGCTTTATCCACCTCACTTCCACTTACCCTGAGTGCCAGCCATCAACCCTGTTTTCCCAACACCTCTGTGAGCTTCTCCTTCCTCCTCCTTTTCCTGGATATGCCCTTTACTCCTTCCCTTTCTGTTGGCTAACTTCAAGCTACAGGATGAATTTATGAGAAGGGAAAACATTGGGAGGAAAATACATCATAGATCAAAATTAAGCCAGGACAGGTTTGACAACAAATGGCACATCCTCACCTTGGACTAGGCATATGGTCCTGCTAAAATGGAGGGAATGGTGTTTGCTGGCAGAGAATGTGTGGGGAGCACAGGCTGTCCCATGAGCTGCCTCCCACAGAGCCTCACTCAGCTACCAGATTGTCCTGGCCTTTCCCTTTTTTAAAGAGCAAGGAAAATAGAGGCCCATGTACAAGCAGTGTAAATAAATCCAAACAGAGACATAATTAGACTGTCTTTGGAACAATAAAGAAACCAGCAAAAACACAAGTCTTGGGTAATAAATGACATTTTTGGTCTCGAACAGATTGTAAGTGCCATGGAACTGAAAATCAAAATTTTCCTTCCATTCACTAGCTCACATTTCTCTTACAATGGAGCCCCTTTTAATAGCTAATCACAGTCACCACATCTGAGGAAGGGGACAAGCAAACTGACTTACAAGTCTTCAGCTCTATGAGGTGCCAGCTGCACGAAAGGTTCCAGGGAGAGGGTGGACCCAGTTGAGACACATCAGGGACACTGGGGACAGCTCCAGTCCTAGGTACCTTTGCTACAAAACACTCTGCAGAATCGAAACACTCTCTGGCATCCACAGCTATCAAGGAAGCCAATAGCTGAAGCTTCCTTCCTTGCAGTTTTTGTTACCACTGGTTGTAGCATTTCCCCACAGCAGTGCCAACAAGCATTCTGTCTCCTCCTTGTATCATTTGCTGCTGATGGATCCCTACTCAGACGTGATTTTCCCTGGCACCCAGAAAGGTATGCCAAGCCCAGCTCCACAGGCTACAGGCCACATTTGTCCCAGTGCAGAGCAGATGGAAAGGGCTTCAGGATGAGGCTGGCAATCACTGCCTGTGTGCAAGCAGCCTCCCCTTTCAGCCAGACACAGGACAATGGCCATTCCAGCCTCCGGCCTGTAAAGTCTGCAGCTCTGCTCCATCCCCTTCCCTTGCCAGGGGGACTGGCTGTAAAGTTTTCTGCAAGGCACGTTTATGGAAGCTCTCAGGGAACCAAGGATCCATTAAATGCCCTATCAGATGAAAAATACATTTTGCGCAGGCGTGCAAAGGAAATTTCTGCACTAAGGTTAAGAGAAGTTACTGCCAAATATTTCAGAGGAATAATGTTTATAGATTGAGACTGATTGCCTTCTCCCTGCTGGAGCTACAGCCACGCAGTCAGGGTAAGGCAAGGCAGAATCAGGTACTGGCTAACTTTAAAGTGCAGCATTGGCTGAACCACTGACCAGGTGTGGCAAGCAGGTGGAAATCTGTTAGTAGCAAACAAATAATTCTGGCTACCTGGGAGAACTCAGAGAGGAGCACAGAAAAAAGACATGAGGCAGAACCAGTCACATCACAGGCTCAGAGTTCAGGAATGCAAATGGTTGTCATATCCTTTTAATTATAAGGGTAAGTTTAAGAATAAAAGACAATTACAGCTGAAAAAACACCTCACTTAAAGACTAAGTGAATAGTTTTTACATCCTGCATTCTTCCAAAAGAAACATTTTTAAGGTGGAAAATACCATCAGAAACTCAGTAACACTTTTAAAAAAACTTCTGACCCATAAAGCCTTCCCTTCCTAAGAATATATTCTAGGTGTGGAAAGTCTTTTCTTCGTAAACAACTAATGATTTTTGGAAAGGCTGTGTGTTGGAGCAGAAGCTTCCCCAGTCAAGCAAAAAAGCAAGACTGATCCGTAGAGCTCCCCAGGAACAGTCACCCTGTCCCCAGCTACAGCACCTCCCTGCGGGCCTGCCGAGTTGGACCAAGCACCAGGGCATAACATACCTCCTCCACTAACAGCAGGGCCCTTACTTAGCCTTCACCTCTCCAAGTTCTGGATCCCATTCCTGCTCCTGCTCTTCTGAGCAGTTTCTTCCGATCCTCAGAGTTCTGCAATTTTAAAGTCTGGCCTCAAGGGGGAGATGCCAGAGTTAAGGATCATCTTTGATCAGCGTGTGCACACTGTTAATAGTCTTACAATGCCGGTAGCCCCAAATTGCAGTGCCAATATAATCCTTCTCCTACAGCTTCTGTTGTAGGCAAGAAGGGAGCTGTGCTTCCAGTGACAACTCAGGGACATTCTGCCAGCTGGAACCTGACCATTGCTCCTGAAACACAAATCCACATCAGTGAGCTTCTCCCAGGCAACTCTACAAGCCAAAGCTGAAACCCGTGCTTGTCAACAGGAGCTCGGAACTGATCCCATTGGCTGCATCAGATCTTTGCATGGAGCACACCCTGATCAGAGGAATGCCAAATGCTTTGCAGGATCGTATCCTTGGTTTCCATTAATTTGCAGCACATCTTTCCAGACACAGCTAAAGTAGTAATTTTCTGCTCAATTTCCCACAGTTTGGATAAAAATATAGCTATTTGGTATCCTGCTCTCAGCAGCATGGCCATCAACCCAAACCTGTGTCAGATAAACTGACCCAAACTCTCTGCTTCTTCTTGCGGCTCCTGCCCCATGGCCCATTTGGCTCTCTCATCAGGATAAGCTTAGTGCCATGCACTTTGTGCCATCTATTATTCCAGAGAACAACATATTTACAGAGTTTACAAAACAGAAAATATTTTCAGCATTAATTTCATCAGGGTGTTTACATAACCCACATCTAATGACAGATCATGCACCACCAGGCTGCCTTGAGGAGCCTGAGATAATATGGAAGAGCTTTGGCTCAAGCTGAGCTCAGTTTTCAGATAAACTCACCAAAGTGGGACTCATTAGATCAGCAGTATTTTAGAATATTACTGCATGTGATTTTCTTACTGAATGCAAGTTGGAGTACAGACACATGTAGTTTCCAGGCATCCAGGTGCTGAACCAAAGTGGATACCAAACAAAACCTTACACACATCCAGGAGCTCTGGTCCAAGCACAACACCCTTGCACCCCCAGAAGACACCAAGACACCAGGTGGACACTGCTGGGTCAGTCAGCAGCCTATCTCAGCCCCTGCAGCACTCTGGTGAGGTTCAGGGGTAGAAAATTCTGACAATGGAGGCTGAGTTTGGTTCAAAACTGATCTCTTCCTTTACCAGGAGATGGACTTTATGCTGTCCATTTTCTATGGCAAAGATGTACTCTTTCCCCTCGAGCTATGGCCATATGGAAAGACCAGCCATCACATATCTTTTCCAAGGGAAAAAAAGACTCTTCTCAAGCATCTCCTGCCTCTGCTGCATCTCCAAAAGCCCAGTGCACACACTGAGGACTGATAAAGCAGCCCAGCAAAGGAAGTCTCACTTCAGTAGCACTTGTCCATTCAAGGCTTTTCACAGATACTGAGGGGACAGATGGAATGAGTGACTGGGATCTAAATAATCCAGTTTCTACTGGCTCAAGCTGGAGCTTGAAGATAATAAGGTATACAAACTCCCTAACTCTTTAAAAAAGAGATTTACAAATGAACAGATAATTTGTCTGAAGGAAACCAAGTTATCATTTGCAACACTGCAAGCTCACCTAATGGCAGAAAGAAACAAAGTATCAAAAAAGTTACACAGGGAAAGAGAGAGAATAAAATAAATTCCCCTAATGTACCACAAATACCAACCACCACACACTACCTACAAACCATATGTTTTTCCCATCTGTTCTGTTATCTTCAACTAAATTTATAGTATTTGGGCTATCAGAAGAATTGTCAAGCCTGAGCTGGGCAGGATTATAAAACCTAGGTGTTATTACACTTTAAAAGACATTTCCCCCTCCCCCTAGCACACCAGGCAGATGATTTTACATTTCTCTTGTTGCCTCCCAGCTCTGCTGCTACAGAGGCTGCTAAGCTCGCTCCCAGCTAGAGTAACTCTTAGGGCATCCCCAGCCCCCCAGCAAAAGAACAGTTCCTCTGCCTTTCTGCTTTCCTTCTGTTTTCACCACCCTTCTCCCTCCGGAGGTCACTGAGAAGGGTGCAGAGGCTGAGGCTGCAGGGCCACTCCTTATGGTGCTGTGAACCACCTAAGTGCACTGTCCAGCTGCATCCTAAGCACAGAGCACCATGGGCTGCTTTTACCTGAGCATGGAGCCTCCTTCCACAGGCTGCATGCCACCGAGGAAGCCAAGAGATTTTAAGGTGGTCTGAAAATGAAAAAAGCTCTTCTCAAGATGCTGAGCTCAAAAATATAGCACTCATCTTTGGGGGCCACATTTGTAAGAGGTGTTCTCCATTGTGTATTCCATCCATGGCAGGTTAGCTCTCTCCTGTGTGTGCAGCAACAGCACTTTTAAAAAGGTGCACAGGCCAAGGGAAACTGCCTGGAAAAACCCACCTCTGAGCACCAAGTCCAACAACAGCTCTTCATGCCGAACCCTACCCCTTTGTGCACAAGGCTCTCCAGTCTGTGCATCTCTTGCAGTAGCTCTCTACCCCTCTGCACCTCCATCCAGAGAGCAACATGACTCTCACAGCTCCAAAACCCTCCTAGGAAGCCCACAAAATAAGGACAGCGGGGAGGATTCCAGTTTGGTTTTCCACTCGCAGAGGATCACAGTAAACGTAACAATTTTCCGCACAGAAGGTCTTTAAAGAGTGTGCAGAATTCCAATAGGTGTCTCATTAATGCCAAGCCGTGGAGCAAATGGTGCTGCACTCCTGCTGTCTGGTCCACCTGCCCCTTGCCAAGTGGTTCTCTCCAGTGTTGCCTCAACCTGCCGGCTGCCAGGTGATGGTCTCCTGCTGCCCCCACCCCTGCTGTGGAGCCGGTGCTGCCTCCTGGATCTGCTCCCCTCTGCTTAAAGAGCTGATTTCTGAAATGTGCTAAAGCTCAGCGTCAGGCCCTGGGGAAGTCCAGCTTCCCTTCTGCCCCTAAACCCAGCGTGGGGAGGCCGTGCTGGCACAGCACCATCTCCCTGCTGCTTTCCAGGGGGGATGGCAGATTGCGAGGCAATTTTCCTCCCAGTCCCCCTCTCCTCACCACTTCCACCTCTCGTAATCAGCCGTCATTTCCACGCTTCTGGCTGGCACAGAAGAGCCCAGTAAGGAGTGAGAAGTGCTGGTTCATTCTTACAAACGCTGCTGCACTGAACAGGATTTGAGGCATCAATTCAGACTGCACAATCTTTACATTTTAAAAAGGTTTTTTTCAAAGGTTTTTTTTAAATTTACAATAAACAGGGCAACTCTTAAGAAGGTCTGTTCCTTATGAAAAAATGTTCAGCATTACCTAACCCTTTCAGAAAAATCACCTAGGTTTAAAAAAAATAATAAAGGACACCACTCTTTACAAACATTGTCCTTCTTCCTAGATACTATAGAAAAACACACCCATTCCTAAGTCTGAGTTTGCAAGTTTGAATTATCACTGCAGGAAAAGTGTCCATATTTACATTAGAAATTCCCCAAACTGAAATGCTTTTGGAAGTGCAAAACAGTTTTATGCTGATACAGGTATAGCTATACAGGCATAATGCAAAGTATTTTAACCCTTATAGCCAAAACTATCCATTGAATTTGATCCAAATTAATAGTTAGCTTTGATTGCTCCAAAAATTGCATTCGAGGCAAATCAAAAAGCTTAGGTAAAAATAACTAATCCAGTTTTTCAGGCAAATTGTTTGTCTTTCAATAGTTTTATAATCAACACTGTGTTCAATGGTGTGTACCACACATATTAAATTCACAAAAACCCTTTTAAAATCTGTTTAGCAGGGTCAGGTTCTTTTTCCCTAGACATATCCCTTGTTATAACTCTGAGTAAGAGCCCAAACTTCATCCTTTGCAATGTCAGTGTAGGGGTGGTGAAAGGCAAACTACACAGCTGACAGAAGAGATTCCTAAGAAAGGAAGAACTCTGCTCATCTTGACCTAAGGAAAAGTGCAGAGGGTTACAAACTACATCCTCACTTTTGTAAAGTGAGGAAACCCATCTGGAACTGATGCATGTGAATGTGAATCCAGGAGCCCTCCAATGCCATGGGGAGAGAATCACTTTTAAAGCAAAGCAGGCCATGGAAGCCCCCCATGGCTGGAGGAAACAAAAACTTTTATTCCAAGGTTAATCCAGGATTTCAGAAGTTCTTTTGTATAGGAGACACGAAAGAGATCATTGTACAGGATAAGCAATGATAAAATCTTCACAAGGGCAAAAAAGCAGGCCTGCCACTCTGGGATTTAGGAGCAGGTCTGCTGCATCGACTGAGCTAGGTGTCCTGGAGCACCCAGACCTGCACGGGTGATGCCCACAGGCAGGTGTGCTCACTCCCTCCCTCTGAATCCTGCCTCACCTCTCAATTCCTGCCTCTCAGTAAAGCCAGGGGCTGCTGATGTTGCAAGGCAGGACAGTTGCTCTGTGATCAACCAGCCAGCCAGAAAGAACAACACCACTGGGGATGCACAGTTTTGCCTTTTCCCACATTGAATGGGGCATTAACTTCAAAGTCTATGATCCCTTAAATCTTTAACAATAATTAATAGGAGAAAGATGACTAATATTTGTGTTTGCCCTTAAACCTGCTCTTGGGGAGAGAATAAAAGCTCAAAGAAAGAGGCATTTTGTGCAAGCAAAGTCAACAATATTAGTTATTCCTGAATTGGTTTGTCTTAACTCCGGTGTTAATGCTTTACTTGGCCTTGTGCTCCCAAGTGGATTGCATTTAGCACTTCAGTTCCTAAAGCATGAAATATTTCACTGCATAGGTCTCCCTGTGCTAACCAGAGGAACCTGAGGGCTGCGGCAATGTCTGCCAGTTGCCATGGGCTACTGCAGCCCTGAGGAACTGTCACAGCTCAAGGAAAACCAGCTCACACTCTCCAGTCCAGGATCCCAGGCTTGTGGCCTCCAGAATGCCCCAAAGCTGGAGTGTGGGACCCTGCAGGGAACCAGACACTTCCCTAGCCCCAGGGATCACTCACACAGATTCTCTCTAGGTGTTAGTTTCAACGTGGACCTCAGTGAGCCAATATTTCATGTCAGAAGGATTTTTTCAGATATAAGTAGTGTCATGCTTGTTGCTTGGGTTTTTTCCCTCTAGTCAAGATCAGTGTGCCCTGTTATGACAGAGGAACTTACACTGTGATTTTAAGAGGACTCCATGTTCACATCATCTCCAATGTGCCACCTCAGGGAAAGCTCTTAAGGCTTAGAAAGTTGCTCTTTCACACCAGACAGAGGTCAGATGGGTGAAGTTTCTTCCAGCCAGTGTGTTATAGCCATGCAAAGAGCAGCTACACAAGCAGAGAGCCTTCAGAGAGACTAAACCAAGAGAAAAGACAAACTCTCCAGTTTTCCTGATGTGGCTTTAAACAACGCATGGAAACAAAAATGGCAAGGTTGTCAATTTTTTCCTAAGCTTTAACTGCAGATGCACACAAGGCTATTCTAAGATGCCTCCACACTCACCAGATCCTGACATTGCCTTGTGCTTGCCAATACACTAAGCCAGGTCAGCAAACCCCCAGCACAGCTCACTCCTGAGCCAGGTATGGCAGGCAGTGAGAATCTGTTCAAGTCCCCTGCAGAGATCACGGGAGGTTGGGTGATACAGGAACGCCCTGTGATGAGGAGATTTTCCCATATCCAACTCTCCTCAGTGTTCTACATCAACAGCCCCATCCACACCCCAAACCAAGGGAAGCCTGGCCCAGAAAGCATGGGGCTAGCAACTGCATTCCATGTTCCCTCTGTCCCCTGTCCAGGCAAACTTGCTACTGCAGTCAAGAACAGGATGAGCCCCAGGAGCCAGAAAAATGGCCAGATGAGTCAGCCAGCCCTGGCATCCAGCCCAAATTTACAGGATCTGAATTTCCTTTGGAATTTTGAAGCCCACAGACTTGTTGTTAGTCTTGCCTTGGTTTAGACATCACTTCATGCTTGACTGCCATTTAAAAATTATTTAAATGAGTGCAGGAAAAGAAAAATTCAATTAGATTTTGCCTGACTTCTTCAGATTCTTACCGATCAGTAGTGGAGCAAACCCAAGATGGAAAATGAATGTCCTGTATTTCAGGAGAGCTCCCTGCAAGGGCCTGATCCAAAAGCCACTAAGCTAAATGGGGGTCCTTGGATTAGGTTCTTAACAAGTTTCAGATGCTCAGTCACTTCCATCAGTCATTTGCAGAGATGGGAAGGAACTTCAAAGGGTTTGATATAGAACTGAACTTCCAAGACTTTGGATCTGAACATCCTGGGACTTGTAGGTATGTTTCCAATCATCTGCAGATGCAGCTTGCAATGAAAGGAAACAGATCCCTAGAGGTTCTGTATTTTGAAGACAGAAAGGTCAAAAAAAAGTGTTTAGTTTGCAGGAGATGGTCAGTTCATTCTCTCACTGATTCTTATCAAAGCCCCACATAAGCCAGCTGTGAACCACAGAGACAGGAGCCAAACTACTGGAATTTAATGGCTCATTCTCCAAAATGTATTGGCTCATAAACATACACTGTGTTCTCATTCAGTGCTAATTTACTTTAACAATAAACTTATTGTGACTTGTATTCCCACTTCAAAGAGAGTTTTTATGTGGCAAATGGGAGGAGCATAAGTGGGAGTTTTGCTCTGGCAAATGAAACAAAGATACAGTAAGGTGAAGAAAAAAGCTCAGTAATTATCCTCCATAGGGTGTAAGGCTATAAAGTAGCAGTGCCTCAAATTATTTGCAGACATGTCCACATTTGAGAGAAATAAAATCTTTCTGAGGATAACACACCTGTGCCATGGGTAATTGCTCTTGCTTGCAAATTAGAGCTGGTCCAACAGATGTTTATTCCACCATGCAGACAGCAAAAGCAGTAGGAAAGGTTTTGCCTTCTTGCAGAAGTGGAAAATTATTAAACCCCCCATAAAGTGGTACAAATCTGCTTTGCCACCATTTGTCCTATGGTGGCTGCTTCAGCAGAGGGAGCTGACTGTCTCCTGACAGGGTGAGCAGTACACAAGCCAGCCCACAGGCTGCAAGACTCAGGGAGAGTGAGAAAGGAAACCAGTCACCCCTGGAGGACAATGTCCCCCCAGCATTAGCAGGGACTCAGCTCTGAAAGGTCAACCCAAGAGAAGAGACCTCTGTGGGGTGTTGGAAGGGACCAGGTCAAGCCCAATTTCCACCCTGTATGTCACAGCTGCCTGTAAAAACGCTGACTAAAACAATTTTTCCTGCAAAATACCAATACAGTTTTGTTCATACCAAGATGTTTGGGGAAACATGTCGATTATGATAAAACTGTAATGAGGAAAATAGTCCAAACATTCCACTGCAGTCATATCATATCATACAGCTAATGAGAGAGTAAATATTTACATTGACCCTTTGCAGCCAAGCATTTCATGTTTAATATGACTATTATATTTAACATTAAATCTAATAGAACAAGTTCTAGGGAAACACTCAACTTTTACCTGAGTTTGCTCCATGTAAGATGCTGAGACTTTCATTTTTCACTTCAATTACAAATGAATTTTAATTTTTAAACACTCAGCCTCCTGCCAGCCAGGAACTTTGGCTCCTCACCACCAACAGTCCAAGGTCAGAGTAGTTCACTGGAATTGCTGGTACACCTCCAACCTCTTGCTCCTATGAGAGTGCCTGGGAGATATTCCACCTATGAGGTTATCATGGGGCAAAGCTGCCTGCTGCAGCACAGACATGCTCAGCACACCAGAAGTGAAAAGCCAAAGACAGCAGTACTGGCCAGAGCCTGCACCTAGCATGGCTCTCAGGCTGCCAAATGGCCTCTCATCACATGAATGCAATCACACACTTGTGTTTGATCACTACGTTTTTTTTTCCCCTATTTTTCCCCACTTCATCAGCTTGTCCCTGAAGATACCACTGCTCCCTTCTGCCTGCTGAACAGCTGGTGAGCTCCATCCTGCACGTGTCACCTACATTTATGCATGTTATTAAAAACAACCCCATTTTACCCAAGACATCACTCAGAGCACCGTGTTAGATCACAGCCTCAACAGCTTGGGCAGCAGCTAGAAAGACACCATTTCTGAAGGGGGTTAGACCTACCAAGTATGATGCACATTTAATCTGCAATTCCTCTGTTCTGCTTGTTCTGCAGCTGAAGTGCCTACTTGCAGGCTTGAGCTCCTGAGGAAGGGAGTTTCTTGCTGTGTAACACAGCTATATAAATATGTCAGCAGAGAAGTTTGCTTGAAGAAAAGGCTTCAAAATTTTTTGCACATCTGCCATTTATCTTTCATGACATTCATACAAGCAACTCTCTAAAGTATACCTAGATCTAGCTATGTATGCATACATAAAGGATATGTATCTATTGTCTTAAATTAGCCCAGCAAAATACTTGTGGGATTCTGTTTCAGGTCTTAATGTTGGACACATACACAAAGGTGTTTGATCAGAGACAGCCAAAACACGTTTACAGTAAAGCATGTTTAGAGTAGCCATGGAAGCCAGTCACATCCTCTCTCCTAAAAGCTGAAGGCACCTCCTTCCTCCTCCCTGCCTTCTAGGTGACTTCAAGCAATTAATTTGCAACAAAACAAACAAATGTGGAAGAAAAATAAAAACAATGGAGATATTTACCTCCAAATGAATAAATGCTGTTCTTCCTCCTTCACTCACATCCTGCTATTGTGCCTTTTTCCAGAATTCCCCCCCAATACTGCACAACAGCAGGTCAAAACCTGATGGTTATGTATCAGCTAGAGGCAGCTGGGGCTCTTGCCAAACTATTTAGCAGGATCTTGCAATTTTTGTCAAGCACCTTACAGCACCAACTGTGAGTCAGGTGGGTGGGGGAGAATTGTAACTTGCATTTGTTTAAACCCCACTGGTGAGCTGTCCCAGTTACTGGAGCAGGAAAGAACTTGAAACAGAAGCCCAGTGCACCTGAAGAGCCAGAAGCTGGAAAATATGAGGCATTTTAAAGTTTCACTATTTTAAAGACTATCATGGTGCACCTGAATTTTAGTTTACCAATAGCCAGACTGAAGAGTATGGATATTATTAATTGAGAATGGTTTTGAACACTATAACATAAAATATATAGCTTAGCCTTATAATCATAACTCCTGTATATTGTATACAGTACACATTATAAAATATTTCAACTGGATTAGAAAACCTAGGACCAAAGTAGCTGAAAAAAAGATGCAGTTAATTTCCTGGTACTTGCAGGGTAATTTGAGCAGCTTCTTTTCTCCTCTTGCTTTAGCAAAGGACTATGACTGTGCTGAGACCCCACAAATCTAGTCCCCTAGAGAGGATTTCTGACCAAACCACATATATGCAATGGTTTAGGGAATCCCACATCTGCTTTGGCCAAGCTGAAGGCTGGCAACTGCCTTCCAGGTTTTTCCAGTGTATGTCAGCAATACAAGAAATAGGTAAGAAAGGTCCAGCAGCAACAGCAAATTGTCTCTGCCTTTTAAAAAGACACATGGTTTGAAGGAGCAGAGAAGAGAACTTGTTGTACCATTAGGTGAACATTTATTTGCTCCATCTTTAAACTCCAGCACACTACAAAGACACCCCAGCCTACCTGGGTCTCTTGTGTCAAGTACACAGGCTCCTAGTTAATGAGTTACTTAATAGCTCATTAGGTGTCCTCTAGGCTCCCCTCAAACCACAGCCATTCCCATGCAGCAAACCAAGCACTGATCACACTTACAGCAGGTTTTTGTATCAAAAGTCAGAAAGCAGAAGGAAGACTGTGCTAAGATCCAATAAATAAATTCTTGATACTTTTTGTTGAGAGCTAGGGGTAGGGGGGGAAGATGGGCATCCTGTCAGTATGTTAGGAGACAGGCCCTTCAAGACTGCTTCTTCATTTGGTCACTAAGATGTGGACAGACAATAAAACTGTAATCATCTCATAACACTTCAGCCTACACTTGACACTGGGGTCCTTCCACAGAGCTCAGCCAAACACAGGTTCTATTTTGCTGGACATTAGGCACAGCCATTGGCAGCTCACACAGACCACAGGAGGAGGTGAGGGTGACAGAAGCTAAGCTTGGCTTCCTCCGGATCAAAGGGCACAATCCATTGGCACCATAACCTCAGCTAAAGTGTCTGGATGGACTTTGAAATATGCCAGAAAACGTGAAAGCTTGCAAATTAACTTTTATGTTACACCCCACTCATCTGGCGTGGAGTGTGCTACTTGCAGCCATGAGTGTGTCACAGAGCACACTGGCTGGCTGATGTTTACTGTGAACATCTGTACTTACAGGGTCAGTGGCAATGACAAGTGGTTATCTAAGTGACTGCTGACCCCAGCCTCTAGCACAAAGGTTGCTACTTCTGTTGTATTTGTGGCTATGGCCTACTGCTAATATGAATTTGTTAGCTCACACACAAATCCTAAGAGATCTAGTAAGACCAGAGTACCTGATCAACAGCAGAATATAGTGCAGTAACAAACTAATAAAAAAAAAAGAATTCTAAACTATCTAGCATGTACTCTTGGGGAGTTATCATTCTAACCTGAAAAGTTTCCTCCCAGGACAGATTTGGTCTAAATGAGTATTTTGCATGTGGTAACTTATGGGTATGCAATGTATGCCTAAGCTAGCATTCCAAACCATCAATGAAATCTTCACCAGGAATATAGGGGACTTTCTGGAAGATGGTTTTCCAGACAACTGTGATTTCAACAGTTACATTAGATTTATAAAATCCTTCGAGTCAACATTTCTTCATGTGCACACTTGCTACATTTTACAGATTCAGCACAGCATGCAAAGCACACATTACAAATGATGCATGCTTCTGAGCTAGCAGCTCATATGTAAACACATTCCCTGAGCACATGCACTAGTCCTGTGCTTGCAGACACACAGTTTACAGTATTGAATGTTCCTTAACTCTCTGAAGATCTACGGGCTGGTTTAACAACAGAATTCAGTACCCTTTTCAATAATAATTTCTCCATTCCCCTAGCTTTCTGGAAAATTTTGTTGATATATCTTGATTATTTTTGCTGCCAAGCCACAAAATGCACACAGTTAAGGCAGTATTAGGGTGGCTTTTGTCTTCTTCCTTTGTTTTCACAAGAACAAGCTTCACTGACCCCAGAACCTTCTCAGCAGCATCACTTCACCCAGCCAGCATGCATGGCTGAGCTGCTCTGTGCTGCAGAGAAGGGCCCTGGGGCTCAGCACTTACAGCATGATGCCAGCAGTGACATCACCCCCCAGTGATCCTGCACAAGAACCTCATAGGTTTGGACTGGGCTGAGCAGATCTGGGTGAGTGCCGGCCTGTGGTCAGGCAGAGCTTTCCAAGAGCAAGGCACAATCCTGTCCCACCACAGGCTCATGGGAGCACAGCATCCTGCATCTCTGCAAACACAGCCCCAGAGCCCGAGTGCACCCATTTGGAGAGAGATGTGCCTCTGGTACAGCTCCCAGGAGCCACTTTTTGCTGCTTCTGCCTTCTGCATGGGACTGTTTTAACACTCAGACTTCAGAGTTCCTTTTCCCCTTGTGGTGAAAAGGATTGTCTAGAGGGAACTGACTATTTACTGCATTCTGATCCCACACCAACCCTGGCCAAGCTGTAGCTGTGCAGACCCCACTCCCAGCCCTGTGTGGCTACGGATTAGAAGGGGCAACCAAGCTGGAAGGTGGCATTTGCCAAGGACACCTTTAAAAGCATCTCAAAGAAAGAACAAGAAAAACTCAAGGCAAATTGCATTTGATCTGGAAATTATTAATATTTGGGACAATAAAGACAGACCCTCTGAATACTATTTGCATAGAATCCCTCCTCAGGGCCAAACCACACTTTAAGGAACTTTGTCTCGAAAGAGCACTGCCGAATTGAAACAAAACTACTACCATGACTAGAGGGTTGTGCTGCCAAAAGATGTCAGATTGAACACGAAACAGAATTTTCATTCTTTTGTGTACTCCATAAATATTAACAACTTGACACCCCATAATGAAAGCAAAAAGCACTTAAGCACGGGCAGAAAACCCAAACTAGCCAACCATTCTTCTTTCAGGATTACAATTGGAAATTAATTGTCGAGGTCAGAGTTTTCCAGCATCACTGTAGGTTGGGAATAACTCCATGGACACTGCGAGTGCTCAAGAGGAGAGTCTGACCTTGCACAGTGCAAGAGGATTGCAACCACCATGGCACAGCCACCCCATCCTGCCAGCCCTTCTCTGGCTGGAAGCAGCTGCCAAATCTTGAAGTCAGCCAACTGGCCTCAGCCAGCACTCAAGGCCAACAAGACAAGGAGAGAGGTGCAGCACCCCGCAGGCCTGCTGAGGAACCTTCTAGCAACCTTCTGGCCAAGAGGCCCAGCATCAGCCTCTCCCATCCACCAGATGTCCTGATGGAGTTTGTAAGTCACACAACAGAGAAGAAACATCAGTGGCTGGGCAGGAAGTCTCAGGTAGGACACAGCAGCCAGGATGCAGTGCATTGCTTTGATTCACACCAGTTGAGCATTTACTCACAAGTCCTCAATTTGCTCTTTTATATGGTAGAAGGATTTGTATATCTTCAGGAAAAAAGACTCAGTTATACACAATCTCATCATTTAAAACAGAAAAGATTTTTCTATTGATCACTGTGGCCATCAAAAAAGGTAAGGCATTATCCCCTAGGCAAGAACTTCCATGCTCCCAAGACATGCAACAGAAAAAGAAAGCACTAACTGTAAGGGAAAAAAAAATTTAAAAGGCCAACAAACAAACAAGGCACAAAGGTAGACTCCAGCTGGTCCATTTGGGTTTGACTTGGAACATCCACAAAGCATGGTATGCTCTGAATTCTGTGTTTTGCACCAAGCATCTTGCAACAAAACTTTTCTACATGTCCCTTGGAGAGGGGTGAAGAGAGTGGGAATTTGCCTCTCTGTGTAGAAAGTAATGGGGCATAAAACCAGGGAAATACTTGTTTTGGTAATTCCCCACCTCCTCAATGCAGACTAAGAAAGGCTTTTAGACACATAATCAGGAAAGAAAAAATCTTACAGTGGAAGTCAGTTCTGGTACCAAGAAAGGCGCAGATCTCTAAAATGTATCTGTGTGGTACCTTACTGCTCCCCTTAAAATAGATTTTAAAGGCAGATCACATCTACCAGTGCCTTCACATATTTTCTTCCATCAATTCTAGAGCCAATTTCAGGAACCAAAACAAGAACTAATGGGGCAGTGGGGCATCAGGCCATAACAGTATTCCTCAGCCAATCACAAATACCTCAGCTTTTGACTCCTTCAGGCTTTGTGAGTCTCCAGAGAGACTTCTGAATGCCTGCCTTTTGCTCCCTGTAAGAGAGTTTCACTTGCTGTGTGTGAGGCAGGAGTGAGCTAACCTCACCAAAAGCTCTAGAGAGCAAGGGGAATAATAGCCTGACTGGAGGAAAGCTCCTTTTGATGTGGAGGGTATATGGGAATGCTTTGCCTGCTTGCTTCTGTTGCAGGGATCAGAGCTGGGAGGTGTTATGCTTTCACATCATCCTCCAGCATAGGAGAAAGACATTGCAGAGTCTGTTACTTAAACAGATTCTTGGTGATTTATTATTGTATGGGAACAGGGTAGTCTTAGGTACATTGCTGAACCTCAAACTATGTTAAAAACACACAGGAGAGACTGCCTCTTTCTTTAGCATGACCTTGGAAACACTGACCTTACCTACACCAAATAGCTCACAGAAACATCTTCAGTAGAAGGCTCAGAACCTCCTGAGGGGAACCCTGCACTGCCTGGAAAGCCCTACCATCTCCCCCTGAGACAAACTCTATTTCTGTGCTCTGATAAATAGGAACTGGGGGTGTACCTCCAGGGCCAGAGCTCTGCAATGCTCCTAATCTTGAAATTGTTTAGGTAATTTCATTTGACTTTGAAAAATCATGAATGTATTTTACAGAAACATTTTCTGATTCCCCTTTTCATTCCTTTTGCAGTATTCCCAGAAAGGTGAGGAAAAGACAGGGACATTTTGTTCTGTAGTCTTTCCTCTACCTGTAACCATTAACATATTTGGTTTTAGGTCTTCTTCAAAATTCCTCTCCCTGTGAGAAAGGTTTATTCTTTCTCTCTCTGCCCCTTGCTGTTCACCACTGCCCTTTCTACTTCCCTAGCAGTTGCTTTAGGAGACTGCACAGTGGTGGCTGCTGTATGGGCATACAGGGGACCAGAGACCCCTGACAGAGGTAATTCACAGCAGTACATTGGGAAGAGGCACGTGGGGCACCTCTTCCACCATCACCCTTTCAAAACTCCTGAAACAACACTTTTGAGCTCCCCCACTTGCCTGTGCAACAGCCTTTAACCAATTGTGGAACATGCTTCACCAAGAGGCCAAAAAAAGGTGATAGAGGGGTTTACCAAGACTGCATGGGTACAGATTCACATTCAGGCTAGGAGCTTCTACCTTAAGCCCAGACAATGTACTCCAGCAGCCTGTCCTACTCAGCAGATGCCACTGCTCTTCCCAGGCCCCAAGAGGACTTGATCCAACTTTTATGTAAAAGAAAGCAAGAACAACATAAACACATTTTATATAAGAGACAAATGTGTGGTTTTAAATTAGCTCATTCCACAAACCCAGGCTACTGAACAGCTCCATCTCTACATGGGGAAAGCAGCAATGGCCAGGTGCATGTGTAGGAGAGAAGGATGAAGCAAGCAGGAAAAAACAGGAACAGGTAACCGCGTACAATAAAAAGGATGCAGGCAGGAGGAAAGACCCCAGACTCGTAACATGGTCAGCAGCAGACATGGCTGACCTCAATGGTCACTTCAATCCTCCAGGACCCAGCCCACAAGAACACTGTCAGGTTCTGTGCATCTTCACCTTCATGCATCTGCTTCTGATGACTGGAATACCACTGGACTGCATTATGAGTGTCACTGGAAAGGATGTGTTAAATATACTTCCCCTGAACTGGCATTAGACAATCTCAGCTTTCTAACAGAGGAAATTGAAGTATATAAAATTTTTAAAAATTACGAAACCTTTTGAATAGACATACAGTCAAATTATTCTGTTAAACCTTTTGACACGTACTAAAAACACTGAAAAAAAATCATTATGAGTTTGCTGGTTTAATTTAAACCAGTCATGAAAACAAAGGATTTAACTGCAAGGCAGTTAATGATTCCAATAAAAAACCTAACTGTTTACATGTTTGACACGGAGACTTTTCCTGGCTCCTTTGAGCTGTCCATACAATGCATTAAGTTAACACTTAATAACATCAGATTAATATATAACAGAGAGAGGGTGCACTGCAGCCTCATTCGCTATATTTAGCAAGTTCTATTAAATTCTGTTTTTCTCCCTTTGAAGATCATAAATGCACCAATGTTCACTTTTGAGAATGCAAGTCCAAAGTGCAACTTAATCTGGGCAAATCACTTGGCGAGTAATTTGTGACCCTCAATTTGAAATCACATTAAAAGTACCTGTTCTGCTAAATGAGGGATCTGAGGCCAAGTGGAGCATGACACAGAAGAGCACATTAGTTTGCCTACTTCCCCCTCCTCTCCTTCCCAAGCCTTTGAAACCAGAAGCCAGGCAAACACTGCTGACCATGAGCTGAAGAAATGTTACCTGCAAGCCTTGACTTTCTGCTGAGCATGACTGTACAGGCTGGCACTTTGGGGGAAGCTGTCTCTCACCAGCTTCTGGTGGTGTCAGGTGGACTTTATGATATACCACAGAACACTCAGATGTAGTGAAACTGCTATGAGCTGCCAAGGGCTAAAGCACACACACGTGCCAGGCAATGTGGCTTTTTCAGGGATTTTGGAAAAATTTATAAAGGAGACCACTGCTGAGGCACAAGGACCCTCAACACAAGAAGGAAAGACTTGTCTCTGCAACAGAACTATCTTTGTTCAACAGCAGCCCAAGGGCCTGTGCAGGGAGCCAGACACCAGCAGGACTTCAGAGTATGTGTGCTGGAGGGAGTGCAGGGGCACACCCACCATCCATACACAGTGCTAGACCATCCCAGCAAGGCAGACACAGGGCTGTAGGTGAGACCTCAACAAACTCTCCACTGTTTGTTACTATCCTTTGAACCACCTCCTCAGGCTGTGCTGACTCCCCACATCTTATTCCCATCCAGAAAACTTGTGAGAGCTGCAGCCTTCCACATCTGCACCAGGGGCACTGAGCTGCAAATGTGCCCCCCAAAGATCACATCACACTTCAGACAACTTGGACCTCCTCCTTCCAGGGAAGTGGAGCTGCTTCCCTGGCCCAGGAGAAGCTTTTTTGCTCAAGTAACTCAGGAGTCCAGGTTCCCAGCTTGATATGAGTTTGCAGGGGTAGAAGTAGTTTAGTCTTTAGTACACTCTAACCAGGAGGTCTGGTGACTTGCTGAGGTGCTCAGTCCCTCAGATTTAAAGCCTATCTTATAGGAAGAGGAAAATCAAATCCTGGAACAAACAAGTGCAGGAGGAGAAAATACCTTCTGGCTAGCGAGCAGGGATATGGTTCTCTTGTTAGATGGTGAAACAGCTTCAAATACATGAAAGAAATCTGAAAAAAGCTACAGATACACCTAGGTTTGTGTAGCAATGAGAAAGCTGAACTGCTAGTGCATTTCTGAGGGTGTTGACTGACACTCAGTGCTTGGAGGGCAGGGGGTGTGAGGTGTACATCTTAGCTTCTCCACGGGGGTCCAAACTCTTTCAGAGGATTTTTATTGCAAGGCATTCAGTGCCTCAAATTCTTACCTAACTCCTACAGAACACAGAAGACATGAAGTTTAGTTCAAGTCCAGCTCTAACATGTATACATTTTTACCAGTTGTTCAAGGTATAATGTAATAAATTATAGCAATTCAGCAGTAATTGAGCAAGCATTTTTACACAATATTCTAATAAACACAAATGAAGAGATAATTTCTAGACAGATCTTTGCTTTCTAAATCACAAACATATTTGTGATACATTCTAAATGAGGTGAACTGATACAGCTGGAACATTACCCAAGCTCTCCTGCCTCGTATTGAGGTTGGATTAGAAGAACCTGAAACTTTCCTGGTTTAGGAAGAGCATGTAAAGCCTCTGTGTGCATTACTGCCAGTTGCCTATACTATAACTGTCAAGTACACTTGACCATCCACTGTTGTGCAGCCACCCAGAAGAGAGGAACACAGAACATTTCTACAGACTATTCTCCACTGCTGAACTGCAAAGATGGGGAAGGTCTACATCAGGCAATTCAGTTCAGGGCAGGACCCCAAGATCACTGAGGAGCTGAAGCAGTACTGCCACACCAGCAGGGTGGCTCTGCCCAGGCTAGGAAGTTGGTTAAGAACTAAGGCAGCTCAGCTGCTCCCAGGATGAACACCCCCTCTCACAGGCAGCTCCAGCTAGCTGCTCTCTGCATCTGTTCTTTATAGTAGTTTGTATCACACCATGGTTTGGATTTGTGATTAAAAGCAATGTTTTCACTGTACCCATGGCCACCCTGGTTATTCACCCCTCCTGAACACAGGCCTGCTGCAGATGAGCTGTCCCAGCAAGAGCATCCTAAAGGATCTTTTTTTCCCTAGGAGATTCCCTGGTGTTCCCAATGAAGTTTAAGTATTCCTTACCAGTAGAAGTCATCTCCCTTCCCTATACATGCAGCACTTGTGCTGACCCAGCTGTCTCCACAAAGCACATAATTTAACAGGGATACTGTAGATTTAATAAGACAGTGATTGTACACAATTTCAGAAGACACTCAACTACAATACTGGTGTGGAGTGGATCATAGGGCTGCAAAGTTGCAGAGACATTCCATAATCAATTGGTGCTTAACATTACAGCTTGCTGGCCTACAGCATCCCTGTCAAATGCATAATTGGGAGCTTTAATTAAAAGGACTACCCACAGCTTTGTAAAGACCTAAAGAGGAAGGGCCTGCACCAACTGATGAGGTTTGTCACATTCTTATTACCTTCAGATACCCCAGGAGCAGTGGTCACGTGCTAATTACAGGTCTCTTGCAACAGCACACTGGGCAGTTTTCCAGACTGGTATCTCCACTGCTATCAGCCAAAACTGCAGCTTATCAGACTCTGACTGTTAACTCTGTCCCTGCTGGAGATGCTTCCATACCCTGCCCTCAGGTCCTGGGAACTATCATGTTTTGTATTTCAGGCACTTAGCAGTTGCTCCTCCTAGATACCCATGCTGAGGCACCACACCCAAAGCAAATCTCATCTTGTGCAAGCCAGGTGAGCAGCAGCACCCACCTCCGGAGTGTCAATAGACCACAAATAATCACATTGTCCAGAGGACCTGCATTTGGGGTGACCCCAGATCACTTCCCAGCTGCAGGGGCACTCAGACAACTTGTGGCTGTCAACTTTTGACAGCTGCATTAGTGGAGAGGGGCCTGAGCTTTGGCTCCTTCCTGGCTGACAGTGTCATGGAAGAGCTCATTCTCAACTATGGCATTAGCTGCTTTAAATACACAACTTGCACGGACTCAGAAGGCACCTCTGAAAGCATAGTTGTTCAGTTCACTTTCCAGATGGAAGAAAACCTAAACTCTCTGCATTTGGCTTTGTAAAAGGGATCATAGGAAAAGAGACTAAATCCTGTACAAAACAACGACTATACATTCCTTTAGTAGTGGAAATTGCATACTAACAGCTGTTAATACACAAATATAGCTGAATATCCAAGTCTGAAGCTTCTCTCCCTTTTCCTGGTTTTCAGGTGGGTCCACAAAACCCTAGGTAGTTTTGAACTGTGTCCAAGGGGATCCACAAAAGATCCTCTCAGTAAAGTAAAACATGTCAAACTTCAGACAGGATCCACAGCTCTCTAGAAAAAGAAGAAATGCCTCTGCTCTGCATTATTAAAAGAGAGCTGAGCCTGTGCAATTAGGGTTCACATTGCATATTACTATGTATGTTAAATCTACTGTTTATATTGCAGATGTACCAAGAGCCTGTAGTTCTGGCCTCTGCACATTTGGAGGCATATGGGTTTAGATTTTAAGCAGTTGTAGAACAAAGTTAATCTCACTTTGGAGCTAAAAAATTAATATAAGCAAGACTTTCATATCAGAAATCCTTCACATGTTTGTTATTACATGAATCCTCCAGAATAGTTTCTAGCAGAAATACTTGGCACTGAAAAAAAGCTCCAATGTATTTGTTCAGTTAAAAAAAAAAAAGAGGAAAATCAAGTTAAGATAGCAAGGCCAGTCATACTCTTGAATATATCCTGAGACTCAGACAAACCAGTAGTGGGAGGACCATTTATACTTAGTGACAAGGTTGTCAGTGTGAAAACCTCAAGTGGGTTGTAAGTGTAGGGTTGACTGTCTTTGGGTTTTTTATATTTGCTGATTCAGCTCTGACAATCAAGGAATGTTGTTCAATTTGACTAAGCAGACTAAATCAACTGATTTCATATTTATTTCAGTTTTGCTTGCCTTCTCTCAATCCATTTGGCTGATAAGTAGGCCTGGCAAAAAGCACTGGAATTTTCTTTAATGATGATTTTCTCCAAATATTATCATTTTCAACACCCTTGAAACCAGACATGCATGAAACCAGACATACACAAAAAGGACCCAAACTACGTCCATTAAAAGTTAAAAATCCTCTATATGGCACACAAATCCAGCAGTAAAGTCCACAGGAGAGACTTCTATGCTAGCATCAATTGCCAAATGCACTACCAAGCAGATCAACAATTTTGGATTTGGGTTGTTATTATTTTTTTTAAGTGTCCACTAAATGACAAAACATTTCACACCATGTTTTCCTTCAAGCCTGGCTGTATGCCACATGCTGACTTTGCCTATGGTTATGGGTCACTATTAATCAGAAGCAGCTCCTCTTCCTTTTTCCCTTCCTTCAGCAAACCTTGCCCTTAAGTGGTTTTAGTACCATTTTCAGAGGGGCAGTTCAAGAAACTAAGAACTAGAATTTTTGTTATTATTTTTTTAAAGGTCTATTTTGAAAGTTCGTAACAAGTCGGAAGTGACATCACTTCTCTAACATATGTTCCTAACCATAAGTGGTGGGAATTTCAAAGCCCACTCAGCATTCATCTTTTTTCTTTTCACACTGAATCAACAATCAGACTTCTATTGATCCTAATGGGAACTGAGTTGGGTAAGTACTGTGAAAGCCTCGCTCAAAGTAGAGCAATTAAGGGGTTAGATGAAACCAGCAGAGTCTCCTGGATTTCAGGACTAAAAGCAAGACAGGATTCTTCATCTTGCTCCTCTTTTAGGGCCAGTATTGCCTGGGCTTCTCAGATAGTGTCTGTCTCTGCAGAGCAAGCAGGTACCATCAGGGGCTACAGAAGTCAGATTGCCTGCCTGAGCCCTCTTGCTCTCCAAAGACTTTCTCACTGTCCTACACAGTATGAAAAACTAGTAATAATAAGGCCCTGTTTTGATAGAGACAAAATGGTTGTTCAAATAGTTCTGCTAATTTCACAAAGATGCGTGATAATGTTTCACATATGGCTCCGTGCCTTTTAATAGCAGAAATTGAACACACATTTCAAGACACAAGTTTTGTTGATATGCTGCTGATAGTCCAGAGTAACTGTTTGCCTTGTGGTTTTAATTATTCTAAAGACGGCCGAGGGATCATTTACCCAGAGCTAATGGATTTATGGGCTCTTTAAGCAGTGTAAGCCCACAGATGTGGCAGTGAATGGTATGGGGTCAGAGCTACCACCAGGGCCTTTACTCTGGAGGAGGAGGAGGGGTAGGGAAGGGTTTATCCTGCAGACTCAGGCTGCTTAATTATCACATTGCCGTTAGGATAGGTGTGCTCTGTGTAAACATCCCTGTTCTCTCTGGAGGGGACTCTGATCTTGAAGGCACAGTCCACAGCCCCAAGAGCTGGTTCCTGGCTTCACAGCAGCACACCCAAGGAGAGGGCAGGACCACTCATGCCAGAGCAGAGCAGGCCCTGTAGATCCATCTCCCTGTTCACCCCCAAAGAGCCTGGTACTTATCCACAGCAGCCCCCCTACCTGTGTTAGCCAGGCTCCCAGACAGCCAAAATCCACCCTGAGACCACAGCTCTACTGCTGTCCCCAGGCAAATGTCCACCTTGCCAAGCCCTCCTGCCAGCCCTGGGCCTGGGATGGAAGCTGGGCAGCTGGAAAAGGACAGGCTGCCACTAGTGACACCAGCTAAAATGACAACACTTTGGCTGTGAAAATAGGGTTTGGTTGCCATTAGCTCCTATGCCAGGAACTAGGCCCACGCTGGTGACAATGGTCTGCCACCAACTGCAATAGAAGGTGTGGGGAAGAGGGCCTGTAGCTCTCATGTTTATGAACAGGGAACATATCTGGGCCTCTGTGGAGCTGGGGAAACCATTCTATCCAAGCATTTACCTGGATAGCAAATTTGGAAAGTTTGAAACTGCATCAGGGTATTTTAGGCCAACTCTCACTCAACAGTGATCTAGCACAAAGTCACTGGCACTACTTCGGTATCATATCAGTAAAAAGTGGGTAGAAATCTGCCCCCTTCTCTACAGGCTGTGTTATACAATGTTAAGCATCATTTCTTTTAGAATGACACCTGTTAATCATTCTAGACAATGACTCATTTTAGGGATTAAACGTAACTATCTTATCACATAAGCCCTGGGAGCACCTTAAAGGCAGCAGATATTTTTTTTTATCTAGAACATGAACAGTACATTCAGAGAACACAGGAAATCCTAGGAGTAAGAAGCCAACAGAACCTTTGGTTTTAGAGTCAACAACAGATTTAAAGAACTTGAAAAGGCAGCAGGTTGATTCCCCCTGCACTAGGAGAAAATAGGAGACCAGCAGCTTCCCAGACACCAACACAACCACCCTTCTTGTCAGGAGCAGGAGAAACAGGCCTCCCAGCTGGAAAGAAATCTTTGCAGTTGATGTGGACCTTAAGAAAGAGATCAGGCCTGCCACATTAGAAGTTTCCCCTTCTTTGCAAGAGACTCTATCAATTTTGCAGAGGTTTTCAGCCCATTATCACATTACAGGTAGACAGTTGTCATAAAGCATTAGATCTAAGGCAGGCTGACAGCATAACTGCAGGCTAGCTCCAGGCTTGGCAGTCTGTGCAGCACCTGCAGGCGCAGGACCAGAGTGTGCTCCACCAAGAGACAGGCTGGTGTAATCTGCTGTGAATCACTTGGAATTGTTGCCCTTAATTGACAGTGCACTCAAGACCTGGCCTGCTATGTAGACAAAAGCCTCGAAGTCCTAGCACACACACAAACTGTTGCCAGGAACCTGCTTACCCTCAGATCAACAAGGGCTTGAGACCCAGCTTGTTTTACTAGACTGCAAGCTCATCTCCTTGCCTCCCAAGCTCAGCTGCAAGCTAGGCTCCTTCTTTGGCTTCAAGGTTTGTTGTTCTCATCGATGTCAAAATCTTAACATACTTTTAGACCCAAATTCTTATTTATACTGTGCTGGACGCATAAAGAAACTGAAAGTGCTTAAATGCATAGACCCTGTGCTGCCAACAGAGGCTGCAGGGAGGCCAAAAAGCAAAAGGGATTAGGGCCTCAGAGGCCCTTTTGCAGTCTCAGTTTTTTAAAATAAAGTTCAAAAAACATTTTCTGAAACTATTAGGGGCAAGAGTGAGACCACGGCAGAGAGGAGATTCTGGCTGTTGAGCCAAGACTCTTTTCTGCCACAGCTGAGGTTATGTGCTTGCTGGTGAGAAGCCAGCTGAAAAAGAGATCACAGGGCTGAAGGAGCAGATTCCATGACCAGACAAACCCCTCTCTTTATTCTTTTAAATCCTTCAGGATCCAGACTGCAGTACCTGACCAGACTGACAACAGTTTGCTCAGAGCCCTGGGACCCACCCAGGGCTGCCCAATGCATCCTGCACCAGCTCTGTCTCCCTCAGCATCCCCAGGGACCAGCCCAACCTCTTTGGCCTTTGTTTAGCCCCACGTGTTCATTTGAAGGGACGATTTGTAAGAGGGACCACCAGCAACAAATGTCAGATCTGGTTTAGGACTTGGTTTGGAGATATTTAGATAGAAGAATAATTGCACAGGGATGTGGTTTACTCAGGAGAAATAAAGGCTGTGTTTAAATGTCTGAAATTCCTGGTGACTCTAATAATTGCAACCTTCGCCTCAATAAAATGCGCAAATAATGTTATTGAAACATTTTCAATCAAAAGGTATTATTTTTGGTTTAAAACAGATGCAGTAGTCAGTATTTAAAAGGAAGACGTCTGGGCGGGCTTACCTCTATTTCAAGGGAAGAGAAAACAACTGGAACTTTGGTTTAGCCTCTCGTGTTTTTCTAGCCTTCTTATTACAACATTATAGCTTTCACACAGCTCCACTGCTGCTTTTTCTAACCAGCTGGAGAGTACCTCTACAAGCATGTACAGAGGAGATTTTATTACATGAAGGTGTGTTTAAGAGCTTGACCTGGAGAGCCACCGCATCCCTGGAGAGGTGCTGAGCCTGCAGTAGCTGAGCATTCTCAGTCCTGTTCTGAGTCAGCCCAAGAGGCACCAGCAGGAAGAGCTCACTGCTAATTTTGACTTGGAGGATCACGGGGCTTGTAGGCTCAAGACTGTGTTATCAGCAGTATCTTGACACTTCAGGGTGCACCCAGACACCTCCTAGTAAGTCTCAGAAGGTACCAGCTGGTAAAGTGCCCACCTACAGCTTTAAATGCCTAAATATCAAGTGCTCTTCTGAAAAGAGAGCTCAGGATCCCCCAGCAGTCTTGGAATTTTGCCTTGAGCTCTCCGCTGACCTGCATTGCTCAGATGAGCAAAGTCAGATGCACCTCGCAGAAGCTGGCAGAAATTGGGCCAGTGTTTCATGATTCATGTGCCTATAGGATTAGCTATAATTAGCATCTTCAAACAAGACAATAACTGTATCATGCTATTGCACTCCATGGATGCGGTGTCAGCACATATGGAAGATATTTATTACTATAAATATTCGGGCACTTGATAGTTATCCAAAAATACAAAATCAGGTTAATCATTCTATCCTACAATCCCTGGCAAGAGATTTGAACTCAGGTTTTTCTGGCTCAGCTTAAACTTTTACATATATGTTCATTCCTGCCAGCTGGCAGCACTAAAATCTTCGGCTGAAGTAGTTGTCCATCAGCCAAGTCAATCTGCACAGTAATGTTACAGAGCCTAGCTATTTGCAAGCCATATACTACCTAAAGATGTCTTGCTGCTGAATATAGATGGGAAAGTTTATGTAGGACAAGTAGAAGAACTGCTTTTCAGGTAATAATTATTATCTCTCAGGGAAATAAACAACTGACATATAAACAATTGCTTTTTTCAAAGGTTTCCCTGTATTTCATCTGTAGTATTTCGTTTGCCCCATCATACATAGTACAACTGCAGCTACAGTCTCCCTGCATGCAGATGTGTAAAACTGTTTCCAAAATTAGCTGGAAGAGGAAATCTCTAAGGAATGTTTAGCTACCCATCAGAGCAAAGGCATGGGAGAATAAACTAACAAACTTCCCTTCTAAAAAAACCACTCGGCAACATCAGCACCAGTGGTTATTTGGCTTCCAGTAACACCTCCAGTCCATCTTTGGACTCAAGTCTCCCACAAATGCAATCAAATTCAATGGACATTTTAGAGTCTCCTATTAGGTGTCAAAATCCACAAGACCCACGTGCTCCTCCCTCTGCCCTTTGAGGGAAACTACTGGGGTTTCAGAGGACACGGGTCCATGAGTTGTGAAGTCATGGCAAGTACATGCCCACTCTCAGCTCCTGGACCTGTCTTAGCCCACCTGCACCATCACATGTGTGTAGAGGATGAAGACACTTCTCAGACACCAAATATTCAGATACCAAATATTCAGATACCAAATATTCAGATACCAAATCTTGGCCATGGCTCCTGAGACCAGTCCCCATTCTCGCAGAGCAGAGGGGACAGGACAGCTACTTTCACGGGACACAGAGTCAGAGACAAAAAAAAAACCAACAAACCCAACAAACCACTGATGGCTCATTGCCAGCCCAGCAGGGAGGCAGCCCAAGCGCCCCTGCAGCGAGCTTCTGGAACTGGGAGGCTGTCAGGGAGCCAGTCCAGGGCTCTGCAGGACCCGCACGCAGCTAAAGCCTCCAAGCAGGAGCCAAGCTGGCTCTTCACAGAGGCTCTGTGACACAGCTGTGCCCCAGCCTTCAGCACAGCCCCGAGTGGACCTACAACCCAGGTTATTGCATCACCCTGCAGCTTACCGCCAGCTGACGGGAACCAGAAAAGCTGGAGGGATCTTGTTACAACAGATTACAAAAGAGGACAGTAACGAGTAGCTGACTGCAGTGATGTTGCTGTCTCTCTAGGATGGGAATTCACTCAATCACATGTAGCTGTTCAAGCCTTTGGCTTTAAAACCAAAGGTGTTTTGGTTTTTGGTTTTTTTTTTTTGAAGTGGTGTCAACCTGAGGAACAAAACTTCTCTGTACTATCACTGTACAGGTGCTAAATAGAAAAACCAGCTCATCTTTGAGTCATGTGCAAGAAGGCTGAGGCACATACAAGATTTCTACAGTACCTAACACAGGGCTTCATATTCTCTCTCTTCCCTGAGAAAAATCAAGTAAATCAAATGAACCTCCTTGCACAGGTTGTTTCCCCTTCTCAGCCTTCATCCACTCCACAGTTTACAGACTCACCACCCCCTCACACACTTATTCAGGAAGCACCCAGGGAGCTCCTGGTCCTTACCTTGGCTGCTTCCAGGATGACCCCTCCAGCCTGCTCCACCTCTGCAGCCATTCCTGCTTCTCCATCAAAAGGAGACCATTTCTCCTGTCTTGCATGACATTCTCCTCAAGATCCTTCACCACCTGCTAATTGAAAGACAGCCCTCTTAAGCCTTGCCAAGGCAGTGGGCTGGGCTAGCCAAGCCCCCCTCACAAACACACTTTGAGGTGTTTAGGCAAGTGTCCCCACCCCACATATCCACCTGGGTCAGGTTCCAGAGCAGTGAAGCCCTCTCTGGGCTGGCAGCTGCTTCCCTGTAATACCACCTCACAGTTCAAGCAACATGCCTGCCTCTCTCCCTGTACCCCCTACCACTGTGTTTTGGTCAGCACGGACAAAATACCCATAGCAGTAGATGGCAAGTTCCTTAGCTCAGTTTGGAAGGCTGGATCACCAGCTGGATGCTGCAGTGGTTCATACATTTGTTTACGTGGCCATATATGCAGTATATACCACATTTCACCCCATACACGCATTTGCAAGACAATATGTTGTATTTATCCACAGAACCTTAACTAATATTGCATCAGGAAAAAAAACAAAAAACAAAACAACAACAAAAAAACCAGAGGGTGAGTGCCTGTTAATCATAAGCTAAAGGGGAAAGGAAAAATTTTAAGTGAGATATAAAAGGAGGAAGTGACTCAGTGGGTG
>JAAWXA010000005.1:1349810-1445478 GCA_038090715.1 Florisuga fusca | reverse complement strand
GTGGGAGGGAGGGGACAAGCTTTCCAGACAGATGGGACATGAGTAACTTTTCCATCTCCCTCTCTCTCTTCTCTCCCAAGTCTTGCAGGAACTGCTGTGTTGAAATAGTCAGTCATTAACTATTTGATGAGGTTTTAAAATCTGAACTGTATTCTCTGAATGCAACCAACTATTATTACAGGGTCTGCATCACAGCAATGCAAGTGTTGGAGCCCTTTGGCAAGCCATAATGGTGGAGGCAGGACTGAGCACTCTGTCAGAAAAGCCACAAAATGGCACCAGCTGTTCAGCTCTGCATAGCCCTGGTAATGCCAAAGGAATCAGAGCAGTAGTGATTTGTGAATTTGCAGACCAACAGTTACCAAGCACCAGGGCACCCATCTATGCAGCTGGCAAAAAAAAAAAAAGCTGATGTTCAGGCTCTGGTTGGGCTGTGGGAGAACCAGGCCCTGGTATGCACCAGGCCAAGGTCACGCTGGAGGAAATGCCTGCAGTCCTCCAAAAAGCCTCTGGCTTTGGCTGTCTTCCTGCAGGGCAGTCCCCAGGGCAGATTCTTTCACCTAACAGCATCCACCTTTGCAGAGGACTAGGGCACACACAAATATGCCCTTTGGTGCCAGTTCAAGGGCAGGATTCAGAACATGAGTGCTAATAAGTCCTGCTACTGCCCATGGGGAACCTCTCCTGCTCAGTCCACCTTATGCTACACCAACAGGCTCTGAGAAAACCTGGATGAACCATTTCCCTTCCTGGATGCCAAAGGCTAATTGACCAGCATGAGACCTGCTGAACCTGGTGGAGCCAGGGTGGATATAATCACTCAAGAGAGCCAATAACCAATTAACTGAATGGCTTCAGCAGTTTGGAGGTCTGCCTCTTTGTTCAAGAGCAAAACAAAGATCAATTCCTTAATAAGCTCTGTAATATCTGCTATTCCTTTCCTCTCATTTTTATTATTAGCATTGCAGCAGTGTTTTGTGCATGTAAGGAAAGAGTGAGACAAGGTCTGGAACGGCCTGGGTGGTAGAGGAGTGGGCAAAGCCTCAAGGCAGAAAGCACATATTAAACATGTGTACCTATATAAAGTCTGTACAGCCCCACCACGTCACACAGGGATTCCTACACAGAGCCTACCCCTGCTGACCACTTTAACCTGTTTGATTACCAGAGTTTTTTGCACAAGGACAAGTGAAAATTCTTGCTTACAGTCACCTAGTGCAGGAGTGCCACCGTGATGGCCAGGGGCTTGCCCTAGCCCACCAGCCTGGCTCGCTGTCCCTGCTGCAGTGACAGCACGTGGCAGGCAGAGCACAAGCACACGCTCCTTCCCGGGGCAGGTAATGTCTTCATCTGCCACTGCCACATCCACCAGAGCCCTCAGAGACTTGCTCCTCAAATCCCATCATTGCATTACCCTGCAGTTCCCCTATGTGTTTTGCTTTGGAAACTGCAGGTTCCTTCTCTCTGAAATCACTAAAATCTACTGAAATCGCATGCCCTTTTCCAGAAAGACTTCCAGCACTCCTTGCAGTCTTCTCTCTTGCCATAAGGCAAGAAGCAGTGATGTACAAGTTCCTCCCCGCCTCCCCGGGCCTCCTTTTCTCCTCCCCTGAAATCAGGGCCACTTGAAGATTTATGATCTCACCCGTGAAGACTGAAACAGCATCACCTACATTTTTCAGCATCTCCCACATACACCCATCACGTGTGCTCAGCCTGCCTTCTGGTGAAAGTGCAGGTTTCCCTTTTGGATGAACAGCTCTGTGTGGCCCCAAGAAAGCCCCCTCCATGGCAGCAGCAGCAGCAGGGCTGCCTTCACTTCTCTGTTGTGCATTTGAGCTGAGAGTGTTTTACAGGATGAACAACAAGCAAAACATTGCAAAAGAGCTCTCTGAAGGAGAAACGGAAAACTCAGAGGAAGGGAATGATGCTGGAAGCCCATTTTTTAAGGAGCTGTAACTGGATAATTGTCCAAAACAGACTGGCTTGTTGACTTCTTCATAGCAAACGGCACAGGGCTCTTTAATTGATTTTAGCCTGTAACTAAACATACAGTTCTTTCAATATAATGAACAGCAGTTCTACAATACTGCTCTCCTAATGTAAATTGATCCATTACAGACGAGTGTTTAGATCAATGTGTGATGTCCTGATTGGAAATAAAACTGTTTGCTCAAGATTGCTATAAAGACAATGGGCACTGATAGATGATATTTATGTGACAAGGAATGGCTCTTGGAAAGGAGATTGCCAAGCCCGTGTCCATCAGTTATGAAACCATCAGACACTCACCCAGCAACCACACGCACATTTTTAAATACAAGAAAGAGGAAAAGTTCTCAAGGCCTTTGAGATAAAACACACCAGGCACTAGAGGGTTTTGTCAAAGGCTAAGAGAGCTTCATGCCCATACACAGTGACAGCAGAAGTCATCCAGAGGAAAAAACCCACCCACTAAAAAAATCCTCCATGGCTTTCAGTGGCTGGAGGGCCTGAAGATGGCCCAAAAAAACCCTTGAGAGTTCATAGCAGGAGCAGCTTCCCACATCTCTCATTTCTAGGGCACCATGTGTCCCAGTCCAATGTGGTGGGCAAGGGGCTGTAACAGATAAAACCCTTAATGGAGAAGGCTTACTTCCAGCCCTCCTTCTTTACAGCAGGGACTGTCTCCAGCCTGACAAAAGCTGAGGGCTCAGCAGGCTGACACAGGTGCACACTTACTAGTCTCAGCTCCACAGTCCAGCTCATGTTCCAGTATGGAAACATACCGCCAGCTCCAGGCACACTGGTGGGAGAGGGACACAGCCAGCTGGGCACAGCAGCCAGTGCCCGTGGTCACACAGGACAAAATGGAGCTCTTCATCTGCCCACATTATACTGGAGTTCATTTTTTGCAGAGAGCAGCCAGCCTAACCAGGTAACTGTACCATGGTTTGTGTCCCATGTGCTCACAATCCATGCCTAGCCAACTCCGTGCATTCAGAGGAACACTAATGCTTCCAGCTACCTTCTGAATCAGTCCCAATTAATACATGTGCTTCTTTCTCTTCCAACCTTCTTCGTGGTCTCTCATCACCCCAATTGCATGGGGCACCCTGCTTCCTCCCCGTGTGAGGGGGAAGTTTTCTGAGAGCTGGAGTACAGGCTTGCCTTTGTGCTGGACTGCATGCCACCCACTCATTACTGGGGCAGCTGCAAGCACTTCTCGTTCTTCTGGGGACAGGCCTGGCCTTTAAAGCGCGCTGCCAGGGGGCCGTCAGGGCGCTTGGTGGAAGACTGTGTCTCCACCACCACGCAGGGCCTCACGCTGGGGGAACCTCCAGCTCTCCAGGCAGGGAACGTGGGCAGAGACTATCCGCAGCTGCCCCGGGGAACTTCTCCCACAGCGGAGAGCCCAGGCTGCGACCAGCGACGCGTCCCCAGGCACTGCGCAACACGACTAAGATGGCCGCCAGGGCTGCTAAAATGGCCGCCAGCGAGGCACCTCAGCCGCCTGCTCGCCCCACCCACCCCGGCTCTCCCTCACCCTATTGGCTGGGACGCTGGCAATGCGGCTCCCGATTGGCTGAGCCCGCTGTCCATCTCAGCGCTCGGCCTCGAGCGGTGTGAGGGGGCGCGCGCAGCCCGCCCTCAGCCTTGTGAGGGCTTCGGGCCAGAACCGGCCCGGGGGTCCGACCTGGGGAAGGTCTCGGGTTATTGTCTTTAAACTACTGGGTGCGTAGTGACTGCAGAGCTGGGGTGACCCAGTGGGGTGTGAAGAGCGGCAGGGTGGCTGCGGTGACAGGGGATCAGGGCCTGCACCCCTGCAGCGGACAGGCAAGTGGTGGGACCCCCAGGCTGGGCGGTCGCTCCGGTACCGGCCAGACACAGATGTCCAGGGGGGGACAGGGCTGAGCTGGCCTGGCACAGAGTCGCTGGCACAGTCGCTGCAGTGGCTGTCAGCTTATAAATACATCGGGTGATGGGTGGCCAGAGGTCAGGGGGGGATGTTGGGTGGGGGAAGCTAAATGAAAGGACAGTGTTGACACAGAACAAATGGTGCTACATGGCTTGTGAAAACAGGTCCATTAAGGGAATGGTATTCTGCAACAGCCTTTACACACAGGAAAATTTGTTGGTTTGTGAAAACAATGATAGCCCTCTGGTGTAGGACCACATTTGCTGGTCACGTCCTGTGTCACTCTACTTGCAAGAATCTCTCTTCATGTCCATGAGATTAATCTGCTGTGTCTTGTCCTCCCCTAAGGAGCAACACATGCCAAATGCTTCTGGTCAGCTCTAATAAATAGTTGATAGCTATTTGTTAGCTAATAAATTTCCTTATGTGGTAGAGATGGACCAAGCTCTATGGGCAGGGAACGTTCTGTTAAGGAGCTGGTCCCTCTATTGAAGCTGAGGAATGTGCTCCTGCTGACCTGGTCAGACTCTGGATATAGAGAGGTCACTTCTCAGTGACAGGGAATGCTGTTCATGCAGGTCCCTGCTCTTCCAGCAGCCCTACAGGTCTTGGGAAGAGCATCTAACCTGCCCCGTGCCTCTCCTGTTCCTCTGGTAAAGATTTGGTAGTGGACACTTCTGTACCTCTGCCCTTGCAAATTACACTGCTAAGGTTGGTCACAAAAATAAAGTCTCTTTTCTGTGATCATTTCATTGGAGATCTTCACCCCGTGCCAAAGTTTGTGGTTTCTCATGGTTAATAGGATGAGTTGAGAAGATACAGTTATGTAGTACACTTGCAGGGTAAAACTGTGGAACTTACAGTGAGAGGTCTGTTAACATTCAGAGTTCACAAGCAGCAAATAGGCTTTTTAATAAAAAGCTGCTCTTTCTGTCAGTATCTTGATGTACTCTCAAAAAGGGGGATCTCTGCCAGTAAGGCAAAGCAGGTTTTACCTTGAAATAGCCACAGTCAGTCTCAGCTGGATACCAGGGCCTCAATTCAAGGAAGTTCATCTGATGAGAACAGCTGCTGGAGAGAGGGAAAAAAAAAATGTCCTTCAGTACCTGGGACTTTCTCCCAGAAGAGAAAAGCCTAACAAAAAACACATCCAGGAAAGGAAGCCAGACAAATTCCCCAGAGAGTATGGTACAGATTTAGCAGGGAGAGAAACCACCATTCAAACAAACTACTGAGGGCAACAGCGGATTTTCCAGCTCCTGAGGTCTCCAAATGAAGACCAGACCCTTTCTGAAGGGCACATGACTCCACTTCTCTGAGGAGGAGCTGGCTCTGACCCGCAGCTCCCTCACTTGCTCTCCACCAAAGTCACCTCTTGCCATCCTTGCTTTCCCAAAGCTTTCCAGGGTGGCCTGCATTTCCTGCTCCCTCTTGGGAGGCACAAAGTCACTGTGCCTGCTCCCCAAGCCTCAGCCTGCCAGCATCTCTCCCCTGGATGAGTTGGCTCATGTTGTTTTGTGTTAAAACGGGTATGTTTTTTTAATGGCTATAAATAAGTTAAAACGACATCTTTAATTAATCACTGCACTTTATATTGTAAGTGGAGATTTTTTGTAATGACTCGTTTATGATTTTAAGATGCCATTTGCTCACTGTCAGACCTGTCTCACTTCTATCCCTGCATGTTTAACAGGTTCAGGGTAGAAACAAAATTCCATCCAGAATCCTTCTAATCCAATTAGATTAGAACCAATAATTGCTTACTAAGTGGGGAGAGATTGAACGGGTACTTCTGAGTAACAGTGAACTTCAGGCAGCTGGCAGCATGCTCATAATCTTAAAACCATTTTCAAGTAATCTCAAAATGTTTGTTTTTCCCTCACACAGGTTTGAAATTGGAAGTACATATGCCTGGATGGCTGAAACACAAACAACAAATAGAAGCAGCATGTAAAGTACAGAGAAGTACAAGCATTAATAGAAATATTTCTGCTCTAGTAGCTATTAAGTGATTGTTTATTTTTTTTTATGATTGGAAGAAGAACCCATATGTTTATAGCATTTCCCCCCCAATTAAGTATGTGTGTCTGAGTGGGTCTTTGTGTGTATTTACAGACATGCAAAGTGTGTGTATAAAACAGTCTATGAGTGGAGTGAGAGCTGCTTCTCTTAGATGTTCCCTGAGAAGAAAAGAAACTTATTTGGTCTCAGATAAAATTCAAGTGACAAGCAAGTGGCTGGATATCCAAAACTGTGGCTATTTCTCCCCCTGTTTTTTTTCTCAGAGGAGCACACAGATATTTCATATTGGATGTGAACAAGTCACGAAAAGAAGAACTATTGCATTGGAACTACAAAAAGAAAAAACTTTCAAAAATAGCTTTACCTCAGTCCTTAGACAACTCCAGTCTGATGCGCAGCGTATGATCTGTCTGCTAGGACTCAATCCAGGCACTCACCACTTTCTTAGCTTGAGCATTTTGAGCAGTTTTTTCCATTTATCTGTATTCTCAAAATCTTTTCACACATTTCTCAGATACATCAATCCTTCCGGCATTCCTCTAGACGCTCAGTAGGATGCCCTGCTATAAATATAATAAAGCCTTTTATTATGTCCATTAACCATGGACATGTGTGCTCCAAAAGTTTCCTGACACGCAGTCATTTGTGGCTTTTTAATTGTAAACAGAAAATATCTACCAGCAGAAGAAGACAGCTGACTGGAAGTGGATTTGAGTGTTTGGAGTATGTTCTCCAAGGGGCTGATGGCACCCACACCCTCCCCCTGATCCTGTTGGAAGAGGGAGCAGGACAGGCGTGTGCACAAAAATCCAGTCTTGGGTGACACAGATCTGTCAGATGTGCCGACCCCAGGGGGTTTATATGCAGGTTTTGGAACCCTTATTAACAAAATAATTTTGCATATGCAAATATGCCCCCCACCATTTTTCAGATCTCATTCTGCTTGAACTCAGCAGAAAAGCAAAAAAGGCCCAGTAAATTACTTGACAAATTAAGTCATATTTATTGAATGCGTTTTATTTCAACAACCAAAAAATTCTAACAGCCTAACAATGCACATAAGTTAAAAATTAATTATCACTTAGTGATAACAAAGATAAAGTTGATTTACATGGAAAAAAGAACATTTACAATATGTTAATCCTTATTCACATTGTTGATACCGCAATAAAACACAATTTGTTTTTTTTTTTATTTTTTATTCCACAAAAAAAAAGGCGGAAAATTGTGCTTTGTTAAGAGGCACTACAAGAAAAGTTTCTTTCTCCAAATAGATATTATATGATGGATATTGAATAAATAGACATATATGCATTGTAATTCGCAAAGTTCTGGCAAGACCACAGGCTAAAATGCCCACAGATTCACTTAGAACCACTGCAAAATTGGCAGTGAAATTAAAAATAAAAAGGCAAGACTCAGCATTGAAAAAATACCTAATAAAATTTTTGGTTGAAGTGTAAAAGATACCAAATGTCGATGCCATCATCAGGTGAACAGCCTTACGTAGCTTGGCAGAATTCAGGTTCCTTTCAAATGGACGGAGTGATTTCAGCTCCAGGATAAGAAGACGGTTTTGAAAGAGTAGCTCTGAGAGAAACATAAAGCAGCAACCACTGAAATTCTGATTAAAGCTGCAGCATACTACAGAAATAAAGGGTGAAGAGCAAAATGGGCATTAAGTAAGCAACCCACCAGCATTTTGCAAAGGTATATGAAATTTATGCCGAGATACTCTTACGTTTCAAACGTTAGTTTTGAAAAAAATCCCTTAAAAAGTCCAGAGGTTACTGAGCAGCTAGAATTAGCTTGTATTGCAACGTCTTCTCCCTGTATATTGTCTGATCTGAGTAAATATCTACACGTAGAGGTTTGCTTTTTGTTGGTTTGTTTTTAACTCCTACCTTTTATACCTTTCAAATATATAAATAGTATTAACAGTTATATTACATTGCCTGGTGCAGTAAACGGAAAGTAACTTTCAAAGTGATATTGCATGAGGTCTTTGTCAAGGGAACACGAAAAGCCCATGTGAAAAAAAGAAGAAAAACCCCCGAAGCCTTGTGGGCGGGGTTGTGACTGCGCTTGGAACAGGCGTCTGAAATCAATCCGGCTGCGAGGGGAGCACAGGTGAGGTCTCGTCTGGGAAAGCGTTGCAGGGAAGAGAAAAATAAACGCTACTTGGTGTCCCTTTCGGCGGGGAGCAGCCTGCAGCTTTAGTGCTCGTGGCATCGAGGAGTCACTCAGGATCGGCTCTGCTTTCTGTACCGGAGCTGCCAGCTGCTGCCGGACCCTTCTGCGGGGAGGTGGAGGGGTGGGAAGGGTTTTCCTATGCCCGCGGCAGCGGGGCTGGAAAGCACCCACCCCCCGGGTGCTGCTGCGGGAAGGCAGCAACGCGAACCCCCCGTCAGCACTTTACCTGGGCAGGGCTGTTGGGACTGTGGCATTCTGTGTCCCAGTGTAACTTCACAGGGGTGCGTGTGTTTCACCTCAGTATAAACAAAAAGCAACAAGAAGGAAGCTTACAAATTTTAAGATCTGAAACAGAAGACAGGTAAATAAAATCCACAGTAAAATGTGGTTCAAAGTATGAATTCCATACATCAAATCTCAACACTTTACCTTTCTTTTCTTCCTATAAAGACCTCATTAACAGAAATATCTTCTATGCACTGAATTTCAGTTTTAGTCATGCTGAAGCCCATGAAAATATATCTGTTCACTACAGAAAGGATTTCTGGAGAGTGGGACATGCTGTATCCTCTTAAATGTGCATTGTGTTTAATTTAACTTACTAGTTTTCTTTTTAAGGTGCCCTGATTTGTTTTTCCATTTTCTCTCTTTTTTTTTTTTTCCCTCTTTTTTTTTTGGCAGTGTTGATTCACGTCTTTAAATACATACCTCAAAAATTACCCATCAAGTTGCCAGATAGGAAGCCATATAATAATAATAATAATAAAAAAAAACAGGGATAACATAGAAAATAAATAGGAATTCAAAAATAGTCACCACACCCTGAGAGCAGGCGGCAGTTTATCAAAAAGCCAAAGCAACTCATTGTGAAGTGGTTTTAATACATAAACAAGTCTCATCTTTAAAGAACTCATTTCACAGTCTATACTTTCAGGTTGTAAAGTTCCATCCCATGCAATTTTTTTATATATATATATATATATTATGTAAATATATATATATACACACACACAAAGTTGCAAATTTTCCTTCATTGATTTCATAGGACTTTTTCTCCCCATTTACTTGCTAGATGTCCCTTTCATAAGTGCAAGATTGATGAAGGCATCATCCCATGTGATTACAATGATTACTTCAGTCAGGTGGAGGAAGTGTAACACTCGAGTGTCTGAGTCAAGGCGATGTCTGCTGGGGCAATGCTGGACTCTCTTTGCACATGGATCATGCGCAACAGATACAAAACAGAAAGTAAAAAGAGAAAAGAAAAAGAAAAGCAGAAAATCCTTGGATCGATGTATTGCTTCCTGGGCTCCTCTCTCACATTATCTCTGGTCGATGTCTGCTGGGGCAGCCTTGTTTTTGTCGGGGTTCTCCTCCTCAGGCTCCACTTTGTACATTTCCTCAGAGCCCTCCTCGCTGTCGTTCTCCTCTGACTCTGTCAGCAGCTCCTCATCCTTGTACTCTGCCACGTCAACCACCGTGCCCAGGTGCTCTTTTAGCTTCCCATGGTGCTTTACATGGTAACGTTGGTTCTGGAAGAACTTGATGATGGTGTGTTTGGGGAGATCCAGCTGAGCAGAGAGGGTGTGGATGGCTTCCTGATCAGGGTAGAGACCCACATCGTGGATAAAGCTTTGAAGGATACCCAGAGCTTCCAAGGAGATCTTGGTGCGGGACCGTGGCTTTTTGGCACAACTGTCCTCAGTAGCTGGAGCAGAAGCCTCTTCTGTAGGTGGGGAATTCTCTTTGGCAGGCTGGGACTGCTGTCTGTGCAGCACCTACAAGATCAAACAGACACGGGCTTCATGTACATGCTGAGCTGCTTGGTACACATCTTTACACAGGGTCTAATAATTCGTGTTGGTGAAGAAAACTCCTACTGAACATGAATTTTCCAGTGCCTTTCTTACCTGCAAGACAGCTGCACCAAAAACTACAGACTGAAAGGAGAAAGCAGTATAAAGGGCAAGCAATATAAAATAAGCCCACAAAATAAGCTGTAAATACAAAATGCAGATAATTTTAAAAAAAATCAGGTAGCCAAAATGAAAATTATTAAGTAAGGAGGTATTCCAGTTTCATAATCACAACAACTGGCCAGGTTTCCCATCTCAGACACATCATTCTCCCACTTTGCTCTTCACCTCCCTGCTTGTTTCATCGTCTCATGCCAGAGACTCTCACCATTTCTACAAGATGCCAAGTCCCACAAAGGCCTAATCACATGCAGGATTGTCAGGTGCTACTTTATCATGAGTAATGATTTGGCATTAAAATCCATCACAACAGCTTTATAATAACAAAAAAATAAATCAAAAGTCCAGCCATTTGTTAAGATTTCCATTCCAGGAAGAGCCACATCATAATGGGTTTGGCTGCTGCACAGAGCTGGCTTTAACCTGTCCCTTGAACGGATTTCTCTGCATCATGTATGTATTAATTTCACCAGCTGAGGAGTCCTGAGTTCAAATATTTTTCTGTCTCTAGTCTGAGAAACCCTCTGGGCAAACACAGTTTTCAGTCTTGTAACAGCAACATCTCCTTTTTGGCAAGTTCAGCTCTTAATATTCCTAACAACCCCTTAAAATGTCTGAGAAAGAGTCTTGTGCAGCCCTAAATTCCAGGGGAACAAATACCTGCTCTGAATTGTTAGAAATCCAGAGGCACTCCGTAGGTTTCCTTTAAAACCAAAGCTGTACAAGAGAGATTAGTGGCAAAAATCCCCTACAGGATTGAGGGCTGTATTTGCCCAGAGGTTTCTTCAGATGTAGAGAAACAATTATTAGAACTCAGTGCTAGAGAGCTAACAAAATCAATACAGATAAACGTTTCCTTCCACAAATAAAAGGGAATTCTGGCCCTTTACCCCCCAAAAAAATGTCTTCTGCTGCAGACTGCAACATTCAGAACATCAACCCTACAGGAGAGATCTTTAGAGGACAAAAGAATAAAAAAATTGAAAGTGCTGAGACCTTGCTCTGAGTGTTACACACAGAGCTGTGCCCTGTCCCCAGTGCCCGGGTGAGGGGTGGGTGCAGACAGAGCTGCAGGTCCCGGGGATGCAGCACAGCTCGGTGACAGTGACAGCACTGGAGTCAGGAGGCAGCTTGCTGGCAGCTCCACACTGTCAGCTAAAAGCAGGTGTCACCATTGGTGACAGGCAGGGCTTGCCACACTCCTGGCAAGAGCTGCTGGTGGGCAGAAGTGTGCAAGTGTGTTTTGGTGCCAATAGATTAATTTTCCTCCCGAGCACGTAAATACTGGGGATGTCACGGGGATGGAGCTAACCAGGGAGCTGGGGGAGAGGAACAACTCGGATGGAATGATGGATCTTTTGCTTTATGTTTTGTTACAGCTCCTGTCACCAAAGAGCAGAGTGTTCCCATGAGCAGAATCACTCAGCTGCTCTTTGAGGATTTCTTTCTTCCCCGTGGATTGTTTTTGAAGCAAAGGGCTGAAGTTTCCAGCTCAGGGAGGTTCCAGACAGAGGTCAGATCCGTGCCCATGCTGGAATCAGCAGAGCCAGGATGGCTGACACTAGGTGAGGACCCAGCCCCACCCCTGTCACACAGCCCCTACCCACATTCTCTCCCCTGTTGTACCCTCTGGTCCGGTCCCTGACACTGTAAGGCCCAGAGCAGCCCAAAAGAAAAGACAATTAATAGCACAAATGAACTGCCAGGGAATTTACAGACAGCATCACGTGAGAAGCCTCAAGTAACACTGCTCGCCAGGAGCTGAATTCAAGAAGCAGCTAACAGATAGAAACACACCCAGAAAGACTGAGAATTACTCAGTTCGTTCTGCTTGGAGTTGGAAGTCAGCTTTTTTTTTTTTTTTTCCATCTGACAAATAGCATGAGAAATGATCCAGCCTGAAAAATGTTACAAGACTTCCAATCACATATAATGGTGAAAAAAAATCCAACAATACAGGATCAGCAGCAGTAAAATGTTTAATTTGAAGGAGATGAAGAGATGCCTACAGCATCTATAAAGCAATCAACCAAAAAGAGGGTGAGAGCAGGAGGAAAAGAATAATTTTATTTAACCCTTCCCTTGCTGGTGTGACCTCTCTCTGTCCTCTCCAGAAGATAAACCACATAACCCAGGGTTATTGGTGCAAATAGAAAAAGGTTGTATATATTTCATTTATATTCACTTCAGAAAGGTCACACCTTTTTACTAAGTGATACAAAAAAACCTAAAGCCACTCTTACAACAGATAAACCTCATGATTTCACTAACTTTTGGGGGTTGCTCTGGATTTCCTGTAGCACTAATGAAGGCTTTCAGTAACACAACAAAACCCCCATACAGAGAGATGGATAATGCACACAACTTCCTTCAGGTTTAGGCTGTGATCTGTTTTGTATCTCCTTGCAATAATCTGTAGTGCTGAATACCAGAGCATGCTCTTATACAGCAAACACATCAACTGGGGAGGCACACGATACAATATGAAATCTTAATTACTTTTCTGTTAACTATTTGCTTGGAACTGCACTTGTAAAACCTGCTGGTGGCTTTGGGCAATGGGTTTGCTTCCTGCCTGCCTCTGCACACCCCAGCCTCATACAGGAAATTATCCATTTTTGCCAGTTCCAGATTTTGGGTCATTATTAGGATCTTAAGTCTGCATGTGAAATTTGCACAGGCTTCTCACACTGCTGTGCCCCCCCTGCCATAAGACTTTGCAGTTGGGCTGAGTGCTGCTCTGCTTCTGTACTGCAGAGGAGGAAAGCCCACCGAATCCCCAGGGCTGAAGTATGGGCTGCAGCACGTCTTCCCCTGCAGATGACCCCCCCAGGTGATGGTCTGACCACCACCAAACACCACATGCATGGTGGGCTCAGGGAGCAGGCACCTTCCCCACCACCTCCCAGCCACTGGTGGGGGCCTCCTTCTCCAGAGCCACCACCATCTGGACCTTACTTCCCTTTCCCTTCCTCCCTCCTCACAGACTCCCCATCTACTTTCAAATCAAATGTGAAGATATAAATTTCCTTCCATGCCCACAGGACTTTTTTTTTTTTTCTATCCCTCCAAGAGATTCAATTTTTTAACTTTACAGGCCTGGCTGCCTCCTGAGTGTCTCAGAACAGAGCAGCTCTGGAAGATGCTGCTTTATGAAGTTTCATTCAGGTAGACTTTAACCTCCCAGACAAACTCATTTTTTTCAAACAAATTAACCAGCTCTGGTAAAAAACTAACATGATAGGAGTTGACTTTAAGAGACAAAGTGAGTGGTTTTAAATCGCACTGTACTGAAATATGATTTGAAGGCCCCAATGAAAACCAGCTGGAAGCCATGTGTAAAATATAATAGTACATACCTACAGGGAAGGAAGTGAGATATTGAATGATTAAGTTTAGGAGAGTATATAATGTAGTGTATCATTACAGGAGTGATCAGGATTACTTGTAATAAGCTAAGGGTTTGTGGTCTTTCTAAAATCCAAAGCCAAGGGTTACTGGGGGGAAGGGATCACTGCACTGCTTTCCATGTATCCACTCCCCACCTCTCAGGAAGCTCCCACAGGAGAAACCTGGCTTCTGCCACATTCCCAGAGAAAAGAGAGGTGAGCAAACCCAAACTGCATGATGAATGTCATGTAATTGCAATCTGTGTCTGCACCATATTTCATTTTGTCTGGATTCACTATCCCAGTGATGTTTGTTTCCATCACCACCTGCTTTCTAGCTAGAACCAGACACATGCAAATGGTGAGTGTCCAAGGGATGCTTGAGCAAGGTACTCACACACACTTGGACACTAACTGCCACCTCTCACTGCCTGAACAGCCCCTGCACCTCTACATGCAGACCCTCAGCTCTTTTGTTTTGTATCATGGCCCTGCTCCTCCCTTTGCAAACAGGGTGAGCCTTGTGAGCTCCTGTCTGATGGGTTTTGCTGGGATGATGAGGTGCCCCTCACTGTGAGCAACACCAAAAAAGTCTTCACAGTCGTGGAAGACAAGGCTGTGCACTTGCAACAGATACTGTCCCTGCTGAACAGACACCTCCCTGCAGGAAAGCTGAATGGATTGGCCTCCTCTTTTCCACAGTGGGGAGGGGTCTCATTTTGAACCTTTCCTGCACCCTTACATTTACAGCAATGACACTTTTATCACACCAAAGACTTTAAGGCCAAAGGCAGCAAGTTTTTAGCCTGCTTGAAGAGCCCCAAAGGCAGGGGGAACACTCGCACATTACAAAACATAAGTTGAGTACCTGTGTTTCAAGACTAGAGAGCAGGATCTGACACCAGTTTGAGTCCCCCCAGCACCAGATCCACTGTGTACCTCACATCACCAAGCCTGGTGGAAAAGCTCCTTCCCCATGAGCAGCCAAAGGCAAAGGGAGGGCAGAGGACAAGGCTAAACAAGGTGTCCAGCTGCCTTTCACTCAGCCCCCTGGCTGGAATTCACAAGGCTTCATCTCTGAAAGCTGAGAGCTCCCAGGCAGTGCCCAGCTGTCGGGAGTTTCCTTCAGGGCCAGCCTCCATCACCTTCCAGAGAAATCTTGTATCCAGGAGGCACTGCCAGTCCCTCTTAGCAGATCTTACAGGAACCATCCACAGGTGATTATCTGCTCAAGCCACCAGCCTTACACACTGCCCCCAGCCTCTCCCACTTTATCTTCATGTACAGAAATAAATAGCATCTTCATATACAGAAAGGTGTGAGGAGAGAGCAGAGCAAGCTGCTGCCTTGAACAAGTTTGCACTCTGCAGCCTCCTGCTCTGGGGCTGAGGGGCCAGAGCATTCATCAGACTGTGCCAAGACACTTTACAGCTTTCCTAGCAGTGCCTGTACAAGAAACTGCAGCAGAAATTATAATTTCCACCTGTGTTCATGTCTTTCCTCTTAAAAATGTGGTTGTTAGACTAATCTTTTTTCTTTTTTGCCTTTTTTTTTTTTCTTTTTTTCTTTTTTTTTTTTTTTTTCCTTTTTCCTTGCAAAAACACATTCCCTTAGGTAAACACTGCAGCACTAATCCCAGCTCCAACTGGAGTATTTTCTTTGGGCTCATTCTCACAGTGGTGATTTCACACCTTGACACCATAAAGCTGTGTTAAAGACTGTGGTTTAGTTTCCTTGCTTTTCTTGGATTATACAGTATCCTAAGGTCAAAACTCGGGAAAATCCAAAACTGTTATTAAAAAAGAAAAAGTATCTATGAAGTGATGACAAATTGCAGACTAGAGGTGTTAGATTACATTTTGACTCCAGGCAAGTTTAATATACTTTAGTTTCCTTTTACAATTGCCCTTAGCAGGTGCCGTTATCGGTAAGGGATTTAAAAAAATATATGGTACTCAATAAAAGAAGACCATGTCAAAAGAAATCAATATGAGCGTGCAAAATGGTAGGAAGTCTGACATGGATAAATATGTTCCCTTTCATCTAACTTCAGTCTGAGCTTCTTTTAATTTTGTAGCTCAAATGCCAGCCACAAGTCCTGCACATTTTCCAATGCAGCTTAGTAATTGCTTTACAAGAGCCAACACTGTTATTTGGGATAATTCTAACAGATATTTGTGATACAATGTACCCAGTCCCATGCAAGCCTGATCAAATAAGCCAACCAGAGATGGTGGCTACTACAACTCCTCACTCAGCAGCCCTGGGTCCTATTCAGCTGCAAAGACAAGGCAGTCACACAGTAAGAAAAAAAGAAAATCCCCCCAATATTCAGGCCTTTCACTCTCCATCTGCAACTGAGCACCACCTGAGCCAAACCATGGGTTCAGACAAACCCCAAGCCCCGAATCTCTCAACTCTGAGATCCCAATCACTCTCTGAGCTGTGCAAAGGAGTAGGGGCAGGGGAGGCAGAGGGAACTGTGAAGAGAGAGAGGAGTTCCAGAGGGAACCCCAAGTCAAGTTTGGTTTCCAGGCTGGAATGGGAGCCGGTTCAAGTGATAATTTTCAACATCTTTGGAGCATGCTCACCACATGCTTCCCTTAGGAAACAGGCAGTGGTCTGCAGGCATGGCCAGACCCTCCACAAACACCCCCTCTCCAAAGCAGTGCCCCCACCCTCCAATTGTCTTCCAGGGCCAAACTCACAGAGATGGTGAAAAAGGAGACAGAATTGATGATGGGGAGGAAAAAACTGGAAAAAATGAAACTTTCCATTGTGCCTTGCAAAGTGATAAGCACAACCATCAGCAAACTGCAATCAGTCTTGGCTGGAAGGCGGGGGAATGCATCCCACCCCCTGGCACACACCGCTCCCATTAATGCTAACAGGAGCTAAGCATGCATCAAAGAGCAAATACACCACAAAACATTTTTAAGAGCTATCATCACTGGAGATAAAATATAAATTACAGCCTGATTACACTGCACTGCTAAGAGGCTACATGTGCAGCACAGCTCGCAGTGACAACTGGAGATGACCAAATGACTTTGGGACAGGTCTAAGGTTGCCATAAAACATCTGTGTGGAGGGCTCTTTCCTTTTCTCTGCTTCCCTTTCAAGAAGCTGTGGCACTGCTGTCTGCACAGTTGTTTGAAGAATGTTTACAAATCAGCCTGACAAAGAGAAAAAAAAACTCTGCCATCACTTGACCACAATCATGATCTTATTCTTCAGTAATGCGTGGTTTATTTCCCTTTCCTGATCTCTGTTAATAGACAGCACGTGCCTGCACAATAGCCACTATTTTGTCTGTATAATGTTAAAAAAATAAATCACAAAACTCTGACAATGCAGAGCAGTGTCCCGGTGTTTCCTGGGGTAACTGCTCTCCCTCAAAAGCTCTGGGGTAACAGCTCTTCCCACAAAGCACAGGCACCACTTCCCTTGCTGTGCAAAGTGCCTGAGAACTGGCTGATTTTATGGGGTAGCATAAATGAGCTCACGCTGACCAACGTTAGTGGATTAGTTCTGAATTTCCCATCTTTGCCTGGTTTAAGGTTTGCTGCCCAGTGAGTGGGAACATCCCTGTCTCCAGGGCTGGCAGGGCTGCCAGCATCTCCTGCCCAGCCCTCAGGTGGAGCAGACACCTACCTCCTGGATAAACCCAGGGCAGGCCGGGCTGGCACCAAGCAGGGTGCTGGGAGAGATGAGGCTGCTGCAGCCAGGGAGCATTGCTCAACCCCTCTGCAGCCCAGTGATGGATGGCTCCATTGTCTGGGCATGGGCCATGGCCAGCACAGCTGGCACGGGGCTGGCTCGCTGCAGGCAGGGCTTGGCCAGCCTCAGAGAAGCCCTGTGAGCCTCTTGCCACCAACCTGTGGTGGCAGGGTAGCCCCCAAAGCTGCCTCCAAGGCAGCCCTCCCACCAGGGAGAAAGGAACATCCCTGCAAAGGCTGGCACTGGCCTTTGGGGCATGGTGATGCCAAGTGGAGTCCCACTCGATGGGACTTTGAACATCTGTCTGTGCACGGAGGGGCACGGAGCCTTCCAGCTAACATTTACCTTCTGCACATTGGGGCTCCCATTGCCTCTTCTGGGGGTTCTCTTAGCCAGGCTCTCGGGGGTGCTATTGTTTGCAGAACGCTGCTTAGCAGTTTACAAGTGGAGCCTGAGCTTGGTTGTGGCTGGAGAGAGGGTCTGTCAAAGGTTTTGGGGTAGATTCTGAGTTTTCCCTATCCCAGTCCTGCTAATCCTAACGAGGAGCTGGCAGAAGGCCACAGGAACTAAGGAAGCAACAAAAGCCTTTATTTTTTGTTTGTTTGCTTTTCCACAGACAAAATACTTCTGGTATCCTCTACATTTGTTTGTTTAATTAACGCTACACATGTTCTTCTTCCCTCTCCAAAATCAGAAGAGTGTTTGTGGGCAGTGTGAGCAAGATCTGCCCTGGTGAGCCCCAGCCTGGAGCCATGCTTAAGGTCCAGTCCTAAACCCCTGACTCTGGTGACAGGAAGGGCACCACAACAATCAAGCTGTTTTCCAGTTACTCAGATGAGGAGTAGGCACCACATTATTTCAGGAAGGATATGTTTGGATTAGACACTGGATTAGGGGTGAGGGGGTGGGTAATTATTTGTCCCATCAAACTGTTTTGAGTCCTCAGAGGTGGCTGTTTGGGGTTCCAGGAATCCCCAGCTGTACTGCTCATTTCTACAATGGGGGCAGTTAGAAGTCAGGAGAACCTGACTGTTATGGTTAGTGGAAATAGTAGATTTGTGCTGATAAAACACTACTCAGCATGTTTTTTGCTTTCTAGACGTAACCACCAATGCACTTAATAACAGGACTTGAGCAAACTATACTGTGTGAATCAAACACATAAAAGTATAAATATTCCTTTTTTTAGAAAGCAAGTCTTAAAAAGTGCATTATAATCATCTACCATGGTAAAAAGCAAAATATCCTGCATTACCATACACACAACTGGCATAATGGGCTTTATTATACCCTTAGCCTGAAACTGGGTAAAAAAATAAAATAAAATGACCAAAGTACAGTCTCCTGCACAGCTCAGGGCACTGAGGACAGGAGACCTCAGAGAATTAGATCTGGAACCTTTAGCTTCCTGATCACGCCCTGGAAAGGTGGTCAGGTCCAGAAGCCTGAGGAAGCTGCACTGGTGTTACTGCTCTCCCTGTCTCCCTGCTGTGCCCTGAACCTGTTTTACAGATGCTGGGTGAAAAAAAGGCTTTACAGAGAGTAACCAGGACTTGCAGCTTATATGCACAGTACTGGAAAACATGAGGCTGGGGGGAAAAAAAAAAAAGGTATTTTGTTGACTTTTAATCAAATGGGCTAATCTATGGGCAGCAAGGCAGGATGAGGCCAAAGCAGAGGAGGACACTGTATGGTCCTGGGCTCCATCCTTGGCCTTGCTGCTGCTGGGGGGAGCTCTGGGCTGGCTGCACACACACCCTGGCAGGGGGGAGCTCCCCCTGAACTCCAGCCTGTGTGCAAGGAGCCCCAGGCTTTTGCTAGAAATGCAAAACGCCATCTCTTTGCTGCATTAAGATTAGAACTCTGTGGCATTTCTCAGGCAAAAATACTTCTTTTGGTCAAAAACGTTTAGTGAGTGACATCAAAGTATTGCCTAAATAAAGTCTGCTTTGCCAAGCTGCTTGCCTGGGGCTGTGTGGGGATGAATATGCGACAGAGTTCAAGCAGTTGTTGAGGCTTTTTTCACTAAACAGCTTATTCTGGCTGCATTTATTCAGAACAAATTTTGCTCTTCAAATCCTTCCTGTTTTCCTTTAAAACATTATGTTGCTCTAAACTGCTGCAAACCTTTTTTTTTTTTTTAATTTTAAGTGAAAATAATAATTTAAAAATAATCAATGTATTATGTTTTGGGGATTTTTTTATTGGTATTTCAGAAATACCAGCAACCCCTGAGCCTCAGCATGAGCACTCATAGCTCTAGGCTGTGCCACCCAAGGAAGAGCAGCTCACAGCCATCTCTCTACCCACCTACCTCTTTCACCATCATATTTACAAAGGACTGTACTGATGGGAGCTCTGAAAGAATGAAATGTAATGCAGTTTATAAATGGAGCTGGATGTGAATCTTTCCTATCTCAAAATCCAATAAAGCTTATGATTTTTATTGCATGTGGGAGTCCTTTGGTCTATGTAACACTGATTAGCAGCTTGGTCAGTAAGTTTGATAAAACCAGAAAGTACTTTCAAGTATATTCTGGCAGAGACACCTGGGAGTGAAGTGTGATGGCCCCAGGGGCACACACATACCTGGGGATTTCTGCCTCAGTTCTGTTCCATCTTGCCATGGTTTTGTACAAATCTCTCTAGAAAGAATGACTGCAAGCCTCTCTTATCCTTCCATCTTCCTGGAAAGTAGGCATCGTCCCAAAAATATTCTCCTCTCACCTTTCCAATATGCACAAACCCCCAAAATGTACACCCTGCTTCAGTCAGGACTCTGAACCAGACTTTAATGGATCCCAAACAGAGGAAAGCAGCATGCTTACTCCTCATCTCACTTACACAAGGGAGCACCAGGAATAACATCACTTCTCACGAGCAATGCTTCCCCAGCACTCATCTGGCCAGCAAAGGGGCATCAGCAATTTGTTTGACGCAGACAAAGACAACCACGGAAATGAATCAAAACCAGGGGAAAATTAGAGATTAAAAGCAGTATCACTCCTTTCAACAAAGCTCAGTCTCAACGCATGATAAGTGGCTGAAAAAAAAAAAAAAAAAAAAAAAAGTCTCCTGCCTGAATGCAAGGTAACTTAAACCCGGTGCGGTAGAGAAGCAGCACTCAGTGCCACGGGGAGAGGCAGACTGGCGGGGGCTGCCAGAGCTGAGCCTCCCTGCTCTCCCTGAAGGAAAACACACGCGCTCAGAGTCAACACTCGGAGGGGAAGGAAGGGAAAGCCGAACGGGAGAGGCTCTCTGGGAGCCACCGCCACGGAGGTTCCCTCCCCAGAGGAGCAGCTGGTTTGCAGCTCGGCAGGGGCAGGGGCTGCCCGGGTGGTTTCCTGCCTGCTCGCCTTTGTAGCTTATCCAGATCTCATCAAGATACAGAGCCCCAGAAAATTAGAACGGCTAAGTACAGAAATTAGGGAAACTAAACACAACCGAGCCTTGCTTTGCACTCGTGCAGCCGAGCAGGGGAACCTGTGCCCGCGGGTGGGCTTCACGGCGAGCCGGGGAGGTTTAAGGTTGGTTGCTGGGAAGAATTTCTTTACAGAAAGGGTTATCGGGCACTGGAACGGGCTGCCCGGGGCAGTCACCATGCTCGGGGCTGTTAAATAAAGTGCCTGGTTCAGCAGTGGCACAGGGCAGGGGCCCTGGGGCTGGCAGGGTGCTGGGCAGGCACCGGCTCTTCCCGTGCTCCGCGGGGCAGCAAGGCAAAAAAACGGGAGCGGGAAGGTCAGCAGAAGCTGCCATATGGAAAGGGCATTCTCAGATTAAAGCCTGGAACCCAGATGAGTTCCCAGCGAAGGACAGTTTCACTTAAAGGAAATCTCTGAGGTCAACCAGCAATTAACTGAAAGGTTCTGATTGAATAGGCTATTGACTGGGCTCACATCAGACAGCTTCCTCTTTATTATACCTCATGGGCTGTCTAGGTGCCAAGACATTAAACTGTCAATAATCTATTAATACCAAACAACTCCTCCCTCCCTACTCCCCCCACACAAATACACTTAGGATAAGAAACTGCACTAAAAAGATGGCAATGTTTGAAGTGAGCTGGGAATCAGCTCTTTTAGGGTATTTCCTTGCCTGGTTCCAGCTGAAAGTACAGCGACATCCATAAACAATGTAACAGGCAGTCTCTAAGTACATGGAAAAAATTGTGTTAAAAAAAAAAAAAAAATCAGACATGATTGAGACCATATCCTGAAATCTGGTTTTCTTTTCCAAGCCATCTTTAACCAGTCTAAGTTAAATTTAATTAACAATTTACAACAAGGAGAGAGAAGTTATTTAAAGAGAGGCCTACAGGTCCTTAACATTCAGTGTCTGGGAAACAGTTGTATATAAAAAAAAAAAAAAGTTTTAATGAATTTAATAGAGAAAAGCACTTTAATTAAATGCTGTCAAAGAGGATTGTATTAATGACTGCACACAAAGGAATTTAAAGCAAGCCAAGTATATTTAGCAAATAGGAAGTAGGCTTTCAGAGGCTGCAACTATTTATGTTTCTGCCACTGCAATGCATCTAGGAGATCGTATTGCCAATTGAAAGCAGTTATGTTATTAGATATGATTTTATTTATTATGGATTATTAAAATTTCAAATGCTGCAGGGAATACATTTATTTCACTTCTAAAATGAAAGAACAAAGATATTTCCTGCTTGTTCAGTAAGAGGAAATAAATAATAAATAATAATAATAACTTAGCACTTAACTAGTGGAGTGCTGTCCAGACAGATCTTTTTATGGGGCTTGTTGAGTCCTGGAATTTTAGTGTGCTCTTTCTTTCTGCTCCAACTGGATGGATTTGCAGTTTCTACCACAGCTTCCCTCAACACAGCACAGAGAGAGCAGCCAGCTCTTACCCCTCCTGAGTACAGCTCCTCATTGGACCCTGCACAAGGGACTTCTGTGACACTTGAAGTTCTAAAAATTACCAAAATCCCAGGAAGGAAGATGAAATCTACTGAGGTTTTGCAAGCCAGGTTGAGAAGACCAACCTTGGGTTGGTATTCCAGACCCAAGCAGGAGATGCAGCCACACAACTCTCATCAAAGCCCCCCACACCTACAGGTCTGCATGAAGCCTTTTTGCAAAATGTGCTCATCTTCCCCCCCATCCCTGTGATGGGGACGTGTGACATGAAGGAAGGGGGATCTTCACAACCCCCCCTGCCCACCTGCCTTGGATTCAAGCAGAGCACATCAATTGGGCACAGCCCAGTAACAGCATCGTGGAGAGATCCAAAACATAAATCTGAGAAAAAGCAAGTTGAAAATTCAAGGGTGTCAACATTATGTGGTACTATCACAGTACAAACAGCACAAAACTCAATGTAGCCCATACTGGAAAAGGAGGAATGTTTTTTGACACACCCAGGACACCTTCTGTGACTTACCACAGCCTTTTTGCCATATGCAACGGGAAGAGGTTAACAATGATTTTATAGGTTTCAAATTTCTGAATGCTCCCCCAGAGGCACCTTATCTCTGCCTTATTCCTCAGTTTCTCAACACCAACCCCCTTTTAAGTTAGGCACTGTGACGTGAGGTAGTCCCAAATTACTGGTTTTAAAGTGTGTTTATTTGTAGTTAAGGGTAAGATTTTTGCCTTCTAGTTTGAAACATGAAGAAGTGAGTAAGAGTGGGGGAAAAGACACGGGAGAGGAGGCACAAATGGCTACCTCTTTCACAATTGAGTAGCATCACAAATGGTGAAGTTGAATTTTCTAAATACATTATCTGATTTTTGTCTAAGACTTTTATTAAAGTCATGTGTGATGTGTGCTGAGAATGTAGCCTTTGTTGTTCCACAGCTAGGGATCTTGCAAACAGCTTCACTTTGTCTGTGCCAAGATATTTTGGAATATTCTTTGAAACACTGTAAGCATAGATGACTGTGAGAAAAAAATATGTGCTACTGTGCTTGTGGATACTTGATGTGTGAGAATAGAGCACACACACAGAAACATTTCCCGTTTCAACCCACAAGGCCTGTAAAAGTCCATACAAGCATGGAACAACATGCACAGCTTAGTAACCCTGAGAAACACATATCCCTGCATATACTACAGCCTCTGGCTATATAGCAAAGCATACAGAAAACAAAAATAAGTCCACACCAATGAATTTCTGAAAAGACTGCAAGGAGAGCGAGCATCTATGTCCTGACTCCCAGCACTGCCCCCAAACTACCCAATTTCCTTGGGGAAAATAAATTATCCTAAGATTTCTGTAAGGAGCCCAAGAATATCATGTTGCATACAGCCAGTAGCCTATTCATACGTACACGACCTAAAGCCTGATGTTATCATTCATGTACCAGTGTGAGGGACAGGGATTATTTAGGGAGCATGCAAATGAAATTTAAAAGAGCAGTATTTTCAACTGCAAAAATTTCTAAACATAAATGGAGCAGAGGCTCATCTAGTAGCTTTTCAACCTTCAAGATTTGCCTGCTGCCAGCCGGCAAGCTTCAAAGGTTATGTGACTTTAAAGAGCTTTATTTAGTAATCTTGCTCTAGATGTTTGCTCATCCTCAACCTACTATGACTCCTTACAATGCTGGCAGCTCAGCATCTACTAGAGGGCCAGAACTGGAAAAAATGAGGGCTAAATCTGGTCAAACTGCATGCGAAAAGCAAAAGGGTATGATGACAGGGGCCAGAGCTACAGCGATGCCATTTGCTAAACAGACAACCTGTCAGAACAACATCAACACAAGCCACTGCCCTGCTGATGGCTGCTGAGTCTCTGCACTGAACTGGATTTTCAGCACCATTGCTGACTGGGTTTTCCCCCTGCTGCTCTGGGGCAGCCCCAGAGGAGCCACCTCCAGGGCAGAACTGCCTCTGCCTCAGATGGGGCAGCACGTCCTGCGTGACAGTGCATGGGACAGCCTTGACCTCTGTGGTGGTGTCATCTCCCTTGGAAGAAGCTGGTGAAGGAAAACACCAGGGTTCCCTTGCTTAAGAGTCCCACCTCATTCCTCAGTTGCTGCTGGACCAAAAGCAAGCTGTCCTGGAGTAGGTGGCACTCAGGTGGCCTCATGGTTCCGGGAGTACTTTGACAAGACTAAACTTGCAACCTCAAAAAAACCCAAACTTCTCCACTTGCTCTCCTGTTTCTAGGGTTAAATGGAAGAGTACTCAACCTAAACTAATTTCAGAAGAGAAGCAGTTTAGCTTTAATGGCAAGTACACTCCCCACTATCATTTCAAGAGGAATGGGCTTTGATTTAACAGAATGCAGCAGCACTTTGCAGCCACAGTTGACACCCAGCAGGCACGGGGGGCAGGTTTGGCTGCAGCAGTCACAGCTCAGTGCCTTGCTGCTGCAATTGTGGAAACTATCAATCACCAGCAGTAATACCAGGCTCCTCAGAGGCAAATGCTGGGGGTTCCCTGTCTGACGTGTGCTCCTGTTACCTCTGTCAAACCTCTTGGTGCAAAGCTCTTGAGCTGCTGCTGCTGCCCACCAGGGAAACACATGAGGAAGAGAGAGATTCTCCACTCCCACAACTCCCAGATCTCCTCCTGGCATGCATTTCCCTCTTTAGTCCTAAATCAAAGGCAAAATAAATACTCCAGCCAAACCAAAGCTCAGAGCTTTCAGAACAGTGAATAAGCCTGCAATAGAAATGTATTTCTAAAAGTCCATCCGGGCTCGTTGGGCACAAACTGTCTCACCAGCCTTGACCACCCTGCTCTGCCTGAGCAGACATCCCATCCAGCCATGGAATAAAGAGCTGGAGGAATCAAAAAGCAGTGGGCATTCATCTACAGTTGGTCTTTTGTGTGCAGACAAATGATCAAAAAGCAAAGCTATCAGGATGCAGCCATTAAGAAAGAATCACAGGGCACACCATCCCCACGAAACAAGAACTGTCTAGATAAAACAGGGAGCACCAGTGAGGCAGAGCTAGAATGGTTTGGGAAAGTAGTTTTTGTCCAAGTCTCCCAGACAACTCAGTCCTGACTCCCAGTATGCAAAATCCCCCTGCTCAGCCCACACAAACACAGCACAAACTCACTGTACCCATCATCCTATAGATCATTAAGCACACCGTGTTCCCTGATGGAATAACACAGTTTTGCCTCACTCATCATTTCTGATTGCCAAAGTATTATTAATTAATATTATCTTTCAAGAAAAGAAATCTGAAGTCCCACTGGTTTTTTCCATCTGCATGCATCGTGTGACCCATGAACTGCAAGACATTGTTTAGAATCAGATATTTCATTAGGAAGCACTACTGTGGTGTTCACTCCCCTCTTTATTACTTCTAGAAAGAGAATATGAAATTAGCTTCATTGGATTGCCATCTCAACTTGCCTTGACCCATTTTTACAAGGGCTCCATGTTCTGCTGTTTTATATTTCATTGTCATTTCTAAAATATTTGTTCTTTTCCATCCCTCACAAAATGACAAAATTAGTATTTCATTTACTTCTGTGGTATGTTATTTTCTGCATATTTAAAGAGAGACCACAATGTTTGCAGTGAGCACACAATACAAAAGAGCTTTCCTACAGCTTTCTGCTATGCCTTCTTTTATTTACCCATGTCCCTCCATGATTTATGATTTGAACTACTAAAAATTGCCAAATTTGTCTAAATCAAAGCTTCTGGGGGAAAAAAAAAGGGCAGAGAGATGTAATTTTAAAAAAGTGACAACAGCAACAGTGTATCAGAGAGCACACAAAAACCATTCCTGTTTCTTTAAAGTCAACATCTGACCACTCTTAAATCAGTGTGTACCTACCAGCTTCAGCAGCTCTGCCAGCTTCTGTAGAAGAGGTAAATCAAGGTTCTCCTGCTCTCTGAACAGCGGGTACTTTGCTCGTTACTCCAGAGAATCAGCTCACCACCCCAGCACTCCAGAGACAACAGCTTGATTCATTGTTTTCCCAACTGAGTCAGGTTTCTCTGCCCCAGCAATTAACAATGAATTAGCACTATATTAAAGTGCCAGGCAAGATGCTCAATCTCTGGAGTAGTCACCTCGGACGCAGCAGACGGATAGTGGGAGAAGGGAGAGAAATTACATTTGCTGTGTCCCAGCATGTCTGCAGCAACCACCAGCTCCCTGCTTGGCAATGGGAAGTGGCCATAGGCACTTCTCAGCTTTAACACTCCAGAAAGGCCCCGTGCCAGCAAACAGCCTGGGAAGGGTGGGATTTGGGGAGGGATGGGAAGTAGGGCAGTGTACCCTCACCTCTGCAGGGCAGAGTGACTGCCAGGTGAGTGCTTTGCATGCAGCAGATCTCTTAGCCAGCTCCAGCCAGGACCCCACGCCTGGTGGTGAAGGAAGAGGGTAAGAAAAGGGCAAAAATATAATTCTTTCCAGCATGCCCTCCTATCCTCCAACAACCTGTGGCTTGGGCACTCCCCAGATCAGAGGTGATGTCCTTGTGGCAACCAGCTAGCAGGAAACTCCCAGGTGTTTTCCTTAGTCCCACTTTGTCCTTACACCCCATTGCAAAAAACCAGAGGGAGAAAGAGTCCCTTAGTGCACACCTACATTTCCCTAAAAACCAGGGGAGCCTGCAGGCACAGCAACATGTAGGTGTAGCACGGATGCTCTGCAACCCACATGTGAAGGAGAATCCATGCTCTGGCACATCCATATGGTCACACCCAGTGCTGCCAGAGAACACAGCCATGCCACACAGCTCCACAGGGCTCACATTTTATGATTCTTCAGCACAATAACAAATAAATCAAGTGTGCAGGGAGGAATTTCTTGTGCACTGAGCTTCCACTACAAACGTTTTTTTATTTGAGAAACAGGAAAATGTTTGATTGAATGGATTAATATATGGCTAACAGGAAAAATCTAATGGGAGAGAGAAAAGAAGATGTTTCTTTTTACAACTTTGAACCAAAAACTAAACAGAGAGGTCCAGGCTAGTAACAATGAAAAAGGAACAAGTACCTGCCACAAAAAGCTCAACAATCTCTTAAAGATGAAGACCTAAATTCTGTCCAGCTGACCTTCTGCAGCACTGCAACACCTGTCCCACAGTCTGCTGGTAGAGGAGAGAACCCAAACCCAGCCCAGAGGTGATTCCTTCACTGCAGATGTGCTCAACCCTGTCACCAGCAAGTGAGCTACACAAAACCCATTGCAAGGAAATGAAATCTTTGCCATTTCCAAGAAGCCATGCCGGGGTAAAGGCTGAGTCTTATTTATCTGTTATCTTTTGCCTGGTTGTGGCTTTTGTGATGACAGCCAGGAGTTTTTTTCCAAGCCCTGCAGCCTGTCAGAGGCGCATCCCCAGCCTGGAGGGGGCTGGGTTGTGGTGGCAGGGAGCTCTGCTCTCAGGCTCTCCCCAGTCTCATGGCTGGAGAAGCAGAGACTCCTCAGACACAGGGCACTGTAACACACCTCAAATCCACCCCAACAGAGAGAAAGATGGGATGGGTGGAGAGAGAAAGAAGAACTAAGAGCCTCTTGCCTGTTGGGGTGTCCCAGCACTGCACCTGCTGGGAGTCACACTGCTGCTACTTGTGTACTCTTCAAAGAGCTGTCAGCTTGACAGCAAGGCCACAGGTAAGGGCTTGACTTACAGAGCACTTCTCCCTGGCAAAGCCTGCAGAGCAAAGTAGGTCAGTGACTGCAGGCACCGTGGCAGACACTCCGCACCCGCCACGGCTCTGAGAAGGAAATGAGAGTTGCTTTCCCACTTGGCACTACAGAGGGAATTTCAGACAGGCAGAATGTAATTACTTGGCCTGGAGTTGGGCCAGGAGCAGGGCCCTGGACCCCTACCCTTATGTAAAATGTCACACAATCTCCAGTGACTGCAAGTGTGAGGGCCTCAGCTTTACATCTCTGGCTGCTGTCACTGATTCTTCATGGCTAATTACCTAATAGTGACCCTTGCAGCAAAGCCAAAAAAACAAACCTTGCTGCTCGAAACAGTTCAAGTCCTAGAGACTGAAAATTATGCAGAAATTGCTTGGTGCAGGGTATCTTTTGGCAGCAAGAAGCAGGTGGACAGCAAACCTCTTGTGTCTTGCACTGGTTGCGTGCCACTGGGAAACCTACTGGGGTTTTTGGATGGGCAAACATAGCTTTAAAATGCAGCACCCCCAAAACACAAGCCTACTGTATCAACTCGATACCAGGGTCTCCAGAGTTTTGCTCTATGTAGTTGCCAGCTGGTTCCATTTATTTTTCTTCATTTTTCATATTTTGACTGTAATAAATAATTAATCCATGGCTTTGTAACTTGCTGACAAATACAAATGCACCGCATTCCAACGCAGTGTAACGTGTCACTCACAGGAGCCAACCTGCACGCTGCAGAAAAGTGATGTGCAGAAGGCTTTGGAAAGTAGGCTAAGCATCAAGGTCACTCACAAGAGCTCAGGGAAACTTTTTCTTAAAACTGTAGCTTTGAGGATATTCCTGCTTGCTGTGTGCACCAGAATTATGTGGTTAATATGTTCAACTCTACACAGGTTAATATATTCAACTCTACACAGGTCTGGTCCTCTTCCCACATGTTAGCTCAGCCCATTACCTTTTTGTAGCTTCTTGCTTCCTAGATCACACCAAGTTTTGGGGAACATGGAAAACAGAACTTGCAACGATAATGACTTAGAGCACTGCCCTAAATTTATAGCTCTGAGAACCTAAACCCTGGGAAATGCTTTTTTTTTCTTCCAGGAAAATACCAAATGGAAAGCAAGGAGGAAGCTGGTAGCAGAAGAGACAAAGCAGAATGAACTAGGCTACAATTAATCTGGGTGAGACCAAGGCAGGACTACAAGCCATAAAAAAACCTCTGGCCTTTGGAAAAAGGTGACCAGGTTGTTGGCAGCAGTGCTAGCAGCAGCAGAGCAAGAGCAGTGGCAAAGAAAAGAGGCTGAATGCCAAGGTTCACAGCAAGAGCAGCAAAGCAGTGCAAGCTGACATCAAGCAACAACAGGGAGAGCAAAGGTGAAGAACTGTGAGAGTATCAGGGAGGAGGGCAGTGAGGATGACTCCCTGAGAGCTGTCACACAGTGGGATCAGGTGAATGGCACCAAGCAATCCAAAAGGATGGGCTGCTGTGCAAAGTGACACCTCAGCTTTTTAGACTGAAAAAAATAGCTCCTGAGACTCTCTTGACTATCAGCAGATGTTGGGGTTTGTGACATGCTGGAAGAGCAAGGATGGCTGTAGTTTTCAGTTCACTTTCCTTGTGCATGCTCTTGGTTTCTCATTCTTTTAAGACCCGAGACAAGGACAGAACAAAGGCGCACAAACCAAAACCACATCCCTAGTCACAGAGGCTGGAGAGAGGAGCAAACAATCCTGAGGAGGCTGTGAGATGAAGGCCTCTTGCCCACAAAATACTCACCATGTTTATTTTAGAAGTACTTTTAAAACACTTGTCTGTGTCACATTCTTAAAAACCCCTGCGGACAAAATTTCTCTGCCACCCGCTCGCTTTTTCTGCAGTGTTATCTGACTTCTCTGAACAAAACCAAATGTACAGCTGAAGGTTATCAGGAGCACCCAGGTTCTGTGAGGAGTGAGTGGCCGAGTCCCCACTCCTGTTCTGCCTCTTGCTGTTGCTGAGGAACACATCTATAGCCCTCTAAATGTGGGCAGCTTTGCACGTGTCTGCCTCCTGAGCAGCCGGAAGGAAGGAAGGAAGGAAAGAAGGAAGAAAGGAAGGAAGAAAGGGAGAAAGAAAGGGAGAAAGGAGGAGTGGAAGAGTGGAAGGGTGTATGTCTGACCTGCACGGGCTCTGGGGTGAGCTGGACCACGTGCTGCATGCGCTCACTGTGGTGGTGCCTGGACTCCTCCTCATAGATGACGTCCCGCTCGTGCTGGGGGAGGTTGAGGAAGCGGCGGATGGTGCAGAGGTTCTCCCAGAGGGTCCGGTTCTCTGGGCTTGGGTTCTCTTTCCAACGAAGCAGCTCACACAGCCAGCCCTGCAATGGTAGGGGCAGCACAGTTAATTCACTAAGCACTGAGGAACCAGGTGTGTGAGTGGAACGTAGGGCTCCGTGCTGGAAGCTGCACTGAGTGTCATCCCACACCTGCCCTTCGGTCTCAACAAAGCCCTGATACATTTCCTGCAAGTTGGAGAAACAGACACCAGCAGCAGGGCTTAAGAGGAACCAGGAAGAACAGCATCTTGCCCCCTGTTATAATCATGCAATGTTTAAAATGTTGGGATGTAAATATCTTTCCCACAGAAAAACAGAGTTGAAATCAATGTTCACTCCTGTTTCAGAGCCCCTTTATTTCTTCACCCAAGCAAGCAAAAACCCCTGAGACTTGCTAACAACCTTCAAGCTAAGGGTTGCCTCTGCAGGACCAGAAATTCAACCACTACTGAAAATGTTTAGAAGATACTATCAAGTAAAGGCCCCTGCTCTGCTGTTGCTGTGTTGCACTGACTCCCCCAGCTCTGAACCCACTGACAGCTTTAAATAATCAAATGGGCACTTGGAAGATGCAACATTACAGAAAGGGAACCCTCCAGTATTTAGCACAGAAGCAGTAGAGTCCTGCAGAAGTGACCAGAGAGATCAAAATACTAGGTGTGATCATAATAATAAATTTATTTCCTGCTGTACTGTATTAAGGTTACATTGAAATGCCCTCAAAGAGTTACCACTGTAGGAAATCCTGCAGGACCTCTCCACAGGGGCTGAGAGCTCAGACCCCCAAGGGGAAAGCACCAGCCCTTGAGAGGAGGAAAGCCCTCTGAGACACAAAGCCAGCCAGAGAGCAGGATGGCTGCAGCTGCTGAGGTGAGGACAGCCCAGTCTGTGTTGAACACTGGAGGTGGTGACCTGGCCTGCCCAGGGGGTTTAACCAGGGACAGTGGCTCTTGCTGTCCCTGCCCCAGGGGGGACACATCCAGCCCCATCCTGCCTGCAGGAGACACAATGCAGATGACAGAAGATCAGGAGGTAAGGCTGAGGATGCTGTCAACACACCTTACTGACTCCTGTCACAATATTTAACCTAGTAGCTCTATGACCCATCGTTTTTGAGTGACAGCTCAGCATTTTTACACCATTTTGACAGGCACCTTGCAAGACCTAGGTAGGGGAGAGCTCGATCAATGTTAAAAACTTTCAGCAGGAGAAGTAGCCAAAACTGCGTGCTTCAGAGCAGTGACTAGGACAAGCCCAGTGGCCATTACTGGCCCATGTGGTGGTTCTTTTGGAATTGCCTTTTTTGTGTAACAACTTGTAAGCCATTGACAACTTTTCCTGTGCACTCTATACCCCCATATACAATATCACAAGCCCTAAAAAAAAAAAAAAAAAAAAAAAAGGCAAGATTTGATTATCTCTGCTGCATCAGCCAAGACAGCAACACCAGCTGTTCTCATTGTGCAGCCTCTTCCTCACGGCCTACATGTTAATAACCTGATCATTCCATTTTCTCCTTCAACTGCCGGCTGCAGCACAGCGAAGAGACAAAAACCCAGACCCATCTGCAGCAGCTGTAGGCACTGAACTGTGAAGCCACCAGGGATTTATAAACTAATCTGTAACACAACACTGCCTTGTTTTTACAAGTGAGAGGCCACATTTGTGCAGACCTGATCTTTTCTTGCAATAAACTAGGAGGGCTGGGGGGAGGCAAGGATGAAAACAAGATATCTGATCATTTACTTAGGGGGTGTGTGTGTGAAAATCTGTATTACATTTTCCAAGAATTTTGGCTGGTGTTTGAGTAATCTCTCAGCCAGGTGATGTCTGCATTTTCATGTCGTTTGGCCACATCCCTTGCCTTCAGCTCTCCTCTTTCCCTCTCCTCCACTCGGAAATCCTCCAAAACTTCTCCCTCTTAGAGAAGACAAGGAAGAAAACCTCCCAGCTCCGCAGTATTTTCTCAGGGGTTTGTCCATACAAAGCAAAGAGGTTTTGAAATGGAAAACGAACCTTCTGTGGAAAAAAATAAGCTCCCTTTTCTCATTGATCTGAGTGAGTCTCCACCTGAACTCTCAAAGGTCTCAAGCAGGTATGTTTAACATCTCCTCCCATGGGATGCTGCAGCATGAGGACCAATCCTTTACCAGAAAATACACACAGACCCTGCACCTGGTGGAGCTGGAGTCCCCCTGGGGCAGGTCTGGGGGAGGATGGCTCCTGATGGCACCGTGAGGTGCCCAGCTCCAGCAGGGCCCAGGGATGGCTTGGCAGGGCCACCTCCCCTTCCCAAAGTTGGCTCAGCCAGCCCGAGGTGCTGCCTTTTGATTTATCTGTCCCCTTCTCATCAGGGCTCATTACAATCACTTAGAGCACCACTACAGGCCTCATTATGGACTAGGCACTCGCTGCCATTAGTCTTTGAGAAGGATGGTGCTCAATTTGCCTGGCAACATGCGAGGTCCTGACCTTGGAGCTATTAGGGAAAAGATTAGACTGCAGTGTGACCATGTGTGCAGACGTGAGCAAACCAAATTAATTTCTGGCAAAGGGAGGCACCAGGCAAAGACCCTGCCGTCCTCAGGACACCTGAGAACTTCTCCATTCCCCAAAGGAGATCAGCTAATGGCACGTTTAAAGGAGCCTGGTTCTGAAGGTGAAGCACATCCCTGGTATTTAGAGAGATATTAATCCAGTTTCCCCACAAAGTATTTGCTTGGCTGATCAGATTAAGGGATCCAGCCTTCAACAGCACACCCCCACCACAGCAGGCCCCAAGAAATCTGTGATACTTCACAGCCTCAGACATATTGCACCATGTGTACCCAGCTGCTACAATAATTAGCTTATGAATGTATCAGCTGGTTCTGTGATTTTTATAAATAATAACTAACCTACAGAGCAGAAAGATTTTCATGAGCCTAATATTAGCAAGAAATTGCAAGGTGTGCCTAACTCTGAGCAGTCACCATGCCCGGCACCCTGCCTCCTCTCAGGGTGTGTGGGACTGGAGCTCTCCCAACACCATTTATAAATATTTATTTTTAATCAGCAACAGCAATATATTTGTGGCAGCTTTCTTCACAACAGCCCTCATTCCCTCACCCCCACACAGACACGTGTGTACCCGGGCTGCGCGCGCGCTTATCTCCATCGGATCCGTCCTTTCCCTGCTCTTTTCCCATCTTTCCTTATTCCAGCATTCCTTCCCTCAGCCATTCCAGACCCCCTTTACCCATTGATGGGGCTGCTTATTAGGCAATAGCTTCGGCTCATACGTGAGAAAACAGAGCACTGCAGCTTACTCACACATTCTTTATGGCTGCAAGTAACCGCCTCCCCCCTGCGCAGATGAGAAGTCTGCAGCACATTTTTTTTTTTCTTAATTATTTATTTAAATAATCTTAGCACACCATCCAAGAAAGTTTTGCAGTACCAGGCAAAAAAAAAAAAAAAAAAAAAAAAAAAAAAAAGTGTAAATGTCAAATAAAACAGTGACAGATGACAGTATTCTCTATTGAATAGCACCGTTTCTTCGTGCATGTTCAATGAGAACTCATGAATTATTAATATGCAAATCTCCCTTTCCTGCTAAAAAACTCAACTTGGGGGATTTTTTTTTGGTGGCAATTTATTTTCTTTTATTTATTTCTTTGGGTCTGTGTACGTTACACAGAGCTTTCCAGGAGAATTATTTAAGAAATGCTAACATACAGAAATTCTTGGAGCCATTCACAGTGAATTTTCATCTCCAGTTACATTTATTGGCACGGAGATGGAAAAGTGAAGGAGGAGACGTTATCTTGCCACTTTTTCACCCACTCATCCACAACATCTGAGTTCACTGCATTACAAGTCAACCCGACTCCTGTGAACGTATCCTAAAAAATGTGGCAGCCCCCAGGTCCTTCCCCAGCTCTGTGATACGCTGCTCCTCATCCTCCCTCCTCTGCACAACCAGCCCCTCCACTGCCACCGTCACCCGGGGACTCTGAGCCCTGCCAGTGTCAATATGGGTGGCAGAATCCAGCCCCTGATGGCAGCTTCTGAGGTTCCCAAATGGGAATGGCTTCCATTAAAAATAAGGGGAGGAAAAACAGCACAATTAAAGGATGTTCTTGGCTCTACAGTCAGGCACACCCAGTGTTTGTGGTTACGAGGAATTCTGCTCTGAACTTCCTTCGTTTCACCCCAAAACTTCTAGAGGCATGGAGACTGGAGCCCAATGTAGCTCATTAAAGAGAGCTGCAGAGAAGTGCTGGCCTCTATTTTTGTTGTTCTCCTGAGACAAGATAAACATTTTCTAAGCATTTTATTTGATAAAACAAATAATATCATATTAATGTCCTATTTTTAACCTCTCTCTCTGTCTCCTAATCAAATACATTTCCACACAGCTAAGCAAACAACAACAAAAATCTGCAGGAAGCCAACCATTCCCATTGTGCTTTTATGCTGTTAAAGAAACAGCGTGCCTACTACACCAAAGCACCAGCCTTGGAGCACTCAGAGCCCCTTGAGGGACAGTCAGCTGGTGCAGCCAGCACAAGCTGTATTCTCCATCACTTATGCTCCTGAGCACCTTGACCCTTTCCATTTTGCTGGACTCACCCTGGAGCAGGAGAGGCTGCTCCCACAGCCAGAGGTCCCAGACTGCAACAGGGTCAGGTTTTGCAGTGTTCCACCAAGATGTGCACAAGCATCCTGAGCCCCAAAACTGCCTCCTGCAGCTGTGCTGACTTGCAGTCAGCCAGGGACCACGATGGATGAAAGGACAAGAAGGCACAGGGGAAGAGCTCAGGCTCAGGGATGCTGGGGATCCATGCCACTGTTTACACTTGGAGCAGCATCTCCACTGAAAGCCACCACAGGAGGTGGCAGTCTGGTGTCCACAGTTACCCTATGTCACAGGCAACCTGTAGGCTCAGGCTAGAGCATGAGGCACACTGAGCCTGGCTGAAACTGCAGTTAAAGCAACCTTCCCTGCAGATACCCTGAAACTAATAATACTAATAGCAGTGCAGCTAGCTTCATGTGCTGACATTTTCTAGGGTCTCCAGTGAAAGCATGAGTAGGCAAATGAGGAGCTTTCAGAAGAGTGATTCAGGGATAAATCTCAAAAAATAAATGTAAAAGGCCATTTCCTCACCCACATCATCAGTGCAGAAAATGTCAACATATGTGACAAAAGGAAAAAAAAAGAAAAGAAAAAAGAAAAAAAGCAGCAATGATCGACGCAAGTCTTGAAAGATTGGGAAAGAAATGCTGCACTCCACAGAGAAAGCTCCTTTGTACACAGGATCACAGAAGTCCTCTGGACAAACTTCTCAGCCCCTCTGCTCTCCCTTCAGTCTGGGACTCTGCAGTGCGAAATGAGCCAGAGAATATTCATCTCTTGTTCCTTAGTCACCAAACTCTCTTTCCATGAATCCAATAAGTGTCTATTAAAATAAATAAACCCCCTAATGATTCAAGATAACCTAATCAAGAAAGCTGAAATGGATAAAAGACTAACTGTAATGGAGAGTTCTGTCATGGCTTCAATGAATTCTTGATGAGAGCCGGGGGAGGGGGACTGAACCTGAGAAGCTTCAGGAGCATTTCACTCGGAGCATTTTGATACAGTTCAAGGTTAAGCACTCAGGAGCCTGAGTTTTCTGAAAGGCTCAGGACTTCTCCTTCCCCCCAAAACTGAAAGCAAAATGCAAAGCACTTTCAGGAGGGCCAGTTCCTCACTAGCCTTAGGAAACAGGAAACAATACAAAAGCAGGAATGAGGTACAGGAGTATCTCAGCTTCATGGCAACACCAAGCCTGCTCTCAGCTCTTGGCCTCAGAGGGAAGGATGCTGTGCACTGAGGATATTTCCAACGTGCCAACTTCAGAAAAGCTTCTCCCTAGGCTGGAGAGGAAGTGTGGGCTTGTGGTTAGGGCAAGCAGCCTGCCATCAGCTCCCAGCTCTGCCAAGGACTTCCTGAGCAAAGCCCCAGCTCCACAACCTTCCTGCTTCACTCAGCTGCTGAGAAGCTAGCACATTGCTGCAGATGCTGGGGATCATGCTGGGACCACCAATACAAGTCTGCAAAAAAGAAATTGGTGTCCAAAGGTACTTCAAAGAAATGTTGAGTCAAGGAGAGAACTGGTTTTCTCCATTTCCTCCACGTGTAACAAGAATGTCCAAATATCAGCACACCAGCTCTGGCCCAGCTGTAGAGAGAGTCACACCATGCTGAAGGCACTGAGATGCTCCAGCAGTCAGCAGTGCCCAAAGTGCACACACTATATATGCCATGCACCTTCACCACCAGCTGGTTTTTCTAGCTGCTGTTCATCACCACTGGAGCTAATTAGTTTAAGGGCACAGAAAATACTTACTATAAGCTAAGAAGGGGAGAGAAAGCATCCCATAATATCAAATTAATGCCAGGCAATATAAGTTGGGAGGCAAAGAGAGGGAAGGACAAACCAGGGGGTTCTAGAAGTAATGCTGTGAAAAGTCAAGAGGAAAGGTGAGGAACTGGTGCAGCAACTTCCACCCCTAGCCCTGGGTTTCTCTTCACCTGAAGAGCCTCACCTGAAGGGCTTTTCTGCCTCCAGCCTCCTGGTTAAATTTTTGTTTGTTCATTTTTAAATGAAGCAAAGATCCAAACTAGAGACTGAGCTGTGCCAGTTTCCTCAAATGTTTCTCCATGGGGTCCCTCTTGCTTCCCTGTGGTGCAACTGGAACAAATTCCAGTCCCTTGAGGAAGAACTTTACATTTCAAGGGTTTACTTTTTTTTTTCCCCCTAGCCTAGTGAAGGTTAAAGCCTTCCATTTGCCCAGGCCTGGGCTGCTCCTCAGCAGCACGTGCCCTGCTTCACAGTGCTGCCCCAGACTGAACAAGGAGAGCCTCCTGCTCTGGGAGAATTGTGGAAAGTTTGGTCTCCACCTTCCTCCAAACTTTGTCCTCCCCCAGGCTGTCAGCAAGGGCTCCAGCCAGCTATGCCCACTATTTATCTTGATAGTGACTGTTTATTATGGCCAGAACTATACTCCTAAACTCATTTCACACAAATTAAGAAAAAACCCCCATCTGCTGAGCACAGCACAGCCTCTGCTAGGACACTGACTGGCAGAGGTCAGGGGCTGCTGCTGCTGCACAGGATTACAGAAGTGCTGGGGGAAATGGTTCTCCTGAAGCTGTAATGGAAAGCAGCTGCAGAACTGGATGTAGAAGCCAGTTTTCAAGACTGACAGTCCAAACCTGAAGCAACCCCAGGTCTAAGCCTCCACCTGTCCCACTGCCCAACTCTGGAGACACCAAGGCCACCAGAACCTCACTGAAATGGCACAATGGAAACCCATTTCCTTGTGAATCAGATACAGCCAGGAGAGCCCAAAGTGCAGACTGGAGACCAAACCCTGGTGTTCCAACCATGCTCAGGAACACTCCCAGCATGAAAACACAGGTCTCAGGTTTAGGTGTTTAAGGGACAAATAGCACTAGGAGGCTGCACCAGAGAAACAGGCAGTGCAGTGGGTACATCACCAACAGCTGGCAGCTAAAAGAGGATGACAGCTTTGGAGGCTGTGTTGGGAGGGCACTGAGCCCCTCAGCTCCTATTGCCTTCAAAAAACATAAAGGGATGCACAGACCATCAGAAATGAGACTAAAAATGCCTATGTATAAGCTAAATGGAATCAAATGCATACTGAGGTAAGCAAGTGATGAGTAAGTCAATGTCTCAATGAATGGCTTGAGATCTTCCTGAAGGTCAATTCCCTTAAAGAAGTCTCAGCATACTACCTTGGTACCTCCCTGAGGTTCTGTTCCTTGCTTTTATATTGGCTTTGAGCTCTCTGATTGGAAACCTTTGTTTCAAGCAGCTGCCCTTCCCTTTAGCTGCTGAACTGAGACTCTGCCATGACTTAAGAACAAAGATGGCTACTTGTTAAATTAGAGGTCAATTAGCTCCACCAGTAGATGATGCAGCTTGCAATAACTGCTCTCAGTGGGTATCACTCTTCCTGTAGAAGACAGAAGATGACATGAAGCCTCCATTGGCTCTGGATGCTCTCTGGGGTACATGACATACAGCCCTGCGTATAAAATGTCAAAACAGCCCTGTCGGAGATCCACTGGCTGCTAAAACTGTGAAGATCTCACAGCCCCGTGGATTGCTGTTGACAGAACAGCAGTGCCCAACATAACACATGCCTTGTTAGCAAACTGGAAGCCTCTCAGTAGTCTGGGGTGAGGGAATAATAGAGGAAGCCAAGGCAATGCAAGCCAGGCCTGTGGAGAACAGCAAGTGAACGAACCTTGGCGGAGAGTCCAAGCAAACCCTCAGACTGCCTCTTTTTTCCCCTCTTTAAAAACTCTCTCCTGCAAACACGGGCAGCTTTCAGTGAGTGCTTTTACCATATCACTCAGCTCCCGAAATCAGCAGCATCCTCCCCAGAAATGCCCTCCACTGGCACAGCTGCCTACACAAAGCCCTGGGGAAGCCCCACTGCGGGTTTCCAGAGGAGCCAGACAGACCTAAGGGGACCATCCCACCGTGCCACTGGCCCTCCCCTACACAGCAGCTGTGTCCTCCCTTTTGGAACTCCTCCTTGGCCACGCTGGCACACCTAGCTGGGCTGAGGACAGCATGCAGGTGGGCTTTTGGGCAGGGGGTGGTCCCGTATGGCTACGGCCTCTCTGTCCCTGCCTTCCAGTGCCCCCATAAAGCACTTTCATGCTCCAGCAGAGCGCTATGACATCTCAGCATGGCGAGTGCTGGGTCATCCCAGGGAGCCAGGATTGCTTTGGCAGGGCTGAGAAACAAAAGAAACCTTAGCCTCAGAGGCACTTCTTTCTCTGCTGCTGCTACTGAGGAAACAAAACCTTGATGTGTGGTAACTTTGCTTTAGAGGAGAACGTGTGTGGATCCTGCTCCTCACATTTTGCATCTGGCTTGCAAAATCTGCCCTCTTCTTTTGCCACGTGAAGGACCGAGGAGCTTATTTTTGTTTTGGTGCTGGTGTGCAATGCTGCCAGGGAAGCTCACTCACACTGGCACAGGCTGAAGCTGGTGAGCCACCCAAATTATTGTTGGGTGGTTCAGTCCCTCTCTATTTCAAGAAGCCTCTGGGTATAATGACAGGAAGCTTGCAGTCAATTTTAAGCCAAACCTCAGAGAGGCTGGCATTCAGTCTGTGTTAAGCATTCCTTATTAAAAGCTGTCCAGTCTGGATTCTGGGTGGAACTTTGATATCTGCATGGAGTAAAGAATAAGGGGCACGTTTGCAAAATCAATTGTGCAGTTTTTATATTTACTGCACGTTTACCACATATGTCATTTATTACACAGTGGAAAACCGTTAAATGCACAGTAGTTGTGCCAAGTGGCATTATGCTTTTAACAGCTTTATTCGTTTAACAGCTCCAGTTCTCATTATATTTTGCCATGTGGTACATGAGATTTTTATGCATTTAACAGTTTAAGAGGGTTCCATGGTATTTTCCTTTTATGTATTTCATACTGTGCCTGGGATTTTGTTGGGGAGCAGAGGGGTTGTGGACTGCAACCCCTGTAGTCTGACAAGAGAAAGCAAAAGGCAAGGAAAACTAATTATTAAATGTGGAAGGAAAACTGAATCAGACCTCCACGTGTCAGGGCTCCTGTACCTGTAACAAGGACAAGGCTCTCCCATGTGCTTTGATGCTTTGTTTATATGCCTTTCAACCTCTTATTTTACATCTACTTCAATGACTACAACGTCAGTTCCCTGCACAGATGAAAGTATGTATTTTGCAGAGTGCATGCATCTAGATACTTCTGTCCCCCCTCTCTCATTGTCACAGACACATTTGTGAATTTCATGTGCATACTGATGCCCTCTCCTATAACAACATCCAAGTTCAGAAGCAGCCCTTTGCACTGAGTAAACAATTCCTTCCGACAGTCTCCAATCCACTTGCTGCCCTTCCTGCAAAAAACTACTTCCCTGTCCTCCTTTCCACAAAATCCCTTCTGGTGCACTATATTTTTTTAAAGAGTTGGATGAAATTTTTAAATTAATGGATTCTCTTCAAGAATTTCACCCCGACCTAGGCTTGCCTGCATGTATTTTTTACACCCAAGGTGGAAATTAATCCAGAAGAACTCACAGCAGTGCCCTCTCATGCCTTTTTGTAAAAATGATTGGATCTGATGTGAATTATTCACATGGCAATACCGTATGCAGCACATAGAACATGCAAAAAAATGAAACACCTGCCCAATATGCCTGCCCAACGTTTCCCGTTGCCTTCCCTCAGCTAATTACTGAAGAAAGCAATTTCTTTACCTGCCAAATGAGGAGGATACCATCGTTTTGAAAGGTCCTTGCCCCACTAGCAGAGGTGTAAGTTATACACCCACAAGTGAGAAAAGGCACGCGTGTTGGTACAAAAGGGGAGAAAAAGCTTGGCTGTGAGCTGATCCTTTCCTCAGCCCACTTTAAAAGGGAAAAGGAAACCACTTCAGCAGGCAAAAGCCAAAAACACGACAGGTTCCCCAGAGATGAAGATTATTATTATTGTAGGAACAGATGTATTTTTATTGGTGGGAGGAGGAGATGGGTCTAGTTCCAGCCCCACAGTTTGCTTTGAAAACAAAACCCCCGAAAGCCCGGTAATGATGAAACCCCTTCTACCACTCACCTGACTTTTATTGGCAGCCACTTTGGCAAACAGAGCTTGAGATACCTTGGCCCTTTTCATCTCCTGTTGGATCTCGTCATAAATGGCAGCTGTGATGTTGACGTTGGCGCCGTCCGCCTTAATGGGGAGGTCTGTTGTTGGTGTCGAGGTTTTGGCCTACCAAGAGACCATGAAAATAATAATTAAAAAAGTGCTGCTTTCAGCCCAGCCATCTGTGCAGAAATTATCAAAGGATTTCAGTCAGCTGATGCCAAACTGCATTAGCTACAGAGGGACACTTCCTGTCCATTATTCTAATCAGGTTAATTGTGATTGGAAATAATTGCAGTGCATTCCTATAGGACATGCAAGGCCCTGTCAGCTCTCCCCCTCTCCCAGCATGTTTATTGAGCAGCTCAACACCGGGATAGGTGGCCAGGGCACTGAGGTTGGCTTTGCCAGCTCGCTGCTGCAGCAGAGGCACCAGCCTCTACCTTCTCCCCCCACACAAGAAGTGGCCTACACCTTGGAGGAAGAGCCAATTCTCCCAGAAAAAATGAGTAAATGGGTAGAGGTCTCTAAATAATAAATTATTACTCGATTTAATGCACTCCCTTAAGTCACCCTCATCCTTTATTAAAACTATACGTATGTCATTTGAGTACGTATGGTTTCCCAAGCCTTATCATCATTATGCTAGCCAGACAGTCACCTAATTTCACCTAGGAAATCAGTGAAAATGAAAAAAAAAATAATCATTTCATAAAGCTGGGCTTTGGCACGCCTTTGATGTGCTGCCCTCATTCTCCTAAACTCATATTGAGATTTTGTGTATTCCGCTGCACTCCTTTTAATTGAATGATTTCCCATCAGCTTCTGTGACAAATGAAGGACAATAAGGGACGCTGCCAGTACTTTCCCTGAGCTGGACTGCCCCGACCAGGCTTCTATCAATCCAGTTCAGCAGGCTGCTCCATGACTTTTACTGGAAAGCCCCTCGGCAGCCCCCAGAAGGCCCTGGCAGGCAGGGGAGCAAGGGCGGCGCGGTGCTCACCAAGCACTCCCGGCACCAGCAGCCCCGTGGAGAGGCAGATTTCATTTGCTGTGCTGAGCTCCACGAGGACAGACACCAGGGCTGATCACCCTTCGTGCCTTTTAAGAGAAATATGTAGGTTGCTTATATGAAATCACTGTTTTCTCCTGAGATGGAAATGTCTTGGGGAAACAAAACAACTGAGGCAGCAAAGCCCAAGCTGCCCAGAGAACTAAACCTCCCGTGAAGCCTGCTGACCCTCAGATATTTGGCCCAATTATAGACCTTTTCACTGGCTCCTGTTTTTGTGCCAGAGTTGAAGCCTGCTAGAGTACATCTAATGTTAATTTTTAACTAGGCAGACATGCCAGATACCTATTTGTTAATGGGAAGGGTAACTAGGCAAACCCAAACTTTTTGAACTCCTCCTGTTTTGTGCTCCTCCAAATCTTCCTCCTCCCCGATGCCTGTTTTGTACCAAAGACCACACTAATAATGGAGCCAAAATCCAACCAAGGGAGCAATCTAGACTAATCATAGCTCCTACCACTTCCAGATAAAGCTTTAACCAACATGGCCTGGAAGGCCAGTGCTAAACCCACCAACCACCACCCACAGGCCATGGGCACAGGCAGGGTGCAGCCTGGCAGGGACACAGACTGATGAAAGTTAGGGTGATTGTGGGAAACATAAGAAAACAACAAAGAGATTATGGGAAGGAAGAGGACTGTCCAAGTCTGTCAGGACTCATTTAATGGAGCTCAATTTTACCAAAGGCCCTGCAGTGTTTTGAGGGGTACAAAAAAACATCCTTCCCAGTCACTGGAGCCTTTGGCAGCAGCTGAGGTCACCACAGCCTCAAAGGCTGCTACAGAGGCCCGAGATCCTGAGAAGAACAAAATTAGCAAGAAGCAGAATGATTAAAAATACAGCTCCATCCTGCGTGGGTCTCCCACACCGCCAGCTCCACAACCACATGTCAGAAAACAGCCTGGCCTACACACCCAGAGGCCTGGGCCATTTTTTATTTAATCACCAAAATTGGCAGGGCAAGTGCCACACCGAAACACCCCAGACACCCAAGTGTTCCATGTTAGAGGCTGAGATTCAAAACTGGGCTTGATACTCAGGAGGGGTTTGCCATGGCTGAAATGTCTCCTTGTGTCTCTCTCTGCTGGCTCCACCTGCCCTCCTCACCTTGGGGCAGCTCCTGAGGAGGGGACACCCTGCCAGGGGGGCCTCAGAGGTAGGGAGAGCCGAGATGGGTGACTCTGGGTGTCCAGCCACCTCCAGAGGCCATCCTCCTACCCAGGGTGCTGGTTCCCACCAGGCTTGCCATCTGAGGTTGGTATCTATGGAAACCACCTTTCCAAACACCATTCCATCGGCTTCTCCGGCACCCTGAGACGATTCCTGAAAGGTGCCACCCCAAAGCACCCCGCATCCTGCTGCACACCAGGGTGGCATTTGTCTCCTCAGAGCTAATCCCAGGCATATGGGGAAGCGCAGGAGCCGTGCTGCTGGGAAGCAGCCTCATTTGCAGAGGTGTCCAAGTTGTCAAAACAGCACCTGTGCTGACTGGTGCTGGCCCTCCGAGGGCTGGGGGAGTGCTATCCAGAGGGTGCTGGGTACACAAACCTTTGTGCGTTGCTTTTTGCTGATTAAAAAGCCTCATAATATTCTACTGCATTCTTCCAGCCAAAAATAAGGCGAGGATGCTGTATACCTCGAGAACATGGTTTTCTAGCAACACATAGCCTTTAAAAAGGCAGGGAAAATTGCCATTGATTTTAAATACTGTTCTAGCTGTGACTAGAACATGGAAGAATGTTGTATTTTGATGGAGGAATGAGATGGGGCAACAGATGCATTTGTATTCTCACTTGATTACCTCCGACCTCCCCTTTTCCTTCTGTTATTTGATTTTGGTCGTGAAATCTATTGCAATAAATATAAAGCAAGAATAAGCTGCTCCTTTCATTAATATAAATAAAGGCAGAAAGCAAAAACCCACTTAAACATTACAATAGTTCCCTTTATAGTTTCACTGAAAGGTACCTAAACAGATAAGAGTTATACAACCAGTTTCCCCTGTAATAAAAAATGTCAAATTTTGGCTGGCAGGATACTGTTGCTTTCAGGGAAAACAATTCTTTACCTCATACCACAGTGAAGTGCCACCCAAATGCCAGCTTTACTCTGAACAAGCAACCTACCTTCCTGAAGGATGATCAGTTTGCAGGTAAAAAAATACTGCCCCCTCCCCCTTGCTCCCCAAATTCCCCACCCAGTCCTTACTTATTTTTAGCAGCTGTGGCTACAGAACTCAGTATGAGAACTGCTCAGTAACACTGTTAGAAGCAGAGCAAACACAGGCCAAGCCTCTGCAGGTTAAATGACTGCAAGAGCATGGAGGCAGAAGGGTTATCCAGGCCCCTTCTCTAGTGATCAAGAGAAGTGGCAGAACTGACCCAGCATGTTTGCAGTCAGAAATTTCAAACTCAAGTCAGGCAAATGTCATGGGAGGAGTTAACCATCACCTCTGTGCAAGCACACTGATTTCTATCTAGTTCACTCTCCAAATCTGTTCACTACGTTTTTTACTGCAACACATATGGACCTCTCCAAAAGCCCAGAAATTTCCTCTGTGTTCTGCAGAATGTGATGGACAGAGATGAAAATTTCTGTGTGATTTCTATACTTCACAATATGTGGATATAATATTTCTATACTCCATAATAGTCATTTAGTGGACATACAGCAACAGTCTGTGAGTAATACTCACACACACACTCTTTCAGGCACTAATGTTACATATTTTTTTGCATTTATGGTGTTGATAAAAGCTAGAATCATTGCAACATCTTGCTGCAATCCACTGAACATCTCTTAGCAGTCACTCCGAAACCTTAGAAAAGGATTCCCACAACTCATCCGGGTGAGGGGAGCAACTGACAGGGGAAGGGTAGGAAGGAACTCCTTCCCTGGGCTATTCCACACAACAGAGAGCTAGGGAGGGATCACATCTTACCTGGGGGGTTCTGGAGGAGCTTGGGCTGCTGGCAGCTGAAGACACCATGCTCACGTTGGGGTTCATGCTTCTCTCTCTCTCGTCCTGATAGATCCGATCCCGCTCCGCGTCAGGCAAGTTGAGGAAATTCTGCATTGCCCTTAAGTTTACCAGGAGGGACTGGGATGCTGTCCTAGGGTCTTCTTCTTTACGCAGGATCTCTGACAACAAGCCCTGGTTCAAAAATATTAAAAAAAAAAAAAAAGCCCAGTCATGTGTTGGTTGGGTTTGGTTTGGGGTTTTTTTGTTTTTTTTTAACTTGTTTAGTGTAACCAGCTGGGTTGCAATACTCAGATCCTACAGCAGAATCTCAAGGGCTCTTCCAGAGGGGATATTTTGTAGGAAAGTGTTTGTCTTCTGGGGGCTGGTATTTATTTTGGGACTGTCCTATTCTGGCACTGCAATAAGCCTCTGAGTATGGAGATGCTGGGTAGGAAGGTAGGTGCACTGGGTAGAAGAAATTGCAGTTACCACCAGGTGCTTGCTGCAAATATTTTAGGAGCTGTTAGATCTCTCTCTCTTTGCTTGAAGCTGGGAAGACTTGGCAATCCTGTTCATCTTTGACAAATCTGCCAAGGTTGGTAAATTTAGTTTCGACATTTAAAAAGTGCAGGAGCTTTATTAAGAAAAACATTTGGCTGGTTTTTGATGTTACAGTCCGTTCATTTTGGTTTGGACAGTCATTTCTGAGAGGAGAAAAATGGAGCAGTAATAGAGCCTCAGAATCTAGCTTTAGGGATTTAACCCATTCTTTCATGCCTCATTTTAAAGTACCACAGGTTTCAGATTGCAACCATGAATGAACACCACATTCATCTAGTGTTTACAAAAGCCATTATTCCAGGAGGCAGCCAGCACAGCACTTCCAAAATAAAATAAGGAAAAAGAAAAAAAAAGTTGGAAAGATGAAAATATCATTAAAAGAGGCTTAGATCTAATGATGGGGTTAAACTTACGCCTAACTCTATGCACTGGCAGCTCCATAGATTATCTGGAAGCCTGAGGCACAACACACAAGCCTGGATCAGGGCCTACAGAAGCTCCTCCCGGGACACAGCGGGTGCCACCAGCTCCCCCCGGGCACCCCCTCACATCCCACACCTCACAGAGGGGCAATTTCACTCCAAAAATCAGTAACAGCAGTTTCCTGTAACATAGATGTGGAAATGTGCTGGTGTGCAAAGCAGCAGAGAGGGGTCATTTTCACCCACCCAGACTACTTACACTGTAAGAAATGCTGCTACTTTGCAGCCACCACCCAGGCAAATTGCCTCACAGTACAGTCAAGTCTTCCTCCTTTCTTGCAAGAAAAATGTTGCTAGAAAACACCACCACAGTCAAAACCCTGCCCCATTTCCTCAGTTTATTACCTTCCTATCAGAGACTCCTCCCAAAAGCCTTGCAAGCACACTGCCTCTGCAGTCAGCCGACTAACCCAACGCCAACAGTTTCAGTATGGTTGATCTTATTCACCAAGCTTTCCTCACAAGCCCAGCAAACACCTGCCTTTACCTGCTCCCTGCCTTTACCTGCTCCCTGCCATTAAACACTTCCATTCCAGTACACGTGCAAGCTTGACTTCAGCAGTGGTTACACCAGGAGTGCTCAGAACAGGCTCTGCTCACAGCCTGCAGGTAGGCTGCACACACCTCCACCTTCCCAGCTCCTCTCTGACACAACTGCCTTCTCCTGCAATCACCAGAGCAGCTACCAGAAGGACTGGAGCTGGGAATGGAGCCATGGTGGAAGCCTCCAGTCAGAAATGTGACTGGAGAGAGAAGCCAACTGGTGAAAAAGATCAACACTGGGAAAAAGTTTGAAGAATGTGCAGTCCTGGGCTGGCCTCTGGTATGCTCTGTGACCTCAACACAACTGCCTGCTCATACTTGGCTTCCTCCTCGGGGTTTACCACCCCTCAGAGAAGCTGCAGACATTTTGAAAAGCTCTCCAAAGTTTGCCAGGCTCATGGGCTGAGGGAGATTAACCAAAAAAACCCGACGTTCCGGAAGCCCGAAGCCATGACTGGAATTAACTTCCAAGCCTGGAAGTTAAGTCCCCATTTTCCCTTCAAGTCAGGGAAAACGCTCCAAATGCAGTAAATAAAATAACTATCAGTCCCACAGATTCTCTGAATTCTTAACTTCCTGGGTCTTTTAAAGACTACATAACTTATTTGCTTTTTAAGAAAACATCAACTTCAAATATTAATGGGTTTAGCTTGAAAGAAAGGTTCCTGGAAGCTATTGGAGCTGACTCTGAGACAGCTTTTTCTCCCCGTCTTAGCCTGGCTAAATTTATGGTCCAATTTCAAAAATGGAGAGCAGAAACATCTGGGAAAGCATGCCAGCAATTACTTTCCAGTGCAGTCATTGAGTCCCTGTGTAAATCAGAGGCTCAGAAGTGCAAGTGGCTTGGCCATAGCACCCAGAGGGACCTCACTGCCCCAGGTATCAACTCCTGTGCTTGGACACTGATTTATCAGGACAGGTGACACAAAAACTGACACAAAGGGAGAAACCTCATGTCCTTCTGGAGATAAACACTGCAGGTAAACAACAGTGGCCAGATAGATGAGTGATAGGGTAGGACAATAAAATAAAGGATCTGGGAAGCAATAAGGATTCCAGTGATATAATTCCAAGCTACTGAAGTATACACAAACTAACCAGGGAGAAACATTATAAAAAATAAAGCAATATTAAATAATATCTTCAGCCTTTTTGTCACCTGCAAGAAATTAGCCTTTCAATATGCAAAACATCTTCCTTCCAGAAAAACAAATGATCATGACTTCATTTAATTGTAATTTAATCAGGCATAATGTATTTTTTAAAGTGATATACACCAGGTGTGTGGTGAGGAAACCGGCCCAGCCAGACGAACCCCACTGCTTCTATTTTTGAGAAAACCCTGAAGCCAGCCAGGGACTGTTTTCATTTCTGCAAATTATGTTTCTGCTGGAGGGGGTGAGGCTGGGAAACCCGCAGCATTTGTACATTTGCTATAAAATTCCATTGGCTAAATTAGCTCATTCTGACTTACTTGCATTTCACATATTAAAAGAAAATAAATTAAAAATTGGCAGTTTGCAGAGTAACCCACTCTGCAAACCTAAGAGATCTTCAGTGACTAGGAAATCTTCAGCTGATTTTAAATAGCCAAATTCTGTAGCCAAGTATTACATAAATAGCCAAGTTATGTACCAAACACAGCTCTCAGGATACATTTTAGGACATGGAGCTTGATAATGTCTTTCTCATTCCTCTGCATCACTTTTAAACCAGCTGCTGAAGAGAAGTTTCATGTTCACAGAGGCCGTGCTCACCCCAAGACAGGGACTCAGTGCTGGCACAGGTTGCTTTACCCTTGGAATTTGCACCATTTTTAAAATTACATATTTGATCCATATCTGACTTTAAAAAAAATAATACCAACAGTGGAGAAAGGAGCACATGCCCAATCAAAATTAAAAGGTAGATGGATCTGGTTAAGGCAGGAGTCATTCTGACAGTGCTTTTCCAGCCCAGCTGAAATGTGGTCCTTCAAGCCAAAGTCACAGTCGTGGGGGTTTGCTTTGCACTCATCCTGTGAAACCCCATTTGTTGAACTTATGTCTTTAAATTTTATTAACTACAGGACTTCCAGGATAAACAACCCAAACCTCATGGGCAGGAAAATTGTTTCAAGGAACTTCTGAAAGACAACACAGTACAAATGTAGAGCAAATGTTATCCAAACTGACTCCTACATCCAAAAGACCAACTGACCAGCCTCCCAGGCCACCACAGAGGCTTGCCCAAAGCCCACAGAAGGTGAGGGAAGCTTTTCTGTCTTCTTCTCAAAGTGCTTTGGCTGCAGCCTGGAGAGGGTGTAAATGAGATCTCAGTGGGACAGCAGACTGCACTACCTGTGCCCAAATGCAACCAGAGCTTTCCAAAAGCAAGCTGGATGTGGGGGTGGAGGTCATGCTGGAGTGTAACCCAGACACAGATGTGCTGGGGACAGAGGAAGATGAGGGCCATGGAGCAGCAGGAGACTGGCAGGCACTGGCCAGGACCTCACACGTGTCAGGTCTGGGGACCTGGATGTGAGCTGTGCCTCTCTCTCCTCCAGACCTAAGGAATGTCTCTACCAGAGCAAGCAGCAAGGTTAAAAAGGTTCAAAGCAGGCTTTGGACAATTAAGATGCTGGCCAAGGCAAAAACTTAAATAAACCCAACTAATATGCTAAACCTCAGGTTCTATGTTCTGTACAAGGAGATTATATAAATGAAGGCCTAAAAAAGCATAAATAAACAGTTTTTTCATACTTTTTGGTTTATTTGTGCCTCTCCAAACTTCAGCTATTGCCAAAAGCAACAGAGAAAATGCTGGAATACTAGAAAAATATTGCTCCTGTAGTACTTAAAGCTCCAAGGACTTTAAGCCCAGTACTTGTAACTGAGAGTCTCAGCAGAAAAGCTATCCTGCTTCCCATCAGGTACAGATGTGACTTTAAGCAGAGTAGATTTCTCCCAATTCAACATCTGAATCTTAAAGCTCAGTGATGGAAACCTGTCCTCTCCTCCCAGCATCCCAGTTCTGCATTCAAGGCCTCTTTCCAGCATGGAAAGCAGCACTCAGGGAAGGAGGGTTAGATGCTCATTCCTGCTTAACTACACTGCCATCATATCCTCAGCAGCCACCTGCCACCTTGCTTTGCCAGCCTAAAATGCCTGTTTGCATTTAAAATTGCCTGCTCCTTGCAGTTGAAAGCCCAGGGAGCTCTGCAGCAGAAGTACTGACTTCTCAGAACCCTCCAAGGAAATAAAGCACCTCCACCTGCTGTCTTTCTCTCATATCAAGGCAGGTTTTACCCTGACATCTCTTTGCTTCCCTGCATTTACTCCAGGTCTCACCCTCAATATTGTCTTCTGGGCTGAGAAAGATACATTTGGCAATTCCAAACATACTTCTCTTTGCCTCTTAAGTGTACAGCACTCAACAAGAACCTCTATATGACGTGCTCGTGGGCTTCTTCCAACTCAAGCTCATTTTCAAACACTCCTTGCTTTGTTTCCTTTCCCTTGCATCCCTTCCTAATTCCAGCTAGGACATGAAGCAGAAGTGCTGGAAGTCTCTTAGAAATGCTTATCCTGGCAACGTGTCCAGTCCAATTTTGCTGAGCAAAAAATTGCTTCAGATAATCTGTGGAAATTTTTGAGTGGTTAGCCAAACCAAGCACCCTTGTATCCATCCTGTCACAGTTTCCATTGGCCAAAACTGTGTTTGCACCCTTTTCCCTGACCAACTCTTCTGTCTCGAGGGGCCAAAGGCACAGTGCCGCCTTCGGGGCAGCTCCCAGGAGCTTCAGAACTCACAGGACTTTGAGTGGGGAACCAGCTGCCTCCCAGCACCTTCAGTGCAGCCGAATGCAGCACCTCAGCCCCTCATTTAGAAGAAATCTCCCCATCTTTAGATTCATTGCCTGCAGCCAGAGGATGAGCCTGGCTCTTAAACTCATTTAACCAACGCTAAAACACACACATCTCAGGAGAGAGCTGCTCAGGCACAAAGCATTTAGAGGCTGATTTGAATAAAACTTATACAGGGTGCAACAATGACAATTTGATTTTTATTATTAAAAATGAAGTGCTTAAATCCTCACAGAAAATGCCTTTATTGCATTAGTTTAATAAAGCCTCTTTTTTATTACGGCATCTCTTTTTATGAGGGAAGGCAGGGGGTGCAGGTGGAGCTGTGTGGGGAAAAGGAGGCAGAGAAAAGCCTGGCCACCTGCAGTGCCACCAGTTAGGTAATGTGTGTGTCACCAAAATACACTGGAAAATGAGCAAGATGCACAGCTCCTGCACTCTCTGTGCCTTTGCTTCCCAGGCTCAGGGCTCCTGTGCATCAGCTGAGCAGGCAGCAGCCGCCTCCTCCCAGCACACATTCTGCAAGCCTGACTCACATGCTACTTAAGATCTTTTCATTCAGCCTATTGAATACAATTAAGTTAATTGAAACTGAAATTTTGGGCAGTGCAAAACCCACTGTTGGAACAAATATCCCATGTACCAAAAATCTGCAATTTATTAAATTAAGCACTTCCCTTACAGACTGCCCTCTTTCCTGTGAGTACAACAGAACACTGCTTGTGCCACATTACACACCAGAATAAAACAAGCAGGGCAGCATGAAAGGGTTTCATGCAATGAGAGAGAGTTTTCTATGGGGAAAAAAACAACAAAAAATCCCCCCCCCAAACCAAAACCAGAACCCTTGCTAATTGAAAGTCTGTGCACAATGAGGCAGACACCCTAGCAATGAATGCAGCGTGACTGTCTCACTAGATGCCAGGCAGAGAATTAAAACTGCTTGTCTTCCTCTCACTCAAGTTAAAGGGAAAATGATTTGCAAAAGGAATTCTGTCCAGGGTTTGGCTCACAAGCAAGTAGAGGTGGAAGAGTTAGTTACTGCCACCAACCATGTTTCTAATCTTAAAGCCTCTTAGAGGACCCTTTTCTGATGCCACTTCAGTTTGGGGGAATTTTGCCAAAGAAAGCAGAATTAGACATAAATCAGGAGTCACCACCCACCTCCTTCCCTGCCTGCCTCCAAGTCTTTCTTTGGAGCTTCCTCACCCACCATGCCACCGCTCTCAGAGCCCCCAGCCCCTCTAGAACCTACTGGCAACACCTTTGCATGCCCCTTCTTCCTTGTAGGAGCCTGGACTTGGCAACGGAGGCACCAGAAGCTGGGCCACCCTCCAGCATTGATCCCGTGCTTCCCTACACCTCAACCCCCTCCTGCAGCCAAGATGTGACCCAAGCCCTCCAACCAGGTGGATCACTGTAGTTGATTTCATCATACATTTCACTGCATCTGAGGCTGAAGGAGTTTCCTCCTCCTTGTGCTGTTACCTGTCTCATCCATCCTTTCACACCCCAGCTCCCCGGGTAGGAGTCCAGCTGCAGGTTGGAAAGCCAAAGCTGTTCCAAAGCTAAAGCTGGAGGCAGGGAGCAGCATTCTTTGGGAAGAGACTCACATGCCTGGTATCCTTACCCAGCTCTCTTTTGTATCTGGCACCACAACTGTTTCATTCAAAAAGCCCCAGTCCACAGATATTTCCAGTTTCTGAGGCTGTTCAGTGAAACAAGCACTTTCACCCAAACATTTTACTAGTTTTGGCTACTATGTAAAAACATTGGCAAAAATAAATTAAAAGTAAAGAAATAAAATACAGAAACACTTGTTTACTCTCTAGGCTGATTTAGGCTGTCTGGCCTCTTCCACACAGGCTGACCAACCCTCCTGACTGCAACTCCTCCAGCCCATTCATTTTCCTTCTGCAAAGCAGGATTCAAATGACTTATTTTCCAGCTAGGATTTTGAAGAGCACAAGTCACTTCAGCACCTCCGGATTTGCTAGAAAACTTCCCAGAAAAGGAGAAGGTAATTTAGAGAGAGAGTTTTTGTACATTTGCATTGAAAGTGTCCTCTCACCTCTGTGACCATCACCACATGCCTGTCTCTCAGCACACTGCAGCCCATGATGAGCAAGATTTGGTTCTTGCAGACCTTGGCCTGCAACTCAAGTGCTGCACCAGGAGACAGTGCAGTGCAGAAGGGAGACAGCACAAGGACTCTGCCCTGAAGATGGCCAAAGTCCATGTGTGTACTCACCTCTGGGAGGAAATCCATAGCCTTGGTAGCAGCTTTGGCCAGCAGCCCCCTTGTCCTGCCTCCCATCTCCCAGTAGCTCTGCTGGCCCACCTGGAAGGTGCTCATGCCTTTGGAGGCTACTAGTCACCTCTCCTGGTTTAGGTGGGCCACACATGGAAGTCACCCTGATTGAAAGAAGGTGCATGCTTCCTTCCCTCTAGCCTTTTCAGAGCTTTCCCTGCTTTTACAAATACACACAGGGCAATTCCAAGTGCAAGGTGCAACTGCTCTGCCTCTGACAGTACAGTTTCACTTCTCCTGTGGATATTTTTGTATGAATCAGACTTTTACCCCTGATCTTTGTTTGTTTGTTAGAGGTGGTTTTTTGTTTTGTTTTTCTCAAGATTGAATGGATTTATACAATCAAGAAGTGCTGAAGTCTTACAGAAAGCAAAGCTTCTACCAATAGCAACTCCAGCTTACAGGCTGGCTGTGTATAAACACCCTTCAGGAAGATGCTCTCCATTTTAAAATAAAGCTATTGGGTATGACTGTATAACTCTCAAGTGTTTGATGGGGGTCATACAGCTCTCTGCCTTCCATTCTAAACCACTCACCCTCTTGCACACAGTTTTTCCAGCCCCAGCCAGGGATGCCTTGCTTTCCATTAGTGACCTATTTGGTCACTGAAACAGTTTGAAGAAAGGCAACAAACAAATCATTCCAGTAAACACCACGCTCAAAGCAGGGAGCCTGAAGATTTCCAAATTGGAGGTTACGGAGCTGCACAAGGAAGCCACAGCCAACCACCTTGGCCATGAAGAATTTGAGCACCAAATACAGTTACACGAGCAAGAAACTGAGCCTCCTGCCCAAGCAATACTGCAAACTGCCTCAGCTCCCTTGATCCATCCTGCCCTGTAGCACCCAGTGGGCTCCCTGGCTGTCTTGGAAGGAGGGAAATGGTGCTAAACACAGGGCCAGGGATATAACCCCCCCTTGCATGTTGTCCCCTCTGCCTGTGTCACACCCATCTCAACAGGGCTCCTGGAATGGGGCAGAACAGCCCTGGCTCCACTCCTTGGGCTGCACAACCTTCTGGAGAGGTTTGAATAGCCCACAAGAAAGGACCATACCTGGAGTTAAAACCTGCAGTGCTGCTGGCAGCCACGAGAGAAAGGAAGGCTACATCAAGCCTAAGAGGGTGTTTTTCCAACATACATCCTTTTTATAATCTCTGAGCAGGTTGTAGGCAACAGCCTTAGGCTTAGACAAACATAGTGTGCACGAGCATTTTAATGTTTATAAGGTTGTGCAGGAATTTCCTACTCTTTGGAAATGGTATCATTAAAACCACCTTCAATAACTATATTGTCTTTGTGGGTCTGAGAACTCTCTTTTACCTGTCCTGTTTGCTGAATGAACAAGCATTTAGGTTTTACAGCAGGGGGAATTAAAATTGTGGCATTGCCTCTCTGAAGAGAAAATAAAAAGAAGGCACAGAGGTTGGCCCAAGGCATTTACTAAAAATCAGTCACACACACTTCTGGGCTGTTTCACACTCAGTTTCAAATAAAGCTTAAGATATTTACTTTGCAATTTTCTGTTTGAAAGAAACCCTCTTCCTGGCTAACACAGCTCCTAGCCAAAGACCCCGTGGAGCTCTCCTGCCTGCACAAAAAGTAGGAAGCTGCCTGGTGGCTGGTCCTTGGTGAGAGCCCCGTGTCCCAGGAAAGGCACAGGGCTTGTCACACAGCCCCATGTATTTCCAACTCTATGAGGAAGATTTGGGTGTTTGACAAATCATAGCATTGTACTTCTTCTGCCCTTTCTCATGTCCCCCATGCCACACACACACGTGTCAGACATTTGTTCCATGGGTTTAGCCTAGTTTGGATCAAAGCTTCCTCTACTTCATTTAACAGATTAGCTCAGATGGAAGGTCTCAGGGGAGAAATAATGTTAGTAAGAAGGGGGTTTTCAGCATTGAGTATGTAGGTCATTGGACTTTAAAATAAATTAGAGAATAGTTTATCTATTAAACAAGCCTCACAGTACATATTTCATGAAGCTATACTTAATTATAGGCTAATGTGCACCACAGAGCTACCAGGAAGAAAGATTAAGCAGTGGCCCATAATGCAGTGATTAATCCAATTATTAGCTGGCTGGCACACAGCATTACTGCTTGGTACCACCAGAAACAACAGACCTCCAGTTCCTAAGGCTGGCACTTCCTGCACAATGCAACAACCCAAACATCTCCAGAGAGAAACCTGCATGGCTTCATCCCCCACAGAGAGCATCCTGTGAAGCAGGAGGGAGAAGGCAAGGTGGTGAGAGCAGACTTGAACTTCTGCTCCAAATGCCTCTTACAGAGCTTGCTTCTTCACCGTGGATGTGTGGGAACATCCCACATCTGCACAGCACAAGGCTGACTGCCCTCTTCAAACCTCTGATGGCAGGTACTGACTCTCTGACACTAGAGGAGACTGATTTCAGCTGGAATTAAAAGCTGAGGATAGGGCAGTATAAATATGTTCCCACACTCCTTTGCTGTGGTGGTGGCTTCTAGGGATATGATGTTCTGTAAGGTCTTCTGTCTGAAGGCCACTGCAACACAGCTGTGAGGGCAGCAAACCTTTCCTGGCTGGTTAAGACTTGCCTCTTCTGGAGTTAAGTGTCATGGACTGAATGGTACATCATATTCCTTACAACAGGGAGATAAGAAGTAGGTAATTTCTTTCCTTTTATATAAAATTATGTGTCTGATATCTTGTAATGAAGCAATCAACACTGGGAAGATTGCTTTCTAAGGAAAATTAGAGAAGTTAGTGCACCCTGAGATAAATGCCAGAAGAAGGACAGCAGGATAGACAACACCAGTGAAACCAGTACCCTGAACCACAGACCCTGCTTTATATCCTGACCTCAAATGCAAACTGGTCAGGGACAGAGCATCACAGGTGCAGTCCTGCCCAGGAAAGGTGCTTGGCACCTTCTCAAAGGACATTCCCTTGACCTGTCTGCTTCATGTCATTGCTCCTGCTGAGTGAGCTGCTGTCCCAGCTGAGCCAGGGCACTTGGGAATGCTGTCAGGTGGGACTGGAACTAAAGCAGAGCTTCATCCTCAGTGACACTGGCAAAACCCTCACCAGCAGCAACTGGACTGCTGGCCTCTGACTCAAGTGCAGAATATGTCATTCTGTCAATACCATCTACCTTGATTATACCAGGCTTTATATACATGGGTTATGATCCCAGAGGGCTGAAAAGCTTTTCCAAATTAAAAGCAGCATTTTAAAGAGGAAATACTCATACATTCCTATGTAGTTTTCATTTGATATCCTCAAGGCTAACCCCAGAACTCAAAGTCATGTTGATTGAAAGTGAATGTTTTTTTCTGAGTGCAGACATCTTATGAATTTAATGGAAGAAGGGAAGTAATAAAAACGTGCTCCATACTTTAATTAGTTCCCTCATAACATGGCATTTCCAAAATGGCAGTGCCAAAGAAAATCATTAACCCAGGAGAACAGACAAAGGCACTGTATGGGGCAAGGGACAGATCTCCAGGAGACACACACACTTGTCTCCTCTCACAGGTAAAGCTCACCTCAAAGACCAGCTCTGACTGCACAGCAAAAATTTGTACCAATAATAAATATGAAGCCACTTTCCACTTCTTTATACTTCTTACAGAGTACCCCAGTTGAGAGATCACACTCCCAGTGCCCGGAATGGTACCTGGCAGCAGGATCACTGGCATGGCTTATCCTCCTGAGCACCTGGGTGCTCCAGGTGCTAGGCTTAGGCTGACACTATCAGGCAATCATTTCAACATCTGCATTTCATTAGGTGAGGGACAAAACTTGTGTCAGGTGTGTGAAAGCAAACAAGATCTACTACTGATAGAGAACACGGCTCAGGTAACTGCCAGGGCCCAGAGGCAAACCAACAGCTGTTGCAGGAAGACACAGTCTTGTTCCATCCTGACAGAGGGACTGGGGAAAAAACCAGAGGATGGTCTGGCCCGTTGCTATTGCACACCTCTTGCCATGACCCACAAGAACCACGCAGCCCCCCCAGAGCTACAGCTCTGCCCCCTCAGCACTTCTTGCTCAGAGAACAGAAATAAATCGGTACCTGTGTGCGGTTGAATGCTACTCTTGCAAAAACAGCTTGAGACACACTGGCTCTCTTCAGCTCATCTCTGACTTGCTGGTAAATATCTGGAGAGACTTCCACTGAGGAATTTGATGGTTCTGGCTTGACAGCTCTGGGGATGGGTGGATGATTCAAGAACTGCTGGTTGATAGCTTGTGGGTGCTGGTGAGCCAGTAGCCGGCTGACAGCAATCTGCTGGTTTATCAGATGGGCCATTGCTATCTGCTGCCTCACCAGCTGGGGACTCAGCTGAGGGGACAGGAGCCCAGGGTTGATCATTGTCTGCATCGTTGGCACTTGGTTCCGGATTGGAGTACTGTGGTGGATTTGGCCATGAGGAGACTGTTCATTAGTTTTTCCCAAGGTTGCCAGCTGGTTGATATTTGGTAAGTGCATGGGGCGTTGACCAAGAACACAATAGTCTGAAAGGTTTTCTCTTTCCACTCGTTCCACTGTTAAAAGAGAAAAATTATTTTACTGTTATTTCAGTTGGCACTGAGGAGAGGACTGTTAGAGCAAGGGTTACTGCAGGTGACTGTGCACAACAGCACCTGCTTCAGCTCCAAGTCAGGACTTGCATAAAAGCTTCACAAGAACACATGCAAAAGCAACACAAAGTAAAGGCAACAACAATTACAATTCTTTTGGATTTCCCAGGCAACACTCACTGCTCAGAAAGCCTCCTTATCAAACTGGTAGCAGATATCCTCTTCAACCTTGTTTCCTAGAGAAACAAGCTTAGACATTCCCACCCATGCTGTCACTGACTTTTGAACCCATCACAGCACACTGAGCAACTTTTAAAAGGAGTCGATGTTTCAGAACCACTGGTGTCCAGGTGAAGGCAAGAAACCAAAATGAGCATGCACTCACACAAGCCCAGTGGAAACCAGGCTGTTCCCTGTGCAGTGCATGGAAGAGCTTCTCATGACAAACTCTGCAGCTCTTATCTTTCCTGACACAAACTCTGCCTTGTGTTGAGAGTGGATAAAGTTACCTGGTGTCTAATCTGGCACTGTCCACTCACCCTGCTGCACTACAGCAGAATCACCCTGCTTGTGGGAAAGCAAGCTACAGAACCAGGCAGGTCACACATGAGCAAATGGTAAAGCAACCCTTCCTATTCACAAAGCCTCACCACTGGGACTCTGTCCAGAAACCTTGAAGCAGCTCTGCTCGAATGCCTACTTCAAAAAAAGTGACTTCACTCTCTTCAAAATCCCCTTTGTTTAGCACAACAAAACCCTGTGATGCCTAAGGGACACCGTGCTGCAAAAATTCAGCACTGGACACCAAATGCATGTGCTGTCATTTCATGTACCCATACATGCTGTCCCTCTAAAAACTCTTCTGTCTGCAACATTTTTGTAAGAGCAAAACTAAAAGCACATATTACAAACCTAAATTTCCTCAGATTGTGGTACATAAATCTATGTAGAAAATCTAAAGCAATCCTAAGTCAGTTTACAGTAGGTTGCAGATTCCAACAGCCTGGCTACCTGCAATTGGACAGGCACTTATATACTGAGCTGGTATCAAAGTGCTCAGAGACATATCACACAACTAGGAAACTACCACCTCATTTTTGGATTGCTCTCAGCAAGTGACAAGATAGGATTTATTTCATAAATGCCATAATACTGTTACAACTCCTACAATGATGAACAACTGTACAAGGCTTTGAACTCCTTTTTAAAAACTTTTATATAAAGCTTTGAAGCTTTACACAGCTAACACTCAGGATGACAGCTTACTGATGACTTTCTCTGTTTCCCTCTCAATAGAAAGACAGCTCTTTTCACCCTCCAGAGCTGATCTCAGCCAGAGAGGCTTGAATTCTCACTGGGGAAGGAGCCATGCCCTGAACACACACAAACACACACAGTTTCTATCTTTAGAGCTGTCATTCTGGAACATCACAAGTACTGAATTTTACAACTATGTGAATTTGTACCCCAGATTTTCTTGTAAAAAATTTTTACTCACTCTTCCCGTTCTTTAAGTAAAAAATACACAATAATCTTTAACCTTCAATAAAATAATTGCTGAAGAAACACCTCTTAAAAATAAAAATTAAGCATTTCTTAGAAAAATACATTTTTCTACAAAAGCCAATGTTTCATCCCAACTGATTTTCTGATTAAGGGTTTATTTGTGCTGTCTATTTCAACTACGAAATGCACTCAGTCTTCATTTAGACCCCTGGAAATCTAGAGTCCTTCCACTAGGACTTTCAGAAGAGTTGAAGGAAGTTCTGAACTATTTTGTAGTTTAAGAAACACACAGAGAACAAGTCACTGAAACCAACAAATTACTACTTGTTAGAATACAAAAACAGTAACCAAGTGTTTTTGAAAACTTGGTGAGAAATAAATATAAATAACATTCATTTTCTGGGCTGAACCACATTTCCCAAGTTTCCACCCACTCCTGACTTCAGTGCCAAGCTATAAACCCCTATAAAAATAAAGTTTAAGATTAAAAGGCTGTCAGGCTGTTAATCTCTGCAGTGCTACTTGGAATTACAATTACACAGAGACATCACCTGATGTGCATCCATAGGTGTTTTTTTCCCTTATGGTCTGTTTCCTTTTCAGATCAGGTTAGGCCATACAGCCATGCATATACAAACCAGTTTCTAGTCACTCCAACCACTTCAATAATAAAAGGTTACCATTAACAGTTACACTGGATGGAAAAAATGTGCATTACTCAACCCCTCAAGACTCTTTCCTTCTCTAACACGTCGCCCTGTATCAGATTCCCTGTTGTTCTTTGGTAACTATGGACTGGTAGGGTTCTGTGGGGCTGGACTGGAGCAAGTCTGAGACAACCCTGAGATGGAGCCTGGCACTGCCCTGGGACATGGGCCAGCTTCTCTGCAGTGCTCTGAGACAAAAAGGAGCCACGAAGATGCTGTGACATCAATATTCTGCATCAGATCTTCTTGAGACAGGGTTTTGCATCCTCCATGTCTCATGTTCCTGCCACATCACGGTCTTTCCCTTCTCCTTCCCTTCTTTGCTGTTGCTCCACTCAAACCGGGGAGACGTTTAGAGCTCTTGCAGCCCTGTAAGAACTGGCTGGGATTGGAACACAAAGCAGTGAGGACAGCAACAGGACCTTAATGTAGGAAGGGAAGGGCTCCATGGACATGTGCTGTGTTCAAGTACTGCTGGCAAATTTCCTCACCTTGCAGTGCTTGTGCTAGTTAAACAAAAGCTGGTCCAGGAGACTGTTACTCACCTCCATCTGTGCTGTGACCACTGCAAAAGACATGGCAGTGTTTCCCTTTTCTCCCTGCACCTCACTGCATGTATACACCTCTGCAGCTCTTTGCTTGAAGAGTTTTTTTAAACCAAGGACAAAATCACTGCCACCTTTCAGAGCCAGCCACCCTTCTGAAGCAATAGATTAGGCAGGCAGCCTCAAGGTATTTGGCCACCAGGCCCAGCTCAGCAAGCAGCTCTCAGAGCACTCCAGCCTACTGTCTGCCCTTCCTTCCCCTATCCTCCAGACAACATGCCACTACCTCTACAAGGCAGTCAGAAACCAACACAGTCCCCAGAATGAGGGCAGCAAATTGTCATATTTCAATGTTCCTTTCTCTCCTCATAATGACTACCACGTGTGCCAATGCATTTCAGCTCCACACTGAGTTAGAAGCTGCCGGATGCAGCCCAAAAGCAATCCAGTGCCCCCTTCCCCTCTGCCATGCTCTTAACCTCTACCCCAATCTGCCTTCTGCAGCCCAGCACAGCTGAAGCAAGTCCACAGCACAATAGCTTGGGGTGGTCCACATGCAACTTTCCATTCGAAAGAAAACCAGCTCGAAAAGATTTAAAATAAGATTTCTTTCTCCACCTTCCCTTCCCCTCACCCTTTTTTTTTACTGAGTTGTTAATAGGAACATTCTGACAAACAGCCCGTGGGGCATATAGGGCTTGTGAGCAGTACTGAGCTGACTGACAGAACTGGAAACCAAATTCCTGGGCACAATAATGGAGGGGGCAGGCAGAGCAAGAGCCCACCGAGCCTCCCAGAGCAGTGTACTGCAGTGGGGACACAGAGGACCCACCAGCACCCATGACCCAGTGAGTCTTCAGTTCCGCAGTCCCGCGGGCACACGGGCACTTTGCCCCAGAGTAGGAAGGGGTTGGTAAAGAAACATTTTGTAATAAGTTACTAGCCAGCAGAATTGCCACGCTTCAATTGTGGCAGGATGTCACCACCCAGGGCTCTTCCCCAGTGCTTCAGAGTTTGCTTCTTTGTCTTATTTATTATTTAAAACCTGGTGATCACGAAGGACGTCACCAGCGGTGGTCACGGCCAGGCAGGGAGAGCTCTGTGAGCTGTAGGGTGCCCTGAGCTCAGCTGGAGATAGAAAGGTTCCCACAGCTTCTCCTGGCTTAGCACCATCCTGCTCACTGGAGCAAGACTTCAACTTTGGAGCTGTGCCTGGGGATGAGTACCACCCTCTGCCTCACAGAGACAGGGCTGCTGCACAGCACCTGGGGGCTGCCCTCTGGTTCAGCTACAACGTGATGGATTGCCACTCTGGGAAGACCAGAACCACTCCAGAGCATGAGGAGTGCTTCTAAAGTGGTAGTACTGTATCTTTTCATCTAGAATTAGGGACGTGTCTTATTTCTTTTAATCACAGGCCACTTAGCCACTTCAGTGCAAAGGGCTGGCCTGAGGAGTCTAATTTTTGTTCAACATCTAACCTCCATCTTTCCCCAAAGCCTTCACTGACTCCAGTCCCTGCCTGACCTCTGCCTGGGCCCTCTGTTCCTGCAGGCAGGGCTGGATAAAAAGCGGATCCACCGGCGGGGCAGACTTGATAAAAAGTTACAACTTTTAAAACCTTTCCCTTCCTCTGCTCCGGCAGGAGAGCGAGGAACCTCAAAATAGCTTTAGAGCACACACAGAATGGTTTGGCTGCTGGCGGTGGGTAGCAAAGGCCTTTATCCAAGCCTAATGGAAAACAGACAGGAAAAGGCCATTGTCTGCTCTTCCTTCTGCTGCAAACCGTTCAGTTCCCACCAAAGCACAAGTCACTATTTTTGTATTTAGTAGAACTATCATTAAAAGTTCTGGCCTTTGACCAGCGTCTGTTTCAGGTGAACTGAGCAGAGCCTGCTGACACTGCTGCCTCTCCCCACAGCTGACCTTCTCCCTCCCTTGGCCTAAAGACTGGATCCATGGCATCCCTGGGGACACAGAGATGTAACATCATGTCTGTTCTGCTTAAACATACTAAGTCATGTTCTTCTGATGGACTGCACTGCTTCTGAGGATGCTTGTCAGAAGAGAAGAATTTAACCCATGATCTTAAGAGTATTTTTGGGTTACTCTACAGGTTCAAGAGGGCACAGAGACGTATGAAGTCAGTTCGTCAGATGTATGAACCACCTTCACATCCTCTGCAGACAGGCCATGCCAAATTCACCTGCCAGGGAAAAGAATTACGTTGAAGGTGCACCAGTGACATGGTGCAACACAGGAATACTGCTCAGGTGAAATGGAAAAGGAGAAGCAGGGCAAATATTACTCACAGCTGTCTGACAGGAACACAGAGACTGGTTTAGATGGACCAGTGGTCTCATCTGATATAAAAATAGCTGCCTTCCTGTCAAACCACTGTGACAGAAGTCTGTCCTGCTATTTAAGTACTAACCTTCCACAGGCACCTCGAGAGGGAGGTGCAAACCTCCCAGAATACCCAGTCCATTGTGCAATCCTTCCAGGAGATACATGTGCATCTCCTCCTGACTCATCACACCAGAGACAGTGAAAGGAAGGAGACAGAACACAAACATCATTAAGGCAGACATATAAACTCTTCAGATACTCCCAGTGAACAGAATTCAGTTAGTTCTGCTGTCAGAATGATGTGTTTCATGAAATCCACAGTCACAGCCAGCCACATTGCAGCTTTCACACCACAGAAGTTTGTGCCTATACCTAATCTTTCCAATCTCATCTCCACTAGTGCTGACCTTCTAAAAGTCCCTTTCCTTCTGAGCTAACATGTTCTCAGTCCTCACTGAGAAAAGCTCTCTACTTGGAACTTGAGATGTTTTCAGACCATCAAGCTGAATGTTATTTGAACAGCTTTGGTCAGGATCTCTCAATTAAAAAAGGTACAAGGTCCCTGCAAGGCAGGGAGAAGGCACGGGACAAGTGGCTTGAGGGTTTCCAGGAACTGTTTCCAGGTTTTGCAGTACAGGCTCCCTCCAGCAGCCCCAGCTCCAGCCACAGCAGGCACATGAGATGGCAGCATGATGTCCTTCTGCCACAGGACAGCTGCTGCTCAGAGCCACCCCTCCAAAGCAGCCCAAAGACAATCTGCAAAGCTGCAACTCATACATGCAGTTATTCTCCATACAAGCTAAGATGAGCTGACAAACCTCCCTCCTAAAAAGTCTGTTTTAATTCTGCTCACAGAGAGGAAGAGCCAAGAGGGCCTCAGCTCATAAAGCTGTGGGCACACACTGCAGTGGGTAAGTTGTTTCCTAACAATACACATGCCCAAAATGCCCAGCCTGGCACTTCACATCAGGGACAGCACCAAAATACAAAATGATAATGTGGGTGTAGAAAACAGCAGTTAAGGGGTCTGTAACTCTTGATGAATCTTGACAACTTAAATTTCTATTTAAAGAGAGATGCCACTTCTTCCTCCCAGCCAGTGCAAACCCAAGGAGCTCTCTCCTCAGAGAGCAGCAGCAGCTCCCAGGCTAAGAGGATGCTTCTGAGGCCCTGGTGACCTTCAGGTCATGTATGTCATTTACATGCTGAAATCTTGCTTGCCAATGATGTTATTTTCTTTCCTTCTTCCTTAAGAAAGTGAGGAAAGTCCTATTTTTAGGGAAGTAAACACATGGTCGGGAGTGCAAAAGTAAGTAAAGGAAAAATTACAGTAATGTCAAGAGCCACAGAGCTGACCTGAATGACCCTAACTGATTTAGTGCCAGAGCCACAACTACGATACAAACAAGACATGAAATTATCTCCTCCTAAAAAACTTAGCATTTCTGCCTCAATCTGTTAGTTGAAAAGACAAAAGGTCAAGACCTATATATGCACATGTACATATACATACATATAAACCCCTCTGTTTACAGAGAGACACACATGTATGTATCAATAGAGAGGGTATTTTAAAAAGTCAAAACCACTGTTTGGGAAAGATCCAGTGTAGCTGTCCACAAGGTTTCCACAACATCTTGTCCAAAGGAAGCAGCCTCTAGAACACGTTATGAGCAAAAAAAAAAAAGGATTTCTTTCTTTTGTATAGCTATATTTTGACAGCCACTGATGGCAAGAGCTAAGATGAAATGTTCTTAATCCACCAAGAAAATACATCTTTTTGTTTTTAAGTTCACAATGTATTTACTTTTCCCCTCTGCCTTCCTAACTTCCTCCCACTGAGCTAAGTTGTGTCATCAGGCAAAAAGAAAAAAAAAAAAAAATCACACTAGTTAAGAGTTTCAGTTGTGAAAAAGCTTTGATACAGTGATAGTCCTCCTGAAAAAAATAGAAAGCATGACAGTTGAGAGTGAAATATAGCTAAAAAATATTCTAAATGCTAGGAGCCCTAAACACTGGGCAGTCAGTAGGTAACTGCTCTAAGTTTCATCCCTTGACAGACATGAGTTCCATGCTCTGAAATACATCACTCCATATACTTGGAGAGAGAGTTCAGATGGAGGTAGTTATGTGTATATACATATAGTTACTGTATGTATATATATATGCATACAGTTACTTAAAAGGTATTTTTGTGTATCTCTTTGCTAATCATATTAAGAAGCAACACAAGCCTTTTAAACAAATATTAAAACCCAGAATTTCAACCATGTTGAACACCTTCTCCCAGCTTCAGCAAGTTCCAGCATCTAGAGAAACCAGATGAGCAGTTCCCAGAATGAGAGGAGTAACCCCGTGGGACTGGGAAGGGGAAGGACAGTTTGAGAACCACTGGACTAAGCCACTGCTGTACAGTTGTCATCAATTAATATGTAACCTCTGTTAAAAAGGAGAAACTGATTCTTCATTCCAGAAGGTTTAAGCACACTTAAACCCATCACATATGCACAGCTCTGGCCTAAAATGTCTCACGTCCCTCAAAAAGAGGAAAAATTACGAAGTAAATAAAAAATGTTTTTAAAAATTGTTTCACATAGTAATATTAAATTTAAAGTATTAATAAGTTAGTCATTACTAATATTCATTCATGTGCATATTCTGAATAAAATGATAACACAGACTAGATGGGTAATTAGCACCCTGATTATAGGTGGCCAGGAGAAGAAGAGAAAGTTCACAGGAGAACTGTAAGCTGTTTGTTGCCCAACTAATGTACATTTTCCATTAGACCTCTGTTAATATAAGCTCTCCTTCAAATACACACATGTATCCCAAGAAGACTGGAAAGAGGGGACACCCTCTGAGAAACTCACTCGTGTCCCATGTGTCCCAAGTGGCAGAATTTTAGTCTAACATCATCTCGACACCAATGTCATATTCCTGTGCTGAGCTGGACTAGCTGAAAACTTTTTTGAAATGACAAGCATGAATAGTTTAGCTGTCTTTTGGGTGAGTTCAACAGAATTCACACTGAGAATGTTTACTTGAGATTTGATACAATTCCATTTGTGTACAGCTTTGACATCTGTTGCTAATGATACCCAACTATTGATTGTTCATTTTCTTGTATTTATTTTTACATCAACCATACACTCAGCAACTTGATGCTTTTGTTTTGTTGTATTTTTTTTCCCAGAGAACTTTTTCCTTTTTTGCCTGGCTTCAGCTGTAATTACTTTGATCTTCCAGAGTGCATAATTATTTTACTGTATATTTATTTCTATGAGAAAGGAAAAAAAGTTTGACCTAGGAGATCTATATGTGGCAATTTGTAACAGAATCATATAGCTTAAGTTTAGGAAATCATGGTTTTGATTAAGAAGCAACCATTTAGTTCCCACTGTTTTATTAAAACAGACATTAGCAGATAATAGGAAACACATTTAACACTGTAGGCTGCATTTAGTTTGCAATATCAATAAAGTTATTTTGAAGCCCCTTCCATTTGTGCCTTACCACAGCTCATGTGAATTGTTTTTTTGCTTTTACTTTCTAATAACCAGCTCTAGACTTACAAATGGGGATGGGTGCTGGTCCCAAAGTCCTGAAATTATAGTTTTAGCCAAGGTACCCAGGTTATAACCAGAAAAATGAATCACTGCATCATCCATCCACCTCCATGGAAAACTTAAGTTTGGGGGTTTTTTTTTAATTCTTGCTAAAGGAGTATGTGATGACTGAAACACATCTGAAGCACATACCTCAAGTCACTGATTTTGCATACTGAGATGTCCTGCAGGAATAACTGGCTATAGAAAAGAAACCAAGTGCCATAAAAACAGGGCTGGTGGGGAATTGAAACCACCCAAAGAAGTGCAGAAGCCTTCATGTTTCCAGAGGGCTGAGATTACTGCCCTGAAGTTGTGTGGCTGTTTTTTCTCTGTGCACCACTGTACCTGCCATAGACTCTTTGTTTTCTCTCCCACTCGTATGGTTGATGAATCAACACTACTTGAACTGCTTTATAGCAGCTTGTGTTTACTTCACACATACCTTAACCTTCCTTTTTCTCCTCCTGCTAACACACACACACACACACACACACACACTTCCAAACAGCAACGACTGGCTGTGTCTCTCTGAATAGCACAGATACAGTTATCTGGCAAACTCTTCAGGTTTGGGTCCTTGACCTCTTGATTGAAGTCTCATTCTGCTTTTCTGGCACTTAACAATTTAACTGTGCACTTACAAGGAAAAAAAAAAGTAAGACCATAAAGAATTGAATGCTCTAAGGATGGAAGAAAGTGGAAGACAGCAGTGTGCTAGAAAGTCTCAAAAGCTGTAGTGGCATCTCTACAGTTAAGAACACTACAGTTAAGGGCATCCAGAGCCCCTGAAGCTGGCACCCTTGCCCAGTTTGGGAAAAGAAAGGGGGTGGAAGCTCATCTCTGTTCTCCTAGAACAGCAAGTAAAAGCAAATGGTGGTGACCTTGAAGCTGTTTGATTCCTTTGATTGGTTTTTAACCAAGAGGATATGTTAAAGCACTTTGGATAAAATTCTTTTATTAGGAGACACCATTTAGAGAAAAAAAAAAAAGAAAAAGAAAATTAAAAAAAATCCAACCACCACTTCTGAGTCACACAATGGCAACTCAAAGACAGAAGAAACTCCTCAGTTTGTTTGGCACGAGGGGAACCACCCACTAAAATACCCAACCAACATTTTCACTTCAAGACTAATCATTTTTGTAGGTGAAAGCCAGCACCTCCATTTCCCCATCTGCACTGCAAACCCACTTCTGCCTGAACCACCTTCCTGCTAGGTACAAATAACTTTACCATCAAACCTTCTTTATTTTTTCCCCTAGTGAAAATCTGATGACTGCTCAGCCCGGGCCTGAGCATCATACAGGTAGGTTCCACACAAACCAGATGTGCAGAGGAAAACCAGATGCCTCCAAACTTGTTCTGATATCTGATGCAATTTTATTTCACATGTTCCTAAGTCAAGGAGCAGATACTTAATGGTATTATTATGGAAGCTAAGCCAGCAGCTTTCCTAGCTCATCTGTGCCAGCCTTTTAAGAGAAAAAGATGCCAGGCTCTTTCTGAAAGCTGCTGATCTTCATGAGATACAGAGACAGTGGCTTCTCAGGACAGGACATTGTCCTGTTCCTGCACAAAAATAGCCCATGTCTTCACTCAGCCAATGAATCTTCTCAGTGGTGTAAGAGGGAGAAAAACTCTGAAAAAAACCTATCCTAGGGTAAAGCTGATGGGATCTGATAAATCCCATCTGAGGCTGATGGATGTACGTGGATGGAGGAGCTAGTTGGCACTGGGGAAAAGCTTGTGACCATCCCTAAAATCCTGCTCAAAGCATGTGCATGTTTTAAAACAAACAAAACAAAAAATTACCAAAACAAATGCTCCAGTGAACACCCAAGTCCCACTCCAAAGGAAAGGATGCATGAAAATCTACACAGGATGGACACCTGTGACATGACTCCATGCACAGTTAGCAGTGATCAGACAGCTCAGTGCTGAGACTGGGATGGACTTATGACTAATAATTTTATTGCCTCAGGCATTCACTGCTAATCAACTAACACAATTTAATTGTAGAAGAAATACAAACAATAGGCTATTTTCAGCTTAACTTCAGCAGGTGCATCACCTGGTTATTTAGCAACACCTCCTAACAACCAGGCACTAAGGGCAACACTGGTACCCACATTCCACACCATAAACCATGGCAGGGATGCCTGTACACTTAGTATTGACAACAGAGAGCACGTGCACATGGAACTCAGAAAGACAGGTTTAAAGCTTTCATGAATAAAATGCAACTAAGGTAATTTACATAGCAATTTCACTTTTAAATCCAGAGCTTTTTTTTTTCTTCTAAGCATTTTAGCATAATTTAAAACACAGTTGATCTTTCTGCACAGCTAAATGGGATATTTTAAGCAAGTCTTAAGTGACCTGTGTTTTCACACCAGCCTTGTTTGTAAAATACCAGATTTAATTTCAAATGTGCTGCGACTGTGTCCTCTTTGTAGACAAATTCACTAATATTATTATAGCTTATTATCACTTTACTTAAAGCAAATCTAAAACTGTCAGCTGAAGTTCAAGAACTTGGAGAGTCACAAAAAATCAATTTACCTTTAATCTTCTTGTACTTCTTGTACCATCTCCCAAACTCCTGGCACTTGGTTGCTGACACATTGGCATAGTATGTGCTATTTACAATGGATGAAATCATACTCTGAAAGTACAGAAAGAAAAGACAAAAAGTGGTTTAAAATACCTTACACAATTAGAATCCTTTCTAGGGAAGGTGAATGACTGTGAGTGGACAACGATCATCCATTTGCAACTTTAAAACCAGAAGTGTCTGATGAATACACCAAATTGGTTTTCCTCTCCATACTATATTCCCAGCCATGATTAAAATTAAAAAAGAATTATTACTTAATATAACACTGCAAAAAAGATTCAGTACAATCCCAGAGTGAGACCTGGGGGTGTGTGGAGAGTTCTACTTCAGTTTCTACTTGTGACATTGTGGTACCTAAGGTGCAGTTGCACACCAAGGGGCAGTGCCGTGCTGGGGAACTCATGCACCCGGGTGAGAACAGGTGTGATTTAGGAACCAGATCTTAAAGGTAAGATTAGATGCTCCAGCATGCATAAGCCAAATAAGGCTTTTCAGATGTCTCTGTTCTGCTTCCAAATGCAGCAAGACCACCCAGCCAAGAATGGGAGAACATCCGTGCCACTCGCTGCAGAACAACAGTTAGGCAAATAAGTTAGATTAATATAATTTATAGAAACGTGTGACTGGCCCTTGTGTGAAACATCACCCCAAAGAGAAATTAAAAGCCTCATTCAGAGTGGAGGGAACTATGCATGCTACAATACAGAACAGCCACAAACCTCAAAAAAGCTCAATAAAACTGAATTATCACTTGCTTGCTTAAGCACCACTCCTCTCTACTCCTTGCACATTCCCCCTGAGCAGCTTGGTAGGATGAGCAAACTGAAGCAGAGAGGAGCAGAGAAGTTGTGCAGCACCTGATTCCCATAACAAATGGTACTTCAGATCTGGGGTGCTTCTGCCCGTGGGGTGGGAAACAGCTTGGTTACTGGTAGTTCTTCCTTTCTATTTTTTCCCCTCCCTTCCTCCATCCTAAGGAGGAAGCACCTTCTCCAGAACTCACACTTTGCCTCTGCCCTTCTTCCTTGCTTGCATCAATGCTGAGAACAAGCCCCAGCACATGGTATCACCTTTCTGCACAGAGATGAGGGAGCAAAGGGGAGCTCACAGCTCCAACAAGCTGTCACTGTAGGTTCAAGCTCTGGCCCACCAGCTCCTGGGAGATCTTGTGCAAAATGGCATCTCAGACATCTCTGGAAAGCTACAAGGCTTAGACAGGGGCTTACTCAACTTTAGCAATGCTTTAGAAACAAAACCAGCTCTCCCTCTCCAGATTTATCCAGCTTTCTACCCAATTCTCTGCAGCATCACAGCTGTTCCTCAGCTCTGGAGTTCTGAGGACTTAGAAATGTGAGCAGAACTGAGAGACCTAAGATAACTGAGTGGTGCAGATGAGTTCCAGCCTTCAAGAGGTAATTGCACTTCCAGTAAAGAAGCTCTTCTGCCTTTTCACTTCAACTTTTCCACTGCTACAGTGCACTGCAGTGGTCTAACAGCTATGAAGTAAGAGCCCTTTTAAGTGGCAGCTTCCATTTCTAAAACTGAGATTCAATTTTCTAATTAAAATCAATATTTTGAGACATAAACCTAGCATTGTGGCAGTCAGCAGCAAGTCCCTCCCCATAAATCCTGCCTGGCTCCACAGCATTTTAACAAGCACTAGCACACGGGAAGCCTGGTGGGGAGATGGCCTCTGCTAAGGAAGGATTTTGAGCAAAGTTGAGCTGAGAAAACTTGCTTTTTCTTAGAGTCATTTTAGTGAAATTTCCAGTCACTAAGGAAAGGTGGGGAAATTGTTTAGCCCTGCCTATGTAACAGTATGGTGTTTTCTCCTTCCCCCTTCCCAAGTCCTCTAGCTCTACAAAAAATGGACATTACTGAAAGTGTAGAGCTCTTGAATATCCCAAATACATTAGCTCACTAACCTTTATTTGAGAAAGTAAAGCTTCATATAAATAATAACATCCCATAGTAAAGCAGCCATTGGTGAAAAATCCCAGGACAGATTCTCTTCAGCTGCTGAACAGTAGAACAGGGGAAGGAACCATAACAACTTTCAGACTACATATCCTCATTATTAAATGGAAAGGAATCCCGGGGGTATTTGTGTTAGGAATCTTGATAAGTTTTCAAAAAGGAAATATCCATTCAGAAGAGAGTGGCAAAAGAAAAAAATAAAATTGAGTAATTGCAGATTTCTAAAAAAAACATGTTATTCCTGGGGCAATCCTTAAAGGAGGCATAGATCATACGAAGCGAGCAAACAGGTTTGGTATGTGTGTAGCCATGACAGCCATGTGGAAGGAAAACTACTTAGTCCAGGAGCTGAGAAATAGCTACACACAGAAAACCCACAGCAGGAAGTTCAAGGAGAAAAATACAGAATGTGCTCACAGCCCAAGAAATCTTGTTCCAGCAAGGAGACAGAACTCACGGTCAGTGTTGAAATGAGTTGCACAAGGTACAGAAAAGACAGGTCTCTAAGCAAAGGTGAAAATCCTCAAATAATTGGATTTGATTCTTGCTACCACACACGCTCCCCCCACCTGCCCTCCTTCCCCCTGTTTGGTTAACTGGGGCTCAAAAGGAGCCATAGCTAAGCTGCAGCCACACAATACACCTAGCAGAAAAAAACCAGACCAATTTTAAATCAAAGTGAATGATTACATTTCCCATTAGCAGCAATCAGAATCCCCATCTGGGCTGCAGGGAGAGCTGGGGCAGTGAGAAGCAGGGAGGGAGCACGGTGCCCCGTGCTCGTGGGGCTGCGACCACATTAATAACCAGCAGCATTTACCCTGCAGTTTGGCTCCTGAGAGACCACTCTGCAATTTGCTGCTGTCAATAATATATTAACCACAAGGGGGTTGTAATGACATTTCACATTTGGCACGATATTTTTTTAAAACTGATTTGGGAGAAAGAATTGTATTAGAGGCATATTGGGCTGATGGTAACAGACAGCTCCTGCACAACCTTCCGTGGGGTCTTTTGCATTTGGTGAGGCAAAACAAAAGAGACTGAAACTTTTTATGGCAACAACAATAAGAAGAAAAGCTGCGTTTCTGCAGTCCCAGTTCAAGGGTTAATCACTACTCGAGGTCACCTATACCTGTGCTTAAAAGTAAGCAAGCTTCATTTTCTACAGAAGGAACTCCTTTTAGTTTTGTCCACCAAATAAATAGCAGGGCAAGGATTTTGGCTGCTGCAGTCCTGCCATCAGTAATTTTGCAAATTTATTTCAGACTGAGGCTACAGCAGGAGTAAACCAACTGTAGCATTTCCACCTGGTAGGCCTTGAAACTACAGTGGGAGGAAAAAGACCCAGACAACAAATGAATTCTGCATCTGAAATGATGTATAGATCCAGTTATACTGGATCTTGAAGAAGCCTGGGCAGAGACAATCATATGCTGCAATCCTCATTAGCTGACCAGATTCCACAGATAATTCTATTTAAAGAAATTACACTTAAACTGTGTGAAAAGAAAAACACTTTCTTATTCAACACACTTATGCTCAGTGCATATCTGGAGTCACTGCTACTCTTTTAGTAAATAAGGCAAGTTCCATGCCTTTTCCTTACACAGCCCTTCCACTCCTCAGAGTTCTCCAGACACAGCATGGACAACATGATTCCTCTCAATTGGAAAGACCTAAATTCTGCTCTGTATCTCCCCTCTGTGCTTCCCCTGGAGCTGCAATCATAACAGAGTGAGGCAAATTTGTGGTTATACATAGAAAGAGTTCTCTTGGTTCACAGAGGCTTTGGCTCAGGGGCTGCAGGATGGCTGCCCAGTGCAATGAAGACAGGCAGCCACAGGAGAAGTGTTGGGTACAGGCTATCAAAGTAACAGATTTTTAGGGAGAAGGGATGACTGATGTTTTGACCTTTTTAAGATGCAGTAGACATATTAAGCTATGATTGTCATAGTTTTTAAAAGGCAACCTATTTTTCAGCCTGAGCAAAGTTATTTGGTCTGGGTGCTGAAGTGTTTCCTGTTTTTTCTGAGAGGCCAGGGGGAGTCAGTCATGTAAAATGGTGTGAATCTCTTATTATGATAACCCAAAGCACAAACAACTCAGGGTACCTGACCCATGTCTTAGTGTCTTCAGGATGACATCACTGCCGTTTATAAAGCAGTCACGGAAATCAGACTGAGTTTTTGTTCTTTTTTTAACATAATTGCATGTACATTTTGTGTTGCTGCTTCCTAGAAACTGGGGCACAACTGTTAAAACAGCACACTTCTTACCAGAGCTGGAGGCTGAGGAGAGTTACCTGCAGGTTAGTGGGAGAGGCAAGGCTTCTGCTAGTGGGATGAAGTAACTCAGATCTGGCATTTGAGGATCATCAGCCCTCTTGCAATGGATTGAGAAGGAGGAACTTACATTTACATCTACAACTCTCTGAACAGCAAGATAGAAATCAACCATTCATTCATCATTTTCACCTGGCAACCCACTAAGAAAGCACAGTGCAAAGATACTTTTTCCTATTAATTAGAATTTCTGCTTTCTAAAGAAAGCAAGAAATTGATTGGATATTTATGGAATTGTTTAGGCTAAGCTCTTTACACTGAACAAATAGGAGGTACAGATGTTGTAAATCTGGCTTCCCCTAAGACAATGAGAAACACTGACCTGTGAGAGAGGGCATTCTTTGGCTAATGTGCTCTGATTCATCTCTTTGAGCAGTTCCTTTAAGGCATTGCGAACTGTGGCGTGGTTCCACTGCTCTGCTGGCAGGTCTTCCAACTTTGAACAGCTGTTGAAAGAGAAAGCAAAAAGCAGATAGAATCATCACCTCCCTAGATGCTTACCCTTTGAGTACAAGTGCTACAGAGCTGGGGGGAGGCAGCACAACCTCAGAGGTTCCTGCTTAGTCAGCCCATCAAGGTGTTTCTCCCCTCCCCATCAAGCCTGCCTCCCAGAAGATGTGCAGTTTAACTAAAAGGATGGCAGTACATGGCAGGGGTAGCAGCTAATCCTGCTAGGGTGTTACATGTGTGCATAACCATTCCCTCAGGGGCTTGGGGGAGAGCAAAGAAACCGTGTAAAGCAAGCCCCAGAAAAGGCTGGATAAAACCATCAGCTCCAGACAGAAAAGGATGCTCCTGCTGGGATAGAAAAATAAATATACAGGCCAGGCTGTCACTAATAAAATCACAAAGGCAAGGCTTTGAGCAGCGAGTCTGAGAAATAAAGTTTATTTTCTCCTGGTTCTCATCCTGTCCTCATTGCTGAAGTATCCGAGAGCCTTTCAGAAGCACATTAAGCTGTATGCCCAACATCTGTCCCATGTAGGTCATCCCCACTTTCATTCTGCAAGAACTGCAGATGCAGTGAAGCTTTTGTCTTCTGACTTGTGCCTCTTCTATCTGACCAAGCTTACAGGCTGCCTCGACAGACCTGGGGACAGACCCCAGAAGCACATCAGAAGGTTGGGAGACACTTTTCATTGCCATCCATGCCTGAGAAACATCAAGCACCCTCTCCACTCAGCCCCTGAAGGTTTTGCTTCCTGCCCATACAGCCTGGCTGTACCCCCAGAGGTGAAAGTTCAGGGGTGCTTGAGGAGTCAAGCAGTCAATGACCATCTTTATCTCCATCTTTTATTTACACACCAGGCAGGCATCCGAGCCCTTTGAAGATAAAGAACGAGACCTTGCTCTTGGGCTGATACCCTCCTGTAACAGAGCTGTGACAAAAGGCTAAGTGGCCTCCTGGTAGCTCATAGTGCTGAGGAGATCAGTTGCTCCAGTTTTAGAGAGGCTACAGTTGCTCTTTTAGAACTATGTTGCAGAGATGCAGTCTAGCTGAGAAATGTGAACAGGCTACAAAAGCAATGGGGTGCCTGGTAGTGGGAACTGGAAACCCCAGGCCCCCTCCGAGGTGTTACAGGAGAGAAATGTTGCTGCTTGGCAGGTTAATGTCAAAGAGGCATCAACATGTATGCCATGCACTGCCAGGGACCTGCCACAAATCCTTCTCCAGACATCAGTAAGAGTTTGAGGACTCTTTTGAAGGCCAGTAGAGAGAAAGGGGAGGAAAAAGCAGGATGGCAAGCAAGTGTGCAAGTGTCAGGAGCTTTTCCTTTTCTAATCAGAACTAGCATTCAAGGAAGGAAAATATTTTCTAAATGCTAAATGGGGCCATGGCAATACATCCTCTTCCTCATCTTCCCACCTTTTCCCTGGGAAGACCACTAGAGAAAAAAAAACAGAAAGTCTACAAGTTGCCCCCCATCTCAGCAACTGTCAGCAGAGGACCTGGGTTCTCATAATGTTGCCCTTGGAAAAAGGCAAGGAGATAATTGTTTTTGGTACAGTGAGGCCTCAAGAATCCATGAACTGAGGGACTGTAGGAAGGTCTGCCTTTAAAGGATCCATATCTCTACCTGACTGTCTGTCCCTCCCCTCTCTGCTACCATCTTGCTTCTTCAGAAAACCTAAAAAATCAGTAGGAACACGCACCAGGAAGCTGCCAAGTGACCCACCCCTTTCTCTTTTCTTTTCATTTCATCACAAGACCAGAAATGAATGAAGACAGGATGTGCAAATCTCTGTAGTAATGCTGGAATAGACAGAGCAGCCCCGAGACTAGGGCAGGACAGCTGCTCAGAAACACCCACCTTTGTAATTGGATTTTCAATGTCACAACATGATAGACATCTTGTAGCATGTCAGCTACTGTCGCATCTGGTGCATCAGTCACATAACTCAGAGGGAGGGGATTCCACCTCCCAAGCTTGATTATTCCTGAAAAGAAAAGACAAAAATCATATTTTACATGTTATCTGCCATTGAGTAAACCCTCTGATAAGCTGCTTTGTTTGTAAGATTCAAGATCTGCCTTGAGGTTCATTGCAGCCTGGCTCAAAAAGATGTGTGGTACTGACTCCTGACACAAACAATGGGGAAAGAGTAGGAACAGATTTTAAATTCTTAGCAGGGAGCTGCTGACACGTTCCTGGCTCTTAAATTACTTCAAGGAAGCACAGGAGGCTTCCTCCCTTCACATCTCTCATCATCCCACTAAAGCCTAGTTCTCCAAGTTAGAACAAGCTTTAAATACTCTATAGTCCTGATTTTGCAGTCTGCAAAACCCTTCAGTAAATAAATGCACTGCTTTTGACTTGAACAGGCAAATTCCTGTGTGTGGGCTTTCAGCACACAGCTACAATCTGAGGCTGGTACGACTCCCAGTGCGGATGGATGGCACTGGAAATCCACAAAGGAAGAAAAGTTTGCTCCCAGCTGCACTACACAGACAGCTGCTTTTCTTTGTGAAAAATATAAAAACAACTGCAAGCTGCTGACCACAGATCCAAAATAGCATTTTGGGGGCGGAGGGAATGCTGTAAGTCCTATTTCTACTTCTGTTCATTCTTTAATAGGGATCATCACCTCCTCTGGATGAGCTTGTCACAAAGCCTATAAACTGGCATGGGAAACCATTTGGTGCAGAGGTATCATTTCTGTTCAGACAATTGCAGAGGGCCCACCCACACCACCACCAGTGACTAATACCCAGGAATGACTTCCAGGAAGATGCCAAACAAAGCAAGCCACAGTGCCATCTTACAGGGCAGCAAACCTCCTTCTGCTCTCTTGGGACTGCTGCTTTTATTCCCTCCTCCCCCCTGCTCCCCCTGCTCTGCTCACAGAACTTTTCTCAGTACAGCCCAACACGACACCCATCATCTTTCCTTCCATATAAACTGATGCCTCTTGAGATCTGCCTGTGTACCTGCTGACCTTTGAAAAGACTACCTGTAAGCTTTGCTGCCAGAAATAGACTATCAGGTGAGAAAACCACTTCCATAAGAGGGGCTCCAAGAGCCCTCTCTTTGGGTACCCGGAAGGATGCTGTGATGCCAAGAAACTGCAGCTCTCTCCTCCTCACTTTTCTGCTCCTGGTTAGCCAAAATGAAACAAATGGCAAAGGCCTTTCATCCTGACCTCCTAAACATGATCATAAAATAAATACCACCTCTAAAATTAAAACAAAGCTTCTTGCAGAGACAATAGCAGAACACAATGCTTATGAGCACACGAAATAACTGCTATGGAGCATTTTCCCCCTATTTCTACGCAGGTTGAAGACACAATTTTAGTACAGCTCCTTTTCTGCTGCATTTAGATGTTTGCATTTATCAGTGACATATTGCTTTGCAATATATTCTATCACCACATACTGAAATAAGCTCAAAGCAACGCAGTTCAGCCTCAGGAGCACAAAATTTCACTGTAACAGGCTGGTACAGACAGACTAACATTTCAGGCACAGATTAGAAAGCCTAAGGCAAGGGGAGATCTTGCCCAAATGAAACAAAAAGTTAGTAGGTGTTGCTTGCTATCCAATGCTTGAATTTGGGACATAAACAGAACAAAAACATTTAAATGATGCACTGTTTCAGTATTAAGATTTAACAATCTGGTGCTGAATATGCTGCAGTATAAATAGTGCCTGGACTCAGCTCCAGTAGAGTAACACACAGCACTCATTCACAGCACCGTATGTCTCCAGTGCTGGCTCCTTGAGTTATATTCCACTTGCCAAGAAAAGCTGTTTTTCTTAAGGGGATAGTTTACTTAATGTTATCTCTGGTGACAACAAGAAATGCATACAGTACAGCATATATTAGTCATGAAATGAGCATCAAGGGTCCACTGAGTGAAACACATACTGGGAAAGCACAGTTTAGCTGCCGACTTCCTTCACCCCCTTCTGCTCTATATTAATTTAAAGCAAAAATCACCTAAAAATCCAGAAATCTATACCAGCTTCACAGAACACTTGGCTTCCTATGTTTAACCATGCCAAGTTTTCATGTAATTGAAAAAATAAGCATCATATGTGCCCCATAAGTCACATCTAAATTGGTAATATTTTACAAGAGGCTCTATTTTTCATTCAATTAAGAAAAGCACTCAGAGAGCAGACCATCTGCAACTGCTCGGGCCTGGCAACTCTGGCGAGAGACAAAATGATGGGCAGGGGTCACTCAAGTTACCAAAAACTGTCCCCAAACTAAACAAGTTTCAAAGAGAAAAGCCACAGGAGGAAGCACTGCGCCAACTGCTTCGCGGCAAATGTCTGCTGCCACTGGAAGCCAGGGAGATTATTTTTTTTAAATTATTATTATTTTTAAATCCTCCTCTGCAACTGGAGAGGAAATTGTTTTGGCTGGATGTAGCCAAACACAGGTGCTGCCATAGGGCTGGTGCCTCTGCAGGGTAACACCTGCTGCTGAGAGGCCCAGGAGGAAATGGGTGCCGCTATTTTTTCAGCCGCTGTGGTACAACCTGTGAATTTTTATTTTTTTTTCCCAGAGCACATTAAGCTGGTCCCAATGATAGCCCCAGGAGCCAGGGTTTCCAACCAACTCCTTTGCAGACTACACAGGTGGTTTGTTTCCTGGCACCAGCCCTGTGCTGAAGGCAACTCCTGGGCTGCAGTTGGGAAGGTGACATCAGCTTCTTGAGCACAGAAGACATCTCGGAAAGACCCCTCAGTGAAATCTGAGTGGGACAAAATTTACACCCTAAAGAGTTCCCTTCTCAGGCAGGCTTGGGGGCTTCTGGTGTAACAGCAACACCAAGATGAGAACAGCCTGAGAGCCAGGAGTCACTTCCACATCCATGGTTTTTATTCTTCCTCTGACTGACTCCAAACAGAGCAGCTCAGGCCCTTACAGAAAGCTCTTCAGCTGGCCTGGCTGAGCTGCTCTCCTGCCACAGCTGGGACTTGAGAGCGGGGACACCAGGAGCCAAGGTCACTGGGTTCTGGCTGAGCACACTACTGCTCCAGGAATCACTCCTCTCGGCTCCAGACCTTCTCAAAATGAGGTGTGGGTAACGCAGGGCAGAGCAGCCTGCTCAGGAAACCCAAAAGCACAGCTTGCCTGAGGGCACAAAACTCTTCTGGAAATGAGGCTGGGTCTGTCCCCTGGATCAATGATCTGTTGCTTTTCCTGTAAGAGTTTCTGAACTGAAAGTTCAACAGATCTCAAGGCTTGCACACACTCAGGAGATAGCTGTATGCTAGAACAGCTCTCCAGAACTCAGCAAGAAATGGGCTGAGTGCAGCCCAGGCCAGTCAGTCACTGAAAGACAAGAAACAGACCAAACAGTTTTATCAAAAGATTTGTCTTTTTTTCCCCAAACATGTTTTAGAAGAGATTTTCTATCCATGCTGGCTGTTGGTTCTTCAGTGCATGTCCTTCCGCAGACAGGTCTTTCACTACATTTAAGCCTCAACTTTATATAAAGCTGAATAGAGGGGGGGAAAAAAATCCAAGTTTCACATTTGCATAACTCCCTTTACCCACAAGAATGTCAGAACACCCCAGGGGCAAACTCCTGTGAGCCCAAGTGTCAGGTTCATGGCCAACAACCACCACCATGTGTCCTTGACATGGGCCAGCCATGTCTCACCCTGCCAGAGAACTTTCAAGTCACTGCAGCTCCTCTGGAGAAGGAAGGGATAACTCTGCCCACCATGCACTGAACAGAAGGGTGACCACCCCACCAGGGATGAGCTCTACACCCAGCAGAACTTGGCCAGGGATCTTCATGACCTGAAAGAATGATACATCCAAAGCACTGGGATTACTCCTGGGGCTTCACCCTGGTGAAATGTGAACTTCTAGAATAACTCTGTTAATCAGCAGCACAACAGCAACAGACACATAGCTGCCTTCCTGGAAAAATGCAACTAACCTGGCAGAGACTTTTCATTATGTCCCTGCCTGTGTCCCAGAAAACTATGGACCTACATGGGCCAGAAGCCTCACTTGTCTTTGCAAAAGATATTTTAAGAATGGCACATCTGGGAGTTGGAATATATACATATATATTTATAGATATATATCCTGGTCTAGCTAGGACACTTCTTGGCCATGAACAAAACTGCATCTCCCTGTTACCTGCACAGTTAACTTCCCATCTCAGTAGCTGCACGGGAATTCTTGAGGCATCTCACAGATACTTCAGTACATCACTGCTGTTAAATCAGACTCCTAAAATGAGTGTGACACATTCCTTTTAGCAGCTAAACAGAGCAAATGGGAGCAGAATACACCTCATGCTGCCACTGGCTCCCTGTACAAACTATGCCCTGCTCCCACCATGGCTGTGCTCCTGCTTTCACCTGTCACAGACTATGAGCATACCTGAGTGACATCTAAATGGCTACAGGATTAATGTAATTAATATAACTGATTTAAAATGCTGATCTGTTAGGGTTAAAATTAAGTCCCAGGCTCAAGCAAGGGACATTTTGGAAGTTCCTGTTAGCATCACCACCCTCACCTCAACATTTTTCTGGAGACAGCTAGAAAATGAATAATGAGGAATACTTGCCCAAATATGTAGAGAGAGAAAAGGAAGGAAATTTGTGTTCTCTGGCACAAGAGGGGCAGCAGGACAGCAGGGGTACTGATTCCTTACTAAACATTGTAAGAAAAGCATCTGCCAACACTGAGCAGACCAACCATTTGAATCCTTGATGCTCATCCTCTTCAGAGGTGTCTTGTCCCTGGCTAGAGCATGTTGGTTTTCTTTTTTCAGCTGTGCTTTGCTACAGAAGTCAAAAACTGCCTGTCCCATGTAAGGAACACACAGAATTCTTCATCCATAAATCACTTTTGCAGGAAATCCCTGCCCTGCAGGACGTAACAACTCTGCCTGTGTTTCTCACCTCTGCCCTGGCTGCAGTAGATCACCAAACTGCAACAACATTAAGGCAACATTTGTAGTTCTTATTATCAACCTAGCAAAGGGAGGGACTTTTCAAGCAGAAATTCTTTTTTTTTACATATTATTGAGCTACCTCTTCCAGCTCATGGTGACTTCAAAAATACCCTACTGCCTTTGCCCACGATTAGAAGGGTGCCCACATTATTCTAGTGAATTTCCCTAAGTGACATATTGCAGTAATAGATGGGAAAAATAATCAGCATAATCCTCCCCTGTACTTCTAAAGCACCTTTCAGCAGAGGATCCCAAAGCACTTTAAAAGCATTAATTAATTAAGGTTGGTAGCATCCCTGTGAGGTACTGTATTATGTCCCCTGACATCTTGGTGATTTAGTAATTGGGAGCACACAATGAACACAATCCTATGTTTATGCCAATACAAAAGAATCCCCCTCCTTCCTCATTTCAGTCCATAATAAATAATTCAGTGAGAGAACAGGAATAAACTATGTGATTACACTGTGATGTACACATCCACAAATCAACAGGAACACCCACACTCCCTGAATGACAAACACCCCACCCCAGCTCACCAGACTCCTGCAGCTCCAGGGCTCTGCACAACAGGGTGCCCTTCACCCCTGGAGAAGACACAGCAGCACACCTGAAGCTCTGGGACCACCAGGCCCCTTCTGCTGCTGCTGCTGAAGGTGTTTGCTAGTGCTGGGCTCAAAGTGCTGCTGGAAACCACGGGCAGCAATGGTGGTTTTACAGGATGAAACCTTGTGGTGCAAGAGCTGGGCAGCTCAAACACTCCTGCCTGGACTGTCTGGCTTTCAGAGCTGGAGCAATACAGACTTGGGTAAACATTGTGCATTTACATGGTTATGTATGATACTTATATGATTCTATTAAAATGTTTCTAGAAACACGGTCAGAACTGTCAATAGAAGGATTGTTATTGCTACAAGGTTTAACTGCTGCATTTGGGAGTGCTTTCACAGATGAAAATCGCTTTGATATATGAAGCTTGGGCTGAGTTTTACATTTTTGAATGCTAGTGTTGCCCATTCCTTTCCTCCAGCACGACTGGACTCAAGTCTTTGACTTAAATAACATACACCAAACAGTTTGATGCCTTGCAATTCTACATATCAGGTTTAGGTTTTACTGTGAAAAGGTTGAGCCTCATGTAATAGATGCTGCTTCACATTTGGGAAACGTTATGGGAGGACCCTGACTTTTATTAAATTAATTTAATGTAGGCACTAAGTTACTAGACTAAATTAATAAAGATCTTCTTAAAGAAAAAAAAAAAAAAAGAGAGAGAGGGCAGAAAGAGAGAACAGAACGAACCCACAAATTAAATAAAATTTTCTGGAGCTTGTTATTTTGGAAGTCTTTATTTAATTTTCCAACCCCCTGTTCTGTTTGAAAAAAACAACCAATGATTGGTAAGGAAACAGAAGAAAATAAAAAAAGGTTGATGCTATTTACTTTAGGGGGTTATTTTTAAACCTGTTATATGGTAGAACATGAATACCACAAATACCCAGAAGGGTGAGGAAGCAAAGGAGGTACAAAATATTACAAGCCCAAGTATTTTTTATGCTTTTCTGTATCACTTTTAAAATTATGGACTTCATTGAGGAAAACCACGTTTAGCCCTGCATAACACCTCTCTTTTGGCATTTTGGGGGCTAAGCCTGTCCATACCTTGGACAGCAAGAAGTAATACCTGAATAAAGACAGAGAAGTCCTCTTTTTCTCTTTTGTCCAAGAGAAAGAACCACTCCTCTAAGCCTCACTTCCATGGCATGGAAACAAAGTCTTTTCAGTCAATAAAACTCCCACCAGAAATGCTTCTTTCTGCACCCAGGCCATTGGGCAGCTCTTAGCAGTTGCCCTTCATAGCTCTGTCAGCATGGAGCTCAGCTTTACCCTCCCCTAGTCTCTCCTCTCCTGAAAGGCACCATCCCCCCAGGGCTATGTTCCTCTGCAGTACAATTCCAGTAGCCCAACTCTAGGTTGCTTCTCTGCCACCTCCCAGCCTGGGAGCTCCTGTCCATACCTTAGTGCCTCCCAGAGAGCCACCACAGGCAGGTAACTCCCAGTGGGGACCTGTCATGTGCTTCCACCTCAGCCTTTCAGACTGCAAATGGGGGCTTTGGTGTATTTGCCTCAGTTGCTAAGAAACATGAGTGCAAGTGTGCTCAACAGCAGGTGCTCTCATCTGCTCAACACGGTTCTTTACCAGCCACAAACCATGCCTGGGCCACCTCACCCCAAATTCTGGCCTCAGTGACTGGATTGCCAACTCATGAACTACATACAAGGGGCTGCACACGAGTGAGAGGACCACAACTTTTACACAGACATTTGCTTTCCAGCCTTCTTGGTCAGCTGGCTGCCAGCTCCAGCCTCACCATACCTCCTGCCAGGAGAACACAGCATCTGAGCAGACAGACTTTGGTCCCCACCCTCCACAAGCCTTTTTTATTTTATTTAGAGATTGTGATGCTTTTCAGATAGAGAAGGAGAGGCATAAGGTAGCTTCAGTGACAAACTTGGGTGTATTTTTTCAAAAGATGCCAGTGCCCCCAAGTCCCTCAATTCCCCCAGCCCCAGTGCTCCTGCAGAAAGCCAGCCCCCTGAGCAGGAAAAAACAGCCCAATAGCGTGGCATGCCACTGAATACATACAACACGTTTTCAGGTTGGAAAAGAACACTGCTAATAGGACATTGTAGAGGCTAATAGGCTTAGAATTAAGCCTAGGGACATTGTTTGGCCTTGTATGAATGTGAATATCCTGCCTACTCACAGAAAGCCAGCTCCAGAGAGCACAGAAAGCCTGGCTCTGACTCCAGACACACAGTAGCCAACTATCTTTGTGTTGAGTCATCTACAAGAAGATCTGAAAATTCATGGGTCTCAAGGCCAAAGGAAAATCAGGAGGCAGAGCATGCTGTTATGCACAAACCAGCCCCTAAGCTGAATGTAGATTCATATTTTGGCCTATGCAGTTCAACAGCTTAATCTCTTTAGTTTAAGATTTGTGTCTTTTGGGGTTTTCCTTACGCTGTATAAAGAGTAGCAGAACATTTGTTCACTAAATTACTACTTTTGGCTTGCCTTCTGTCTTTTCTTTCCTCCCACCAGACACTGAGCTCTTGACTTCCATGGAAAAAAAATTACAAAACAACAAAGCAACATGAACAACTGAAGAACTAGTAGTACAGCATCTAACCAGCAGCACTGAAAAGCATGGACTGCTGAGGAAAGAGGGGCTGAAAACCCCAAACCAGGACTGTTTCCACTAATGCCATATGAATGCAACATGTGAAGAAATGGTTGCTGTTACCTCTGCCATCTGACTCAGCTCCCTGCAGCTGCATTACTGTAAAGAGCACACCCAGAGCCAGCCCAGACCAAACCAGGGCCACAGGGCTAGGAGTATCTCTAGGGACATTCAGTGAAGAGCCAGACCCACCATGAAGCAGTCAACAAAGGAGGCAAAGCTTGTATTCTAGCATTTTTATATTAAAAATTGCAAGGAAGCAAAATTATCCCTAGGGAAATGTGTGTGCACAGGTGGATTCAACACTCTGCAAGGAAGCAAGGACTGAGGGGTTGCTGGTCAGGCTCAGGTCTCCCTCTGAACTCTAAACAATGGGTAAAAGGCAAAGGATCAAGCCTTCCCCATCCCTTACAAACTGATCTACTAGACAGAGATTTGTCTCTTTAAGGCTGCAATACTTCTTTTCAAAATACAAGTTAATAACCCTGGTCCCTAAATTGAGCAGCAATGTAAATTCAGATCTATTCAATTAAATTCCATATAAATTTTTCCTTCCCTGACACTCATTTAAGTTGATAACCTGATTCTCAAGTTCTTCATCTCCCTCTTCCACAGAAGAGCAAAACAATTCTGCTTTTCTGATAAGTCTAAATAAAGCTTTGCTGGTTACTGAACTATGCTACTTTTTCTATCAACAGAAAACAAAGGAGGGAAAATAAAATAAAAAAAAGCCTGTAGTTCACCACGAGAGGAGATGACTCAGAGCAAGCAGGAACTGCCACCAGACTCAGAAAAAACAGTTTTCCCTTGTGCTGTTGATGAGCCCACATTATGCTGAGATGAACCCAGATTTGTTTTCTTATCCCACATCTTCCTAGAACTGAACCTATTTCCTCACAAAGCCACCAGATTCTTTTTGGATCCTGTTAGCATTTCCGTCTCCATGTTCCTCAGCTTGCAAATGAAAGACAAAGATAGAAAGAACAAATTTTTTTTTTTTTTTTTTATTTGAATGGTGCACATGGTGAAGACTGAAAAGGGTTATTCACCTTTGGATCTGGAGGCTTGCAGCACACACACGTCATGCTTTGAACCATTTCCAGATGCTTATTCCTTCTTGCTGTAGTAGCTAAGGTTCTCAGGTAACCACAGGATAGCAAAGGTGCTATCAAGAAAATCAACTCTGTCCCAGTCTAACCCAGTAGGTTAATGGGCACCATCAGCCACTGAGAGACTTAACCAAGTCTCAAGCATTGGTGACACTGCAAACACCCTCATGAGAAGGTGGAGAGCTCTGGTAACCCCCTGAGATCCACCCTCCAGAAAGCAGCTCACAGTGCAGCAAAGGCACCAAGCCTGCAGGAATACACCAGCACCCTCAGACCTCTTTTTCTTTGTCCCATTGCAGACAACTCCAGAGGTTACCACAACAGCACCAGCAGTAGCTCTTCTGGTGAAAGAAACTGTTGTTTAATGCCAACACTCCTGTAGATGACCAATTTCTGTACCTGAACTCGATGCCTCTAGGGCTCAATGCTCTCATCACTTCTGTGTCTTTCCTAAGCTATGTCTCATGCTCAGATGCAAAGAGCTAAAAGACTCCTCACATTTGTATTCCCAAGAAAACCAGGAGGAAACAGGATAATTTCTCACCATCTCCCAATGCCCCAGTGGTCTTAGGCCCACATCTGCACAGCTCCTCCTGAGTGCAAACAGAAAGGGGAACCAGACAAANGACATTTCCTGGCAGATGAAGCATTGAAGAATGTTATACTTTAATTATTTAGCCCTACCCTTAACTTTGTATCACTTTATTCCCTTTTTATTTAAAATCTTGGTTTTAGAGCAGGTAAATTTTGAAGGAGAAATTCTATCTCAAACTAGAAAAAGCTGAAGCAGGGAGATAGACACCTCAAGATGACATTCTTAAATCCCATACCCACGCCTCCTCTGCTGTTGAACTCGCTCTCTCAGCAAAACTATTCAGTGAATTAGCTAGGACAATTTATACATATTTGCTTAATCCCCAGCCCCCCAGGGACTACTTTGCCATGGATTTGTTAATTGTCCCAGCAGCCCTGATGGGTGGGTGGGTGAGTTTCCCAGGTGAGAACTGAGCCCTCCTGGATCCCACTTCATCACTCGCCACATTGCTAATGAGACAAGTGCAGCCCAGCACCAGGTTAATTGTCAGAAGCAATAATCCAAATTAAACTGGCCAACATTCAAGTAAAAGGTACCATTTCAAATATCTTTTTCAAATGAAAGCCATCTCGGGAGTTTACTTGCCTATTCAATATAGAATTCCAAGTTGTTTTTTAAAAAAACAACCCTTCCTCTTCCCCTCTAAGGAACCAAAGTAATTATTTTTAATACAGTGACATATGTTAGACAAAAGTATTAAGGAGGGGACTTCATTCCACTCCAAGTCTCCACGGAATTTTCCCTTATGTGATCACACATCTGAGCTCAGATTTTTAACCCAGGCAATGAAGATTTTTTTTGTAGCAATGGCTATTAGCTGATGAGAAATCCTTTCACAAACAATCCCCAAACACAGAATATCTGGTGTGATGCTCCCAGCACTGAGAAGTATAATTGAAACAATATGGGGAACACACACACAAAAAAAAAGAATAGTGAGAGTTCACCAAAACATTTGAAAAATGGCTCAAGCCAACTCAAAGCTCCCTAAGTTTTGGCTGTGACTCTGGGCTCAGGACAGCTTCAGCTGCCAAAACAAACACAACCACCCATTTCTTCCTGATGCTGTACCCAGGGAGGGACCTGCTCCTGTGCTTCCCCCTGCTATGACAGTGACACCCCTGCTAGCACCTGACTGGGGCTCCTAGCCCTGCCAGCCTTGGAAACAATGCTTATTTTGTTAACTGTGAGAAGGAAAGGACATCAGTGGCACCTTGGACTGACGTAACCAAGAGCTTCCAGATAATTGTTGTCTGCTGTAATTAAAACAATGCCCAGTGCCTTTGGGCATCAGGTTTACAAACACCTCAAGGGAAGATAGTTTGGGATATAATTCCACGTAGAGGATCTGTAAAATTTTGGTTGTACTCACAGAAAAAAGATGTGGGATTTAAGATAGAAATTTTTCACTCCTCATGCAGAATTAGCATAAAAAAGTGTATTCATCTAATAGGAATGAATGTTGTGGGTGTAGTTGCAATGTTTTATGCATAAGTTTACCCATAAGGAAGGGCTGCAACATGTATGGAAAAATAGTTTCAATTAACCTTTTTCATAGTTTTACAATTATTTAACTCCTTGTTACATTTATGAGGAAAAGCTGAGGAGTGGATGCAGAGCTTTCTTTCCAAGCACTCAGCCATCTATACCCCATCTCTGCACCAGTGATGATCAGAATCTCCAGGTTTTCAAAACTCCTTAATTTCAACCTTAACATGAGATCATTTTAACTCGGGTAATGCAGCAAAAAAACCCTCAACTGAACAACTACAAATATAACAAGAGCAGTGCTGCAGAAAACACTGGGAAAGAAAGTCATATTAAATGAGAAAAAAAAAAAAAGAACTTGGCTGAGCTTTTAATGATATTCCATAAGAAGTGCCTTTCTTTTTCTAACACAGAGTTGAACTCCTGACTCACTACAAATGCCTCAGTCTAAGAGGCAGGTGGCAAACACGGAGAGAAGAAAAGCATCTTGAATTAGATTTGGCTGGGTCCAGAGGAGGATGCTGACTTGAGCTAGATACAAACATTTTCACATTTCTCTTATTTTTCAGTTCCCATTTGGGAGGCTGCTGGTCTCTCTCCCAAACACACCAAATTCATTCCACAACGCAGAAGCTTTGTTACATTCCATTCAATTTTTTTGATTCACTGGACAGCCTGCCCCTACCTACTCAGGAAGCCAAGGGGCACAGACAAAATGACACTCTAGGTGCAGTAAAATCAAGTGTGGAAGTTGAACAGAAGCACGTATTTACCTTTGTTCACCAGCAAGCTCTACCAGCATCACAGCCAAAGAAGACTTCTTGCAGACAAATAGGCAGTGGCAAAACTGAGAAGATTGAGAGCTGCTGAACTTTTCTGTAGGCTGTAATCCTAGGCTACTGTCATGCTCTTGCTGCCCGGCTCTTAACATGCACACAAAAGAAACAGCAGATGGTCAATTCATAAGACTGGAGGTATTGGCATCATCAGCCCAGAGTCCCTGGCCTGCCCACATTCAGCCAACCAGAGGCTGACTGATCAACTGAGCTCAAAAAAACAAAGCTGCCTGGAGAACACCTAAGGAAAGGCCTTTACTCCTGGGGTCAGCTGAGTGAGGCTCCTCGTGGTCCAAGGTAATATATTTACAAAAAGCATGTTCCGTTTCTGTCCATCTGTAGTGGTTTGATCTCTTTCTCATTTTTAAACCTGAATTTCCCTTTCAGATGTGAGGAGTGGGCATTTTAGTCTTCATTTCTCCCCAGACATTCTCAGAGGGCCATAACACAGTCCCACTTCAAACCATAAGGAAATACTCTAATGAATAACTAGATGCAAAGATACAGAACTGCCAGTTTTCAGCATTAAGAGCAAATATACATAACTATTTCCAAGCAGCTTTTCTAATTGGACTAAAAATATGCCAGGCAGCATCCAGTTTAGCTTCTTCATTCTTTCATTGGAGATTTGAAGGACACAACTAGAGTAAGATCAGAGGCTTTAAGCAGCTAAGGACACAGGAGAAAAAAACAAAACAGCCCTGGGTTTTTTTTCTTGCAAATGCAGAAATGTACCATAGCAGTTCTCCCACCTGCTGGACACTTTGCACCTCCTGCAGTCAAGGAGCAAAAGGCACATTAGACACCTGGGGGACTCCTGTCTGCAAGAAACCCAAAGTTTGGTGTCCCAGCCCACAGACACAGATCCTGACAGGACAAGCAACCAAGCAGCTACTTCAGCCAGATGGGTGAGGTCCAAGCTACTCTGGAAATTTAAATCCCAAACTGCAAATGCTTACTCAATCTTCTTAGAGCTCTAACAAGTCAAGCAAGCACCTTTGCAGGGCTAAGCAGCCACTTCCCACCAGTTAGAATCAAATAATAGCAGAAAGACAGATTTGGAAAACCTAAAGCATTTCCAAAAATTACACTTTGCTCCAAGCCCTAACACAGTAATAGACCCTCACGGGAATAGCTCTATGTATATCCCTGGCAAGATAGAGCAATAATGCAATTACTGCCATTTAATTAATTTATATTCTCAAAAATCTGTCTCCTGATGAGTTCTGTGTCTTTCGCTCTAACGTCAAGCCGGGATTTCTGCCCCGCTTTGCCATGGCAACCCCTGCAACAAATGGCAGTTGTCTATAAAAGGGGGGACTCTCTGAGTGTGCCCACAGGCAGGGTTGGGGAGGGTTTGTTTCCAAGCAGGGCAGAGCACAATGGACCTTTTTTACCCTGTGGGATTGGACACCAAGAAATCTCACTTCGAGGGCTGCCACGCTCCTCTGCAGACTGAACTGACACTGCTGCTCAGTCTGGATGTAATTACAGATATGAAAGGCTGGCTGTGAAAGTTTGCTTGTATCTTCCTCTCCCTCCTGTACCAGAGCTGTATTTACCATACAGCCGTTAACATCCCCAACAAGCAGCACGCAGCAGACTTAACATTTCCCTTCATTTTGTTTGAAGTGCTGGTGTACAGGGGTGGCTGCTAAAGCACGTTTAGCACTGAAGAATGAGACCTTTGTCTGTCTGCCTTGCAGGCAGAGCTCTCTCTCCCCCTTCCTGCCCTGGACAGCCCCAGCTGTACTGGGAAGCCCTGACCTCTGCCCCCCCCAGGACACTCAGTAGGGCTCGGGGTAATCCTGACTCCTCCTTGCTCATTCGGTTCCCTTGGCTGTGTGAAGCCATCATGACCAAGTCAGCTACATTTTGTGGTCATATTAGAACATGAATCATTGTTCAGCAGTCCAAGATTGCTCAACTCATTTTATGTGTGGTCTAGAGTCCGGGCAGTGGTAGCTCAGGTCCCTCAGAGCTGTGCCACCTCCAGGCTGGTTGTGGCAGGGAAGGCGCCCGCCTCTGGCGTTGCTCAAAACGTAGGATGGTGGAACAGAGCAGGACGGGGCCTCTCCTGCCTCCTCCCAACAAGCACCAGAGCTCCACAAGATTTTTTCAAGCCATTTCCATCTGAAGAACTTTTACCTCAAAAAGCTTTTAGCTTTTGTGCAGGCTTCACATGACAACTTCAGGGAACTGAAACATCTGCCACTCCTTTTGGGGTCCTCCCATCACACCCTCCCCAGCGCAGCGTCCCACTCCTACAGGCACTGCTTCTGTTTTAAGGGAGCCTGAGGGATATCTGATGTTGGGATTTGGTAGGATGGAATGAATGCTCCACTATTCACCCTGGTGGTACAGCACTGCTTGCTCTGAAGTTTTACAATGCAACGTATTGCTGTAAAGACACCATGGGACTCTATAAATCTGCTGCTATTTCTAAGGCTTCTGATGAATGTTCCTACATAACCACCTTGGTAATGAATGAAGGACACAAAAAAAAAAATCATCAAAGAAAATTTTGTGCACTATTTAAAAGTCTACAAGCAAGTACTAACCACCTTACATTTTGAAACTAAAATTCTTTATCTGACGTTCCAAAGAAAAGATGGCACCATGTTGGCTGATTCAGTCAGAGGGAACCCTGCTTTTACATGAAAACCTCACAGAGAAAGCTCTTCTGCAAAATATGTGTGAATCTGAATTTCAAGTAATGTTTCTAACGAGTTCTCTGAAAACAAAAAGTTACTGTATTTCTCTTATTACATCCGAGTGTTTATGATATTTCAACCACAAATAATCCAAATTAACAAATATTTTTCCCTTCTTTTAAAACCTTCCCACATACCCATACGTGCTAGTCAAACTAAAGAGCAACGTCTGAGTCCTTGCCAAAGAGGTGGGGATTTGCTATCCCCCCTTCAGCCCAACACAGACACACTCACAACCAAAGGAACACCAGAGCCTACTGTAAGGCTCCTCACCCCAGGCTTCTGGTGTCTCCTACAGCTTTCTCCTTCCTCCAGAAAAGGGCTTGAAACCCAGCCAGATCCTATGTACACTAAAAAAAATATGCCTCCTCACTTTTAGTTTCAGAGCTCCCAGGCTTCTGTCCTCTGAGGACACGAGACACCAGCCTCTCCATGGCTCTGCAGAGGCAGGTGGATTCCTACAGACAATTCCTATTTTGCTGTCCCAGTCTAGGTCACTGCCTCAGGTATTCATGTACACAGGCAAGAACCCCAACTCAAGCGTCCATGATGGCCTGTTATAAATAATAAAATCACTCTGAAGATCTTAAAACAAAAAATATCCTGCAAATGGATGGCTTCCATACAAGGAAAAATGTCCTGTAGTAAACTGGCTTTGGCCTGTCCCTCCTGTTGTTAAGTAACTCTCTAGAATAGCTGTGTTGAGTTTGGATTTCCACATGAGGATGCACCTGAAAAATGATGTGGATGGAACACAGCAAACCATCAGCAGTGGTTACTCATCCTGTAGGTAAATGTATCTGGAGCTGTGTTGCCTGCACACCCAACAGATTATTTATTTCTTCATATCAAATGTGTTTGAAAGGTAGCTTGAGATACATCTGAAAATAAACCATGCTTCAACCTCTGCTGTCAACTGCACCAGTGGAAATCCAAAACTCCACTGACTTGAGCAGCATTTGGCTTTATTTACACTGCTGTAACTTAATACATGGCTTCATTTTCTTGTAAAGAATCTCTCGTTGGAGCTACATCTCCAACAATTATGAACACTAACAGCACTGTGCCTGCTGATTTTGGACTCTAAATCACACAATTGGATGCCTATTTAACTCTGGCTTTTCATTCAGCCTTCAAACCAAGACAAACCTCCCTAGTTCCAGTGTTTGCCTTACTACAGTAGCACCAGAACACTGCATTTCAGTTTCACCATGGCAAGAAGTATTTGGCTTTGAGATATGCACTGTACACTTCAATTTTAAGAGCTCAGGACATCACTACTACCAGCTCCTTCACTTCTGTTCTTACCTCATCCTACAATGGCAGTCCCATCTGAAACTGTCAGCCTAGACTCCCCACACCCTTCACTCAACTCCCTTACCTCTTTCTGCCCCAGTTTCTGTCAGTCCCTCTCCTGTTCTGCCAGAACATCAGTAAGATGCTACCTAGTACATTTTGTTTCAGGGAAATATCTACTTTGCCATTTTTTCAAGTTCAAATTGCTGTGCTGCCAATAGTAGGAATGGGATAATAAGGTATTACTCAGTACTGAAAATCCTCTTTTTTTTTTTTTTTCTGGGAAGAATTAGAAAGCATATGAACTGTCCTATAATACTCAGTGGTTTGCTGAGCATGACTATGGTCCAGCCACATGCCAGAGTGTATATATAGCCTTACATGTTTATAACACACTGAGGTTTCTGCTTAATTTAAATCTGCTACTGAACACTAATACCTAGTTCTCACGTTTCCCCATGTCCACACATCCCCCAGAAAGGACCAGAAATAACAAAAGGGCCCCAGGAGGCTCCAGGCATGTTTGGAACCAGCAGAGCCCCAGGTAGGATCACGCTGCCACATGCCTGCATACCCACAGAGTGATGTGCTTCAGAGGGCACTGCTGCAGCCCTGAGTTACCAACCCGCTTCTTTTTTAATTCTAGCAAATTAGAATGCTGAGATTCTTTTCTGTTCCATGTTCTCATGGCAAAACCAGGATCATGCTCACAAGCATCTGAGGGAAGCCTCCAAGATTTCATGGTTTATCTCTACAAATTAAATTTTCAAAGAAAAGCTGACGCTCCCCTCATCAAGAGCCCCAGAAGTCTGAGAGAGAAAATCTCAGGAATTAACCACTATACTCCCACACAGGGTTAACTTTGCTTCTGAAGAGCAGGCAGAAGGCTGTCCCACCCATCAGATGAGCTACTACACTTCCATTAGCCTTCTGGCACCTCCTTCTGTACAAACATAGCCCTTTTTCTATAAAGCATCTTGTATAAAAGACTTCAGTAAGCACAAAAATAAGGGCTGGGGGCTTTTTTTCTTCCAGATACAAACTCAGCACTCCTCTTATCACACAGCATCTTCTGCCCCCTAAACACTACACCATGAAACTGGCTGGATGTAAAAAGCCATTAGTAGGTGCATGAGATGAGGGGAAACCAGGACCAGCCTTCCTCTAGAAAGAAGTTGCTACAACACCAGACCTGACTCCAGGAGCCAACCATTCATGCCAAAATGAGAACACGCTCCATCTTTATTCCTGTGAGGCTGCAAACTGCACCACAAACTCCACCTGGCAACTGCTCTGGGAAAATCACCCCAGGTTTTGAAAAAGACAAATGTTAGGTCTGTGTAAGAAGTTTTTTTCTCATAAACATTTTGTATCATTTGGTAATATTTTTTTACATTTTGTACCTAAACATAGGTGGACTGGGACTCCCTATCTACCGGAGGATTTGCCAGCTACAGGGCTGCAAATGCAAACTCAGCTACACATCTTGCCATACAGCACATGGGATGGGTTTAATGGTCCTAAATACCGCTCAATTAACAGCAGCTTGTATCCATATCCAGTTCCTGGAGACGTGGCCAGAGAAAATCTAGACAAAATGCTAAGCACGCAGAGGAAAAACAAAGTACACACTGTCTATTAATTGCATGGGAGTTAGCACTGCCATCATGTAATCCCTGCTGAAGACAGGATTTTTTTTTTTAATATAAATTTATTGCGATCTGTTAAAAGTCATTCCACTTAAACAGCATTGCACAATTTCCAGACAACTGAATCTGTGAAAAAAGCCTTATGGCTTTGTGTCAGGTCTTTCCACATTATTATGGTGCAAAGGCTATGTAAATTTATCTCCTTCTAATTCTGGATTTTTTAAAATATCAAGACACTGGGGCTTTTTTTCCATCTGCAGCTAAGATTTCTCCATCTCTCTTACATCTACATGCAAAACCAGAGTTTACACACAGAGAGATGGATTTAAAAAAAAACCAAAAAACACCCAAAAAACAAGGAAAGATTGAGGAGATGCCTTGGAAATGTTTTTATGGCAATTTTGCCACGGGGCACTAGAGTGCCAGGTCAGTGCTACAGCTGTACCTGTGACTCCTCAACCTTGCTTCAGTGAGAAGGGGAAGGAGAAGACTGGTGAGGGGGAATAAAAATTCTTATATTTGCTTCCTACTTGCCTTTATGCCATACTACTCTTTTGTCCCACTTTGAGAAAAATTCATAAACGCATACATCAGTTGGGATTCAAAGAATGTGCCACTGTTTTTTTTTTTAGTATCTAGTAATAACAATCAGCTTTAAAAGAAGCAGCTTTGTATCAGTAAACTTCATATTAGAAGTGCCTCTGGATAAAGAAATAAAAAAAGCATCTCTATAATACTATACCAAACCAATCCTTGTGACAGATTTATTAATTCAACCCTTGAAAGGTCAGTAGAATATTAATTTTGCTCCTTCATGAAGAATATACTTGCACTAAATAATGTACTAAGGTTTAATCTAATCTGGTTAAACAGACATTAAGAAACATTCAAACAGCCTTGGCACCAGCACTGACACAGTTCAGCACAAAATGGTAAATTTACCATGAACCATCATAAACTTTCAACGACAAAATAAAATCCTGTGGGAGTTACAAAAGACAAACCTGTGATAATTGCCAGTTTCTACCTAATTCTGCTGTAAGGGTAATGTGCAAATCTGAAGTGCTGGTAAATACCCAGTTGTTTCTGCAGGAGAATCCCAGCTCTTCCCATCAGGGAGCTGCCCACCCCCAGCAGCCCTGCTTTCCCACTGGAAACCAGGCTTGGAATCCTTTGCTCTGTCTGCCCTGGGGCATCTCTTACCTAGCTGGAAACTATCATTTTCCATGCAGCAAGTCACCTTGCCCTGAGATACAGCACACTTGTGAAATCAACAGGTCTTTCCTCTGCCAGCAAAATAAAAGTTTCACGTTTGATCTAAGAGGCAGATCCTGCTGCTTCTATGAATACATATAAACCACATTTCCTTTGGAACAGATTTATCCCATTCTGCACAGGGCTTTATTGTATGGCTGGGGCTTCGCTTTGTTCATTTGGGTTTCTTCCTTTCATGGCAATTAGTTGTAAAACACCTAAAGATGCACTGCTGGAACGACTGCTCACAAAGAGCACTTTGTATCTTATTGCAAAATATTCAGACACTCAACCCAAACAAATGGTGTCTGTAATAAAAATACTGCCATGTATCTTCATTTGTACAAGAACAAATCAGTTTTATTTGTTCATTCTGCATTTTTAGTGTCATAGGTCTCTTGGAAAGATAATTTATAATTCCTTATGCAATTAGATATCAAATTAAGTCGTCTTACTCTGCAGAAGAATTTATAATAAAGAGACCAGGTTCAACCAGTTCCACCAAAAATATTTTGATAGCATCAAAAAAGACTGCATAAAACTCTTTAGTGTTTTAACAAATTAACACATGCCTTTTGGGTGAAGTACTGTACATGCTGTTAATCTTTTAATTAGGTTCTCAATTTCACATACACATTTATTGTAGGGGGGATTTTTAGTGATCAGAAAATGTAAATGCCTGGTGTAGATATGGTCTTTTAGCAGAGATAACAGGAAAAACAGCCAACAACTAGTATGTGTAGCCTTGTATTTGAAAGCCCCTCAATCAAGTATTAATAAATCTTTGTGAATATTAGCAATGAAATACCATTCTTCCTTTTAAGCAAACAAATACAGCGTTCCATTGAGGACAAAAACCCACACAAACCAACTTGATTTCCACACTTTAGCCACAGGAAGAAAAACACTTTTCTGTTTGTATTGCGTGTAGATTTCAGACCCATCATCAACATTTAAAAATACGTAACTTTAAAATATATAATATATATATTTAAAATATATAAATGGATGCAGAAAGAGTGATGTTTGAAACATACTTTACAGCAGCATTTCCCAAAATGCCAGTTTTCTCTTGCTGACTGCTGCATGCCCACTTCTGCCTAAACATCTTCTTCCAGGGTCTTGGAAAAGATACAGTATTATCTCCAGCTCCCTATTTGGTACATTCTTTTCCTTCAGGCATTTGGTCCATTCTCAGTTTCAACACAACATAAGCTCTTTCCCCCTCCCCTCCCCCCC